>QXEO01002109.1:2567228-3054118 GCA_007115705.1 Dactylis glomerata
TTTCTAGTAACTTGGTAAGGAGGCTAGTAAAACTTGTCCTATTATTTTTGGTAGACTATTTTTGAACACTTGTGGCGCCATGATAGATTGTAAGAAGGAGAATTTTTTACTAAGTTTAATGGAGAGTCTTATGAGTTTAATTTTTCCAAGTTTGCTAAGACTTCTTATGAAAATGACACGCCTAATGAAAATTTCGAGTTGAACAGCTTGCTTCTATTGCGCTTGCTCCTAATAATGCCTTGCAGCAATTCATGGAAGATCACGAAAGTGATGTTTTCAGTAAGGAAAGAGAAGAGATTGACGATATTCTTCTTCGTCAACCACCATTAATCAAGCATAATCTTCCTGTGGAGGATCTTGGTACCACTTTGCTGCCTAAGGAAGATCCTATTTTCGAATTAAAGCCTTTGCCTGATAATCTAAATATGCTTACATAGATGATAAGAAATATATCCTATTATTATTAGCTCTAAACTTTCAGGAAAGGAAGAAGAAAAGATTATTGGAGATATTGAGGAAACACCGAGGAGCTATGGGATATACTCTTGATGATTTAAAAGGGATTTCTCCCACCTTTATGTCAGCATGCCATTAATATGGAGAAAGACGCGAAGCCAGTCGTGGAGCATCAACGCCGCCTAATTCCCAAGATGAAGGATGTGGGTAAGAAATGAGGTATTAAAACTCCTTGATGCTGGGTATTATTTATCCTATTGCTGATAGTAGATGGGTTAGTCCTGTTCATTGTGTTCCTAAGAAAGGAGGTATGACTGGTTGTGCCTAATGGAATAACGAGCTTATTCCTCAAAGGGTAGTAGTTGGTTATAGGATGTGCATTGATTATAGGAAGGTAAACAAAGTTACTAAGAAAGATCATTATCCTTTACGTTTATAGATCAGATGCTAGAAAGGTTATCTAAGAAAACTCATTTTTGTTTCCTTGATGGTTATTCTGGTTTTTCTCAAATTGCCATTAAAAAGGAAGATCAAGAGAAAACCACTTTTACTTGTCCTTATGGAACTTATGCTTATAGACGTATGCCGTTTGGTATATGCAATGCTCCTGCTACTTTTAAAAGATGCATGTCTGCTATTTTTCATGACTTTTGTGAGGAAATTGTGGAGGTCTTAATGGACGACTTCTCCGTCTATGGAACTTCTTTTGATAATTGTTTGCACAACCTTGATAAAGTTTTGCAGAGGTGCGAAGAAACTAACCTTGTTCTTAATTGGGAGAAATGCCACTTTATGGTAAATGAAGGAATTGTCCTTGGACATAAAATTTCTGAAAGAGGTATTGAAGTTGATAGAGCAAAAGTGGAGGCAATTGAGAAAATGCCCTGTCCCAGAGATGTTAAAGGTATTCGTAGTATTCTTGGTCATGCTGGTTTCTATAGGAGGTTTATTAAAGATTTCTCTAAGATTTCAAAGCCTCTTACTAATCTTCTTCAAAAAGATGTACCATTTGTCTTTGATGATGATTGTAAGGAAGCTTTTGAAACTCTTAAGAAGGCTTTAACTACTGCTCCTATTGTTCAACCACCTGATTGGAATTTACCTTTTGAAATTATGTGTGATGCTAGTGATTTTACTATTGGTGCTGTTCTTGGACAGCGAGTGGATAATAAGTTGAATGTTATTCATTATGCTAGTAAGACTCTTGATGCTGCTCAGAAGAATTATGCTACTACTGAGAAAGAGTTTCTTGCTGTTGTTTTTGCATGTGATAAGTTTAGATCTTACATTATTGATTCTAAAGTTACTATTCATACTGATCATGCTGCTATTAGATATCTTATGACTAAGAAGGATGCTAAGCCTAGGCTTATTAGATGGGTGTTGCTTTTACAAGAATTTGATTTGCATATCGTAGATAGGAAAGGTGCTAAAAATCTTCTGGCTGACAGCTTGTCTAGATTGGAAAACATTTCTTTTGATCCTATTCCTGTTAATGATAGTTTTCCAAATGAACAGTTGGCCGCAATAAATGTAACTTCGTGAGACCTTCCTTGGTATGCTGATTATGCTAACTTTATTGTTTCCAAGTATTTGCCTCCAACCTTTACAGCTCAGCAGAGAAGAAAATTCTTCTATGATTTAAGGCATTATTTTTGGGATAACCCACACTTATATAAAGAAGGAGTTGATGGTATTATGCGAAGATGTGTACCAGAATATGAGCAACAAGAGATATTAAGAAAATGCCATGGTAGTGCTTATGGAGGGCATCATGCTGGAGATAGAACCGCGCAAAAGGTTCTACAATTAGGTTTTTATTGGCCAACCCTCTTTAAAGATGCCAGAAGGTATGTTTTATCTTGCGATGAATATCAAAGAGTTGGTAATATTTCTAGGCGCAATGAAATGCCTATGAGTTACACTCTTGTTATTGAACCATTTGATTGTTGGGGATTTGACTTTATGGGTCCTTTTCCTCCTTCAAAAGGCTATACCCACATACTTGTTGATGTTGATTATGTTACTAAATGGGTAGAAGCCATACCTATGAAGAGTGCCGATGGTGAGACCTCGTTAAAAATGCTTAAGGATGTTATTTTTCCTAGGTTTGGTGTGCCTACATATCTTATGACTGACGGAGGTTCTCATTTTATTCATGGTGGTTTTAGAAAAACTCTTGCTAAATA
Source organism: Dactylis glomerata (assembly GCA_007115705.1). NCBI lineage: Eukaryota > Viridiplantae > Streptophyta > Magnoliopsida > Poales > Poaceae > Dactylis > Dactylis glomerata. The sequence continues at coordinate 2,569,874 of QXEO01002109.1, forward strand.
TGATGTTAATCATAGAATTGCTTCTGCTTATCATCCCCAAACTAGTGGGCAGGTAGAGCTTTCTAATAGAGAAATCAAGTCTATCTTGTAGAAGACTGTCAATAGATCTAGGAAAAACTGGGCTAGTAAGTTAAACGATGCTTTATGGGCTTATAGAACTGCTTATAAGAACCCCATGGGTATGTCTCCTTATAAGATGGTTTACAAAAAAAGCGTGTCACTTGCCTTTAGAATTAGAACACAAAGCTTTTTGTGCAGTGAGAGAGCTTAATAGAGATTTTAAACTAGCCGGTAAGAAAAGGTTGTTAGATTTGAGTTCTCTAGATGAGTGGAGAAACGAAGCGTATGAGAATGCCAGACCTTTTAAAGAGAAAGTCAAGCAATGGCATGATAAGAGAATCCTTAAGAGAGAATTTCATGTTGGTGAGAAATTTCTATTGTATAGGTCTCGTCTCAGATTTTTTACAGGAAAATTACTCTCTAAATGGGAAGGACCATATGTTATTGTGGAAGTATACCACTCAGGTGCTATTAAGATTGCTTCATTGAAAGATGACTCTACACAAGTGGTGAATGGGCAAAGACTCAAACATTATATTTCTGGAGATTCTTATAATGAAGATGTCGATGTAATTGAAACAGTTTCTCTAGAAGAATTCATCCAAGACAAATTGCAGGTACCTGCAGAGTTCATTTTTGAATAGGTAACAGTTCTAGTCAGAGAAGTTTCGCGAAAAACTCTTCCTTTATTATTTTTGCTGTTTTTACTAAATAAGAAAAATCACGAGACCAAAACGGGCAGGAAAAGGAGTCCGTGTGCTCCTCACACACAGGGGGCACGGGCCCACCTCTGGCCATGCCGCCCTGGTGTGAGAGCACACCAAAACTCGTTTCCGTCCCAGTTTCCTCCTGTGATTTCGTTTCGATGTATAATTTTTGCCTATATAACCCCTCAGAGTACCCGAGGTTTGCATATCGTTTTCTCGTCGTGTTTTTGTTTCGAGCTGTTTCTGTCAGGGATTGCTCTTAGCTTTTGAGTTACAATGTCTTCATCCGGTCCATCTGAGGAGAACCCTCTTGTGGATTCCATCAATCCATATATGAGGGAGCTGAAGATTCATCCGAAGGAGTTGTCACTCAAGGATGGGGAGTTGCAGATTAAAGATGTTCGAGGACCCAAGGGAGAAGGGAGTCTCGAAGCCAGGATGGAAGCACTGGAACAAGAAGTTTTCAAATATAGGAAGATGGCGGAACGCGAGGTGGAACTCATCCATAGGATTAATCAAGAGCTTGTTACCAAGTACAAGAAGGAGACTACAGAACTATGGAAGGACATCTTTTCGCTCCACGAGACCACCAATCAATTACAAGCGCAACTCTACGACTTGCAAAACCAAAACTGTGAGTATGAAGCTAGGTTTAAACAGATGAGTGCTGCTGCAAGTTTCAAGACATTGGAGACCAAGACATCCTTCCTCGACGGAGGACCCCTGCCTTGGAAGTATGACAACGATGAAGACTCACCGCCGCTGCCACAAGAGTAACTCGTCATCGGTATAGGCATCCCCTTGGCTCGTTCCAAGCTTGGGGGAGTGCCGCGGTATCACATCATCACCTTTTGCTCATTTACTTTTCAAGTAGAGTCATATCATGAATAGAGAAATTATCCTATAGAATAGTTTGCAGTGTGGAAGTATCCTCCTTAGTTGGTTATCTATGTATCCCTTGGTGTGAGTTGCGGTAATAAAAGATTAATGAGAAGTTCTATCGTTTACTTTCCGCACACTTTATTTTAGTTTGCAAAGTCTCTTATATGATTAGTCTTGTTGATTAGTATTGGTATCACTTTATGAGCATGAGTAAATTTAGTTGGTTTTGGCAAACCTAGCTTGGTCAGTAGCAACATTACCTTGAGGTTTGAGTAGAAAAGAATAAAGAGGTGTTTGTAGTTACATCACTTCAGTTTACCCTTCATGTTTGGCTTATTAGCAATGTTATTCTCAAAGTCAAAATCGTTGTACCTTCAAGGGAGTTTGCATGATTGTCCTTATTATATGTATGTTTGGCTGTTTCATGCAACTCTTATGCTTGCTACCCAGCCTTGCTAGCCAAAAACCTGTACTGAGAGGGAATACTTCTCGTGCATCCAAACCCCAAAAGCCAAGTTACTTCCAAAGAGTCCACTATAAATTCCTATGCATGGTATTTTAAGCCATTCTAAGTAAATTTTTCATGTGCTACCTTTCAAAAAAACCTTCAAATACTTCTCATTTTGTGCCATTGTTTTTAGCTCATGGGGACGTAGTGGATGGGTTTGTTATCTTCCATACTAAATTAAGTACCCCTCGACTAGGCAGCTTCATCTGCTCGTCACTAATTTTGCAAGGGAGCTGGTCAGACCATTATAATCTCAAAAAGAAAAGAAAAAGAAGCACTCCTCCATGGTATGTGAAAGTTGGTCGGCACCCAATGGAATCGGTTAGCCATGGTTTGAGAAAGGAAAAAGGTGGGGAGGAGTGCAAAGCTATAAAAGAGCACCAAAGTGCCAATTAATCAAACATTTCGGAACCGCTCTCACTTGTTTAGTATGGAAGATATCAAGAACTCCGTTGCTAGTCGTTGACAAAAGCAACCACCTCTCAAAACATTTTTTACCTCTGTTTTACAAATGAAAAGCTCTAGCACATGTTTAATCTCTGCTTCCCTCTGCGAAGGGCCTATCTTTTACTTTTATGTTGAGTCAACCTATTCCCCTCTATCTCAAGCAAGCATTTGAGTTGTTATGTTTCACTCATCCATATGTTGATCCGTTTAATCATGTTTACTATCTTCCTTGTTTTGTACAATGCTTTTGTCTGAAGGAATATATCTTTGAAAGCTTTTTATGAATGCAAAAATGTTGTTTCGTTGAGAATATGGTTTTTGCTATATTAGCTTTGTTTTAAAAAGGCTCCATTCAAAAGGCTAGTATAGTTTTTCATTGTTCTCTGACCAAGAACTAAAGTTTGCCATCACCAATTATAGTTTATTTTGTGCATCTTTATATGTGATTCTCTTTACTTATTGCAAGTCTATATTATGTAAAGGGAAGTTGCTGTCTATTATAACTTGTGCCTTTGGTGAATGTGATGCTTCTTGTCCGTATTTTGATTATCGACACTTCACTCCATAAACCTGTGGTCATGTTTACCGAGTTTAGTTTTCGCTTGGGGACAAGCGAGGTCTAAGCTTGGGGGGGTTGATACGTCCATATTGCATTACTATTTTGTATCATAATTTACTATTATTCATTGATATATTTCATATTTAGATATGATACTTATGTTATTTCCTTTGTTTTCACATGTTTGATGATCATTGGAGGATTTGCTGCCAGAGTCGGGATTCTGCTGGAAATGGACTGTCAAGACACCATATTTCGGAAGATCAGCAAAATTTCAGAAAAATACCAGAAAATTCTATTTTACCAAAAGACTCCGGAAGCCAGAAGGAGAAGGAGAGAAGAGCCAGGGGGCGGCCTCACGCACACGGGGCGCGGCCTGACCCCTGGCCGCGCCGGCCCTGTGTGAGGCCACCCTGGCCCACATCTGGTCTCGCCTCTTCGCGTACTTCATCGTCCCCGAAAACCTAAGTCAAGGGGGGGCTCAGAGTTGGACATAGCTGCCTCTGCGGGGCAGAAAACACCAGAGAGAGAAAAGCTCTCCGGCAGGCAGAAATCTGCCGAAGAAATTCCTTCCCGGAGAGGGGAGATCATCGCCATCGTCATCACCATCGCACCGGGCTTCATCGGGATCATCATCATCATCATCTCCATCACCAGCACCTTCATCTCCACCATCACCACGCCATCCCGCTGTAACATCTTGAGTTGGATCTTGTTATATTCATAGGGGAAACTTTCCCGGTGTTGATTACTCTTGTAGTTGATGCTATTAAGTGGAACCGTTGAATTAAGGTTTATGTTCAGATTGTTATTTACCATTATTTCACCTCTGATCATGATCCATATGATGTCTTGTGAGTAGTTCGTTTAGTTCTTGAGGACATGGGAGAAGTCAAGGTGTTAGTAGTGAATTATTGTTGAGAAATATTTAATGGTTTGATATTGTTGTGGTGCTATTTCACTAGTGGTGTCATGTGAACGTCGACTACATGATACTTCACCATTTATGGGCCTAGTGAGATGCATTGTGCATTTGGCTACCAATTGTGGGGTTGCTGGAGTGACAGAAACCTAAACCTCCGTTGGGAAACCATTGCACCAGGAAGCGTAGGATCTTAGAGTTTAAGGCTGTGGTTAGATTTATCTTAATTACTTTCTTGTATTTGCGGATGCTTGCAGGGGAATATAATCACAAGTGTGTATTTATCCTAGTAAGGGTAGTGCGCTAGCACAGGTTCACCCCCATAACATCTATCAAACTAATAAAGACTATTTAGCAGTATGAAGCGAAAGCTCTTGACAGAAACTCCCGTGTGTCCTCGAGAACGTTTGGTTATTTTAAGTTACACAACCGGCTTGTCCTTTGCTGAAGAAAGGATTGGGCCACTTGCTGCAATTATTACTATTGTCTTTTATTTACTCGCACTTTATTTATTTGCACTATCAAATACTCCTGAAAACTCATTTGCTAGTATTTACAGTGAAGCCTTGATCAAAACCACTAGTCAACACCTTCTGCTCCTCGTTGGGTTCGACACTCTTATTTATCGAAAGTACTACGATACACCCCCTATACTTGTGGGTCATCAATAACGTCAACATAAAAGAGCCACAATGTCAAAATTATTAAAAGCGAGATAAGTAAAGTGTGCCATCAGGTTCGTGAGAGCTTTACTGACTAATTTTCGCATAAAACCAAAAGAGTTTAATTTGATGGATAGATAAAAGCAAGTCAAATGTACTTTGGAATAGCAAATTGCTAATAGGTATGTATGGTGGACACATTGGAATAACTTGGTTTTTGGGAGTTGGATGCAGGAGTAGAGCTCATACTCAGTACAAAATGAGGGCTAGCAAAAGACTGGGAGCGACCAACTAAGAGAGCAGTAACAGCCATAATCATGCATAGCGACAAAACATTATTAAGAAAAGCATAAAATGGCATAAAAAGTCAAAAACTAAATGATCATAGAGGCTTATGGCGACTTTATATGAGTCAAACATGTTGTAAGCATACGCCAAGTCAAGCCAAATAAAGCATCAAGGAGAAAACCAAATTAATGCTTCCAAATAATAAAAACAACGCATGATTTTTTCAAAGGCTCATTAAGCAATTCAGTCATTTGAGACAAGTCATGCTATAGCAAAACCACTAAGCATACTATCAAAACGACATCAAGCTTGGCATAAAAAAGTCTAAGCCGCAGTCTAAACAAGCTCCTTTTTGTACCACTTTTTTTTTGCATGAAACTTTTTCTCTTTCCCAATACCATTCAAACCTTTTTGAAACAACTCTTTTGATGAATACCAACATAGACCAGAGGTCCAAATACACCTTGATACAAAGATAAAACAAGATCTGAACAAAAATCAAGGTGAAAAACGAAAGCTAAACGCAGTTCTAGAAAAAGAGAACACTTATTGAACGATAAGAGTGAAAAACGGAGTGTTCTTGGCAAATGAAAAGCAAGTAAATCTCTCCAAAAGAAATTTGTTGGGGTCCAACCATTTATTGCAGTGAACAAAAGAAAACAAAAAACAAAAGTAAAGACGCTCCAAGAAAAACGCATAGTGTATGAAGCAATAAAAATATAGTGTTTTGAAAGGTGACCTAATTTTTGTCGATGAAGAAGGGGTGCCTCGGGGGCATCCCCAAGCTTTGACACTTGTACCTCTTGGATATTTCTTGGGGTGCATGGGCATCCCCAAGCTTGAGATTTTTTCCATTCTTCGCCTCATCTCATCATTCTCCAATCCCTACACTTGAAAACTTCCTTCATACAAAACTCAACACAATTCTATTAGCAACATTAGTGTAAACATAATAATGAATCAACCCTTTTTGGTTCAGGTTTTAAGTAAAAACCACCACATATAAAGCATATACTACTGTAGCAACTTCCCCAAAAGTTCCGTGATCAAAAGAACTAAAAAAGAAAGCGATTGAGAGGCAAACACAAATAATGGCAGAAATCTGTCAAAATAGAACAGCTGTCAAAGGTCGATTTTTTCGAGGACCTTCTGTTGCTCAAATCAAAAGTGTAAAACTAATGAAAGTTTGGATATAACCTGGGGCATATGCTCAAGAAATCGTAGGTCAAAAAGATATTCTGAGAATTTTCACAAATTTTTACGGTGCAGCACCGAAATCTATTTCAGGACAGCAACTTCCCCAAATCTTACCAAACTCAAATTAGAGGTTCTTCTTGGCATAACAACGAAATAAAAAGGATAAGGAGCGGTTATTACAGTAGTAATAACTTCCAAGACTCAAATAAAAGAAAAAGAACTAAAAATAAAACAATGGGTTATCTCCCAAGAGTGCTTTTCTTTAACGCCTTTGAGCTAGGCGCAGAAAGTGTGAATCAAGTAATATCAAGCCATGAAGCATTAATATCAACTGTTTCCTCAAGATCACCACTTACCAAACTAGGCACTTTAGAAGTTCCCGAAGATGATTCAACCTACAAGTCACTCTTAGTTGAACTAAAAGTCTTACCAATCTTAAAAACATGCTGCGGTTTAGGCACAGACACCTTGGGAACATACATAAATTTTTGCTCTTTTCCAACAAAAGCTTTCTCCTTCTTAAATTTAAGAGAAGAGAAAATTGAACTTAAAATTTCCATAGATTCCTCTAGTTTACCAACCCTAAGGTTTTGACTATCAAGAGTAGTGCTAGCCTCTAAAGCGGTGATTCTCTTACCGATGCTTTCTATTGATTCATTAACCTGGCTAGCGTTATCAAGGATATTTGGCAAACTTTTTTCTAAAGAGCTAAGTTTTTCTAAAACTTCATCCAAAGTGACCTCAGTTTTAACAACATGGATAGGTGGTACTCCCACTAAACTTTCAATTAAAGTGCATGCTTCAAGAGTGGGAGTACCCAGAAAATTACCTCCTGCAAGAGTATCAAGAATGTACCTATTCCAACTAGATATACTAACATAAAAATTTCTAAGGAGGATCATGGTAGAATGCTTCTTCGTACACCTATGATGAGAATTGCTAATACGGTACCAAGCATCTTTCAAGCTCTCTCCCCCTTGTTGCTTAAAAGTACGAACTTCAACTTCAGGATTACTCATTCTAACAAGACTAAAAGCAAGTAAATAAAAGCAACTATAAAGGAAACTATTTTTTTGTGTTTTTGATAAAAAAATGCAAGCAAAAGTAAAAGAAAGCAAAACAATAAACAAAATAACAGAGTGTGCGTGTGAGACTCCCCTTGCAGAAGTCTTCTTCCTCCCCAGCAATGGCGCCAGAAAAACTGTTTGATGGCTTGTAAGTAATAGCCCGTTGGGAACCCCAAGAGGAAGGTATGATGAGCACAGTAGCAGGTCTTCCCTCAGTATGAAACCAAGGTTGAATCGAACCAGTAGGAGAAAGCCAAACTTCAGAAGGTGATGCTTGCTAGCTTCGTGACACTCCGAACAAGGGCGCCAGATTAACTGCTTGTCGGTGTGTCTTCCACCAACAGCAACGTGAAACCTGCACAACACAAACAAATACTTTGCTCCCAACTTACGATGAGGTTGTCAATCTCACCGGTTTGCTGTAAATAAAGGAATAAGCGTATCGAGTGGTAATAGGATAATAGTATGCAAGAAAGTAAACATAGCGAGTAATAGTAAAATGGTAAAGCTATGTAAAGGAAATTAGACCGGGGTCCACAGTTCACTTGTGGTGTCTCTCCATAAGATAAATAAAGTATGCTGGGTAAACAAATTACAGTTGGGCAATTGATAAAGTAAAGATAACGTACATACATCACGAGGATCACTAGGAGGCTTACTCTGGGCATTACGACAAAATACATAGACCGCCATCCAACTGCATCTATGACTAATAATCCACTCGCGGGGAATCGTCCGAGGACCCCTTGAGTATTAAGTTGCGAATAACAGATAATCGCATTAAGCAAAGTGCGTAATGTAAACAAAGCAAATGTCCTTGGACACAAGAATATTGTTTTCTCCCTAGTGGCAACATCACATCTACATCCTAAGTGTCGGGGGGATGACCCCCGGTAGGGTCAAGAGACTAGAAAGACACAAAGTCTATGGTTGACTTGTGCCCGTTGACTAAGAAAAGGCCTGGCCGGAATATAGGAGCATCGGCCAGGCCGGCATATATGTATATCCCGGCTGGTGTCTGGATATGCCGGTATAGCCGGAATACTGGTATATGTGTGCCGGCATATACTTAGATATGCCGGCCTAACCATTTGGTGTGTTGTGCAGGAGCAGGGGAGGCCGGATTACCCGACCCTCGTAGGTCGTTGGTCCGGCATATAAGTCCTGGGTATGGCCAACGGTCATATCCGGGATACTTAAGTCAACTAAGGTGTCACATCCCTACAATCAAGGAAGAAAACATCCAAGCATGGTAGCAGAGTAAGATGGCAGGGTGCACAGTGGAGGTTACCTACCCTCACTGTGCACAAGTACGAGCTTACCGCACAGAGGTAAGGCCACAGTCCTAGAAGTACAAGGTACAGCAAGGGGAGTCCCATCGAGAGCAATCAGGGAGAAAGTCGTGGGCGTCTGCCCTCGACAGCAAGTCCTGTTTGGAGTGTAGTTGGTGTCTCCTGGTCTTCTATGACCGTTGTAACCCTGGCCACCACTATATAAGGTGGCACAGGGAGTTCTAGCAAAGGGTTGAAGGTTGGTTGGTCACTCTGTGTTCCTACACTTAGCAGTTCATCTTCCTTCTCTAGCAGAGAGCTTGGAAGCACCATTGTTGTGTACTACATCGACCCAAATATACAATCAGTAGAGCAGGAGTAGGGGTGTTATCTCCTTACGAGAGCCCCGAACCTGGGTAGATCAGTGCCTCTTTCTGTCGTGCTTTTTAGCTCGTTCCCCTCTCCCGAATCCTCCAGCATCTAGTTCGGCCCCCATTTAAGCCATCCTATGGCATATGTTGTTTCACCACGACGACATTTGGCGCCCACCGTGGGGCTGATCGATATGCTGGGCGGAGTGTTCATTCGGACGGGGTCTGTGATAGCAGCTTCGGGAGTGCGCGTGGTCTCTGGCCTCGTCCAGAGGCTAGGCTCGCTCAGTTTCGTCAGTGACAACGCCGGTTGTCTCGGTGGCCGGCCGTTCCCCAGGGATGGCCGGATTATGTCTTTCGGTTCCCACGAGGTGTACGTGGGGACTGAGAGAATTTGCAGGAAGGAGGTGCTGGTGGCGTCGGATCCTCCGTCACATCGGCTGGCTCACGCTGGGCGTAGCGCTCGCTCAGTAGAGCCGGCTGAGGTGATGATGGCCGGCACATCCGTGCCGCCGGCGGAGGGTGCCGGCAAAGCAGCAGCGGCCGGAGCTTCTCCTCCGGAGCCGCCGAAGGTCAAGAGGTCGGCGCGTCCTCCGTTGGAGCGTGCGGAGAACCTGGCCGGCACTTCCGGTGTGCCGGCTAGGGGCGAGGTTCTTCTTCCCATCATCGACGGGGATCTTCTTCATCTGCTCAGGGGCTCGACATCAGCAACGCCTCCGAGCATAGCAGGTCTTCTTCAACTCCCGGGCTGACCTCAACTCGCCCGGGCCAGCATACGGCTGTCCCGGATCTACATCGGCATCTCCGGGCCGGCACTCGGCTTCCTCTGTCCAGCATATCCTGCGTCCTGGCCAGCATATCATGTGTCCTGGCCAGCATATCCTGCGTTCTGGCCAGCATATCCTGTGTCCTGGCCAGCATATCTTATGTCCCGGCCGGCACATTCTATGTTTGTCGTACCAGGGGACTGTTCAGCCTTCGCCTCGAGCATCTGCTGGTACATCAAGCTTCTTCAACGGTGCAAGTAAGTATTTATGCTGGTTTACTCCATATCCTGGTCAGCTTATCTGAAAATCAGTGTCTCCTTGATAGAAAAAATAGCTCGGGGGCTAGGCTAAAGCCCTGCAAGTTGCTTTTTAAGTACTGTTTCAGTATATATTAGTTTGCATGCTAGCATATCAGCTTTCCAGTTTCCTCATGTATGTCTGTCTATATGCCAAGTTTGCTTATATGCCAGTTGCAGTATGTCTACATTTATATGCCGGCACATGAGTGCCTAATCTTTCCTATGAGTTGCCAAGTTAGCTTATATGTCAATCTCAGTCTATATGCCAAGTGCTTTATTTCAAGAGTTATATGCCGAGTGCAATGGGCTATATGCCAAACTCCATATGCTAGATTGCAAATATGCCAAATACTATGACCATCGCTATGTCTTTTAGAATGACTACAGAACAGGTTGGATATTTCATCATATATACCGGCTATGACTCTCCATATTGCCATTACAAGAAGAAATTGCTATTATACCACCAGGGCTTCAGTTTATATCTCAGTGTCTCAGGTATTTCAGTATGCCGGCATATCATGGCAAAGAGCAAAATCTCAGTATACCGGCATATGTTATATTTTGTATCCTGGCCGGCATATTTTATGTCCCAGCCAGCATATCTTTATATCCTGGCCAGCATATCTCAAAGTCTCAGGTCTCAGGTATTTCAGTTTGTTAGTACATCAGGTTATTAAGTGATATCTTGAGTCATATGTGTTTCAGTGTGCCAGCATATCATGGCAAAATGTCAGTATGCCAACATATCATGGCAAGAGCAAAATCTCAGTATGTCGACATATCATGGCATCGACCAAAATCCCCAATCACCGTTTATTTCGGTTTGCCAGCATATCAAGGCATCTATCAATAACTCATATCGTCGTTTATTTCGGCATGCCAGCATATCACGGCATTCTATAATCCTTTCAGTTATCGCCAATTCTGGCATAGTAATATATCGAGACATCGATCTCAAAGTTAACAAGCATCATATCCGGTTTCATAGAGTATCCCGGTTTAGCATATTAACATGTCTTATCATTTTTGCATACTAACAAGTGCCCAGCGATGGCACAGCCCAAGAGGCATATCAGTATACCGGCATTGTCAAAGCAGACGATGTCGATGAGACATAGCCTGAGAGGCAAAGTGTCGATATAAAGCCCAAAGAGGCAAATAGCTCAAAAGGCAAAAGCAGCCTAAAAGGCATATCAGTATACCGGCATTGTCAAAGCAGACAATGTCGATGAGACATAGCCTGAGAGGCAAAGTGTCGATATAAAGCCCAAAGAGGCAAATAGCTCAAAAGGCAAAAGCAGCCTAAAAGGCATATCAGTATACCGGCATTGTCAAAGCAGACAATGTCGATGAGACATAGCCTGAGAGGCAAAGTGTCGATATAAAGCCCAAGAGGCAAAGTAGCCCAAGAGGCAAAAGTAGCCCAAGAGGTAGAGCAGCCCAAGAGGCAAATAGCTCAAGAGGTAAAGTATCCATATGGCCAAAGAAGGCAAAGCAGTATGCCGGCATTGTCAAAGCAGACGATGTCGATGAGACATAGCCCAAGAGGCAAAGTGTCGATATAGCCAAAGAAGGCACAATAGTATTTTGAGATAGCCCGCGAAGGCTAGCATATCACGTATATGAGTATATGTCAAACGGGAGATTGCCTATGATGGCATGAGATAGAATCAGGCCTATGCAGGCCAGCATATCAGTTTTTTGTGAATATGTGAGTTTGGGACTTTGGTATATTTCTTGTTGAAGCCTGTGCGCGACTCTACGAGTCCCCCACACTATCAGAAGATGACTTATGGAGTCTATATGGCGGCCAAGAAGCTCAAGCATTACTTCCAAGAGCATCCAATCCGGGTAGTGGCCGAGGCCCCTATCTCGGAGATCATAAGTAACAAAGATGCCAGTGGCAGAATTGCCAAGTGGGCAATAGAGCTTTCCCTATATACACCGCAGTACGATAAGAGGGATACAATCAAGTCCCAGGTCTTGGCTGATTTCTTTATTGACTGGGCCGAGATACAGTATGAGCCACCATTGCCAGATGCCAATTATTGGAGGATGCATTTCGATGGGTCCAAGACAATCCATGGCTTGGGTGCCGGCATAGTTCTCAGTTCACCAAAGAATGACCAGCTGAGATACGTCCTGCAGATTCACTTTGCAGCATCAAATAATGTGGCGGAGTATGAGGCACTTGTGCATGGCCTGAAGGTGTCTAAGGACATAGGAATTCGCCGGATTATGTGCTTCGGGGATTCTGACTTAGTGATTCAGCAGTGTTCCGGCATATGGGACGCGCATGATGCTAACATGGCATCATACCGTTTCCTAGTGCAGCAGTTAAGTGGTTACTTTGAAGGTTGTGAGTTCCGGCACGTTCTCCGGGCTCAGAACGATGCAGCCGAGGCATTATCCAAGTTGGGGTCTTCCCGAGATTCAATCCCGCCCGGCATTTCGCTGGAGCATCTGAGGAAGCCATCGATCAAACCCTCGCCAGAGTCATCCTCCATTTATGTCCCGCCAGGTCCAGACGAAGCAGTTCCAATGGAGATAGATGCCGAAACCAGGACGGATAACCCGGGGACTGTTTCCTCAGTCCCGGGGACTGGGCCGGCATATGCTGTTAGTACAGTATTCCGGAGCAAAACTAAAGGCAAGGGCAAAATGTGCCAAGAGGTTGTGCCGGTATACCCGGGGACTGCTCCGGCATACCCGGGGACTGATTCTTCAGTCCCGGGGACTTCGCAGCCCATGGAGATCGATTATGTGTCGGTCGAAATGATGGAAATAGATCAGGCAGTGTTCACTGTCAGGGAAGTGCCCTCATGGGCACGTCCTATCATGAACTTCATGGTGGATGGTCAAGTGCCGGCGGATGAAACCGAGGCCCGCCGGATTATAAGGAGATCCAAAGCGTATACCATCATCAACAAAGAAATATACAAGAGAAGTACCACCAGAGTATTGCAGAGATGTGTCGAATCTGCGGAGGGTCTGGAGATGCTCCGGGAAATTCACCAGGGGGAGTGTGGTCACCATGCTTCGTCCAGGGCATTGGTGGCAAAGGTATTCCGGCATGGCTTCTATTGGCCAACGGCACTGCAAGAGGCAGAAAACTTGGTCCGGAAATGTAATGGGTGTCAAAGATATGCCCACCAGATTCATCAGCCGGCATCTGCCCTGAAAACTATCCCAATAACCTGGCCCTTTGCTGTTTGGGGCCTGGATATGGTCGGGGCTTTTAAGCCGGCCAGAGGGAAAATGACCCATATCCTGGTCATGGTGGACAAGTTCACCAAGTGGATTGAAGTGAAGCCCATAAGCTAGTGTGATGGTCACACAGCAGTGAAATTCTTAAAGGATATAATCTTGAGATATGGTGTTCCTCATAGCATCATCACTGACAATGGGTCAAACTTTGCCCAAGGACCATTTGCCAGATTTTGTGAGGAAGTGGGAATCCGGCTGGACGTTGCGTCGGTTGCCCACCCTTGTGCCAATGGCCAAGTAGAGAGATCGAATGGGCTAGTATTATCCGGCATAAAACCCCGGCTGATAGAGCCCCTGGAGAAAACTCCGGGATGTTGGCTAGATGAGCTGCCAGCAGTGCTGTGGAGTTTAAGAACAACTCCGAATAGATCAACAGGCTACACACCATTTTTCCGGGTGTATGGAGCAGAAGCTGTGCTTCCAACAGATGTAATACATGATGCACCAAGAATAGTGCTATATACTGAGGAAGAGGCTAAAGAAGCCAGAGAAAATGATGTTGATCTGCTAGAGGAAGCAAGGGAAATAACTCTGTCAAGAACAGCAGTATATCAGCAGAACCTCAGACGCTATCATGCGCAGAAGGTAAATCCAAGGAGATTTCAAGAGGGAGATCTAGTACTCCGGCTAAAGCAAGGAACAGAAGGCCGGCATAAGTTAACTCCTCCATGGGAGGGGCCATTCATTGTGAGCAGAGCTCTGCACAATGATGCCTATTATCTTATAGATGCGCAGGACCCCAAGAAGAATAAGGCGGACAGGTCCGGAGAAGAAACCAAGAGGCCATGGAACATAGCTCTACTGCGCCCCTTTTACTCCTGAGCAACACAATGTATGTATTTCCATATTTTCCTTTGTATGCCGGCGTGTTGTGCCGGCACAAGACTAATGAATGAAATACCGGCATCCCGGAGAAGCCGGGTAACTAGCTCCGAGGTATATTTGTTGTTTATTTACAGTTTTTTGTTATATGCCGGCTGGCTTTATTTGAATGTTTCCTATGTCGGCCTAGTAATGTGTCGGCACCAAAGGCCACTCTTCGACTCAGCTGCTGTCCGAAACCTGGCTTCATGGCTAGCAAGAGTAGATGCCGGAGGTTGTCTACACATGGAAAACGGCTAAGGAAATACAAAGCAAGCGAACCGACATTTTCGTTAAAGCTAAAGTTAAAATTTAAAGTGTCGGATGATTTGAAGTCTAAGTCTCAAAGTTAAAGTACTGTATGTTCGAGGAAGCAACCTTGGGACTCATACGTCGAAAGCCAATTGAGGTAGACAAGCAGCCAAGGTTGTGAAATTGAGGAAACAGGAAAACAACTCGGTGACTTAGCCAAAAGATGATCCGGCATTAGTAACAAGCAAACCAAGATAAAACTTGTTTAGGAAGCAAACCAAAGGAAATTAAACGTGTATATTACATCTGCACCCGGCATACCGGGGATCTGATAAAACTTAAAGTGTTTGTGCTGCAAAGTCAAGGAGCAGCGGCAGAAGCAGAGGCGCCGGCTGGAGGAGCAGTGGCGGTGGAGATGTCGGCTTCAGGAGTGCCGGACCCAGCAGATGGAATGGAGCCATCACCTCCGCCCGGGGCAGATGCCTGTTCCGGGACATCAGTGTCGGCCTCTTCAGCTTCATCTTCATCCCGGCTGGAGTCGGAGCCCTCAGCAGCGGCGGATGTCCCGGCATCGTCCTTCTTCTCCGGCTCACGGATATCCCGAACGAAGGCGTCGGTGTCGGCATAGTCCACATAGCTGTGGGCCAGCTCCCGTCGGCGCCGGATGTGTTCCGGATCCGTGGTCCAGATGGATCCTTCGCGCACAGTGCGCAAAATCTCCAAGTCAGCCTTTTCATACCAGGACAAGAAGTAGCTGAGAGCTTCGTCAGCTCCAACCCTCGCGCCGGAATCTCGCCACTCCCGGAGGCGAACCTTGGCCAGCTGCAGATCGTTGCCGAGGTCGACGGGATCAGTGGGAGTCCTTTGTCCCGGCCAGAGGGCAGAGAATGCCTCCTGGGCGCCATAGAAGAGTTCTTCAGTGTAGAGCGACATGGCGTTCTTCCGGGACTGCAGAGCCAACAGCTGCTCCGACATGTCCCAGTTGGGCGAGTCAACCGGAACACCCCGGTTTTCTCGATCCAACTGCAAAGCCCTCTCAACGTCTGCGACGGAAGCGGGAAACATGTCTGAGGAATAGAAACAATGTTAGCAAAAGGAGAATATGCCGGAGAGAATTACACTATGTCGGGAAGGATAAAGGGAAAGGATTTGAAGCTTACTGGCAAGGTCGGCATTCAGCTGTGAAACTGTAACCTCCCATTTGGTGGCCTGCTCCTTCAGGCTATCCAGTTCAGCGTGGGCGTTGGAGGCGTCAGTCTCGGAGATGACAAGCAGGGACTGGGTTTTCTTCAGTAGGCCCTCCCTCTGTTCCTTTTCGTCCAGAAGCTCGGTGATCCGGCCCTTCAGCTGCTCAACCTCGGCCTTGTGACCGGCATCCCGGTCGTCCAGTTGCTTGGCTACATCCACTGAGGACACACAGTCCTGGTGGCGTGCGTCCAGTGCAGCTTTCTCGTCTGAAAAGATTTGAAGTCAAAACAAGGATTTGAAGAAAGAAAACAGTGAAAACATTAAAGGATTTGAAGTACAGAAGGATTAGTTGAAGATTAAGGGGATCCGGCATACCTGTTAGTTCCTTCACTCTCTTGGTAAGCTCGGTGACTTGGGCTTCGGCACCAGCTGCGAAATGTCGGACAAAGATTAGGTGTCGGCATATTAAGATATGCCGGCCAGAGGTCTATTGAGAAGGGGCAAGGTATGTCGGCTGAAATTACCTTTCTGGGACAGCTCCAGCTGAAGCTTGCTATGCTCGTCGGATAACTTCCGATGCTCGCATACCAAGTCATGATACAGGTCGGCCCGGGTGTTGTTCATGCGCTGCAAAAGTGCCCGGATTTAAAATATCAGCAGAGAAATTCGGCATGGAAATTAAGTTGAAAATTCTATCAAGTGATCATTCTACTGAAGACCCGGCACAGGTGCTGCGCACCTATCCCGGCCCTCGGTGACTAGGATTTGAAGCTCGAAACGAGCTTATATCTCGGTCGAGAGGATTTGAAAGATAATTGAGATGTGAAATTGCTAAAGACCCGGCACAGGTGCTGCGCACCTATCCCGGCCCTCGGTGACTAGGATTTGAAGCTCGGATCGAGCTCATATGTCGGCAGTTAATTCAAAAGAAGCTAGCTAAAAGACTATGAGAAAATCCCGGATGTCCGTATCCCGGACAGCCGACATTTTCGGGGACTGGGGATATGTGTATAGGTAGAAAGGACTTACGTTGGTGGCATCGGCCGATCGGTGAAGTCTCTGCTGGAGGCTGAGGAGCTCGCAGGCGATCGGTAGGGGCTTCGCGGCCAGGATATCTGCTGGGCTGCCAGTAGCCGCGGCTTCGGCTTTCTTCTTGCTGCTGGAGTCCGCGGTGTCCATGCTGCTGGCGTCGTTCCACTTGGTGCAATGCTCCTTGAGAGACCCGAGGCTTTGGTTACTCTTTGTCACCAGGGGGATGATGCCCTCAAGTTCTGGCGTGTCGAAGAAGTTGCGCCGGTAGCCAGGCCGGGCTGCTGCCCTGCCAAGATGCAGGGCCAGAGCAGAGCTGGTCCAAGGCGTTGCCTTAGGAGGAGCAGTGGCGGCGGATGGAGTGCCGGACTTGGTCGGCTGGATCTTCAATGTGCCGGACTTGGCCGGGGCAGAGGTCTTGGCCGGCGCCGTGGTCTTGGCCGGTGCAGGAGTCGTTTTAGCAGAAGGAGTTTTGGGCACGGGCTGTTCCGGTGCGGCCGGTGCATCTTGGCCAGCAGAGGCAGGATCCGGAATAGTCCGGACTTCCGGCACTAAAGGGCCTTTACCCTTGATGTCTGCTCCGGCGTCTTCAGTTGTGCCGGCGTCGCTGGTGGGCGCGCCGGAGTCTGGTGCTTCTTGGTGGGCTCCTGTGTCCATGTGGACATCAGGAGCCGGAGGTTCCTGTTGAGCCCCCGAGTCCATGTGGACGTCGGGGGCAGAGGTGTCTTGTTCCGGCGGAGGAACGTCCTTCGCCGGGGAGGAGGTCTTGTCGGGCGCAGGCGAGGATGCCGGCGCCGGGGAGGTCGTGTGACTGGCAGAGGGAATGTCGGAGGTAGCAGGGGCAGCGGGCTTGGTAACCTTCGGGTCGCCACTCAAGCCAGAAGCTTGTTCCGGCGCAAGAGGAGCTCTGAAAGAGAGAAAACACCAAGTCAGTAATACAAGCAAGAGATATGTCGGAGGAAATGCAAAGAAAAGGAAACTTACCCCGAGGCAACAGGCCTCTGTTTCTTCGGTATGGGCACGCAGACCTTCTGCCTCTTCGACTTCTGAGGTGTGTCGGACTGGGGCTTCACCCCTCGCTTCCGGCCGGCACGTCCGCCGGTGGAAGGAGGTCCCTGGTTCAGAGGGGCGGCGTCGATAACCATATCGTCCGGGATAGCTGAGGACGGCATTGGAAACTCGTAAGCAATAGGTGTTTCTGGAAAGGCGTACGCAAGTGGCATCGGGTCATAGTACAGCAGGATTTCCTCGTCAGAATCAATCTCACTCCGGTCTTGAGTATAATGCCGGGATGAAGAGCCCTTACCCATGGCAGCTGCAGCACGGGTGCTCCTGGGAAGCTTATCCCAATGATCCGGATCTTCAACATCCGCAACAGTGCGGTCCGCCGCGATCTTGATCCGGGAGTTCTCCATGGTTTGGAAGCTGAATTTCTGTATAAACAGCAAAGTCAAGTATTCAGACAAGGAAATATGCCGGTGGAAGAGGTATGTCGGATCAATATGATATGTGTCGGCAAACAGACATGTGTCGGCTTAAGTATCTATGTGCCGGACATGGACTTTATGTATCGGATAAGATGGTTTACCGTTGGGGCGGGCCTATCCCGGCTGTATGGTTCTAGCCCCCAGGCAAAAGTGGCCTGAGAGGACTTGCAGACATCCTTAATCCGGCGCAGAATGTTGGCCGGAGTCAGCTCGTGTGTGGAGTGCCGGTTGGGGTCCATTGGCCCGCTCATCTGGCAGATCTTGTGCGACCGGCGCTGCAGAGGGGAGACGCGCCGGCTTATATAGCAGGCCACCAGGTCTTGAGGAGTAAGACCGGCATCCAGGAGCTCGCCCTTAACCCGGTGAAGCGCATTCACCGGCATCACCGAGTTCTTCGGGTTGTAGGTCCAGTTCGTCATAGCCAAGGGTGGCTCGTCCACAAATGGCGGCAGGTTGAGCAGATCCTCGTCGGTGGTGTTCTTGACGTAGAAGAAGCTTTTCTGCCACTTCTTGCAAGATTCCAGGAGTTCCACCTTGGGGAAGTCCGAGCCCTTTCGGGACATGATGGTGGCCGCGCCGCAGAGGGTCATGGGGCGGTCCTTCTTTTCCTGGGCCGTCTCCGGCGGGTCGTCCTTGCTCCGGGGCGGCTCTTGGACGACTTGCTTCCGCAGTTGGAAGTACTTCACCCAGCCTTGAGTAAGGGGCACTATGCCGGCATAGCCCTCGCAAAAAGCAGCGAAGGCGGAGAGGATCATCACGGCATTGGCCGGGATATGATGAGGTTGTAGGTCGTAGGTGTTGAGGAAGTCCCGGAAGAAGTCCGATGCCGGCAGGCCGAAGCCACGCTCGAAGTGGGCGAGGAAGACGACGCGTTCGCCAGGCTCAGGTGCCGGCACAGTTTCTCCTGCTGGTAGCCGGCATGCTACGCCCTCCGGGACTCTCCTGGTGGAGGTGACCCAGGATATGTCGGCCGGAGTAACCTCCGACCCCTCCCAGCCGGAGCGTCCTTGGGCTCGGGCCGAGGTATCTTCCTCAGAGGCCGAGGTGCCCGTCATGCTTGAAGATGCCATCTTAGTGGCCGGGACAAGGCGTGAGAGCCGGAGTCCCGTGATGTTATTCCTATCAAGGCCGGAGAAAAGAGGGAGGTTAGTCTCTCCGGCATACCACTCTCCCCAAGGTTAGCAGAAATCAAAGATCTACCGAGCCAGTTAAAACAGGAAACAAATAAGGGTAAAAATTCTAAGGAAGAACACCTGTGAGCGCTGTTAGCAATGCTAGTCGAATCCAGAGAGGAACTGCACTAGATCTGTGCGGATATGGCTACCAATGAGAAGCTATGAAGAAGCATCAAAGAGGAAGAACAGAGGGAGAGAGGAACTCACCGGAGCTTGGCCGGCGACGATGGAGCGGCGGCGAGCGTGCAGGAAGAGATCCAATCTCCCTGCAATGCTGCAGAGAGAAGAGGCGGCGGCGGCGGCGTCGTCAATGGTGATGCCGTGCGCCGTCGGGCGTCGGCGTCGGCGGGGAGCAGGTCGGCTGCGGCGGCGATGCTGCTCTTCGGACCGGCGGTGAAGCGCAGGAGGCAAAGGAGCAGGGGAGGAAGACGATGGTGGGGGGTAAAAAGATAAGTCTACCCCCGCCGCCCTATTTATATGTCTGCCAGGTCAGGGTCGTGGGGATCGTGGGAGTGTTCCACTCCCCCGACCGTTCCTACAGAGAGTCGACACGTGGCGGCACAGAGTGGGGCGGCGGTTCCGGTAACCGTGCCATGACGCAATGATGGCGAGAAGTAACTGCACTGTGAACCATCGCATCGTGGGTGACCGTTCGAGGTGGCAGGGCAGTTACAAGTTTCGATGCAAAGCTGTCAGGCATGGCTTCTCGAGGAAGACTCATCTATATGTCGGATTAATTGCCCGATGTATATGTTCCGTCCGGAATACCCTCGGGACCGGCCGGAATAAGTTTTGGAACAGGAACAGAGGCCGGGATATGTGCAGATGTGCCGGCATATAAATCTGATCGCCGGGGCATAATGAAGAAAGGTATGTTGAACCTGTCAAGGCTCCACAGTTATGACTGGGGAACCTCGGCAGCTTCGGGGACTAGTGTCGGGGGGATGACCCCCGGTAGGGTCAAGAGACTAGAAAGACACAAAGTCTATGGTTGACTTGTGCCCGTTGACTAAGAAAAGGCCTGGCCAGAATATAGGAGCATCGGCCAGGCCGGCATATATGTATATCCCGGCTGGTGTCTGGATATGCCGGTATAGCCGGAATACTGGTATATGTGTGCCGGCATATACTTAGATATGCCGGCCTAACCATTTGGTGTGTTGTGCAGGAGCAGGGGAGGCCGGATTACCCGACCCTCGTAGGTCGTTGGTCCGGCATATAAGTCCTGGGTATGGCCAACGGTCATATCCGGGATACTTAAGTCAACTAAGGTGTCACATCCCTACAATCAAGGAAGAAAACATCCAAGCATGGTAGCAGAGTAAGATGGCAGGGTGCACAGTGGAGGTTACCTACCCTCACTGTGCACAAGTACGAGCTTACCGCACAGAGGTAAGGCCACAGTCCTAGAAGTACAAGGTACAGCAAGGGGAGTCCCATCGAGAGCAATCAGGGAGAAAGTCGTGGGCGTCTGCCCTCGACAGCAAGTCCTGTTTGGAGTGTAGTTGGTGTCTCCTGGTCTTCTATGACCGTTGTAACCCTGGCCACCACTATATAAGGTGGCACAGGGAGTTCTAGCAAAGGGTTGAAGGTTGGTTAGTCACTCTGTGTTCCTACACTTAGCAGTTCATCTTCCTTCTCTAGCAGAGAGCTTGGAAGCACCATTGTTGTGTACTACATCGACCCAAATATACAATCAGTAGAGCAGGAGTAGGGGTGTTATCTCCTTACGAGAGCCCCGAACCTGGGTAGATCAGTGCCTCTTTCTGTCGTGCTTTTTAGCTCGTTCCCCTCTCCCGAATCCTCCAGCATCTAGTTCGGCCCCCATTTAAGCCATCCTATGGCATATGTTGTTTCACCACGACGACACTAAGAGGTTTCTGTCACTCCCCCAGATTAAATAGAGGCATGAACCCAACTATCGAGCATAAATACTCCCTCTTGGAGTCACTAGCATCTACTCGGCCAAGATAGCTACCAGCAACGGAAAGCATGCAAGATCATAAACAACATAGAGATAACATAAGATATTATTCAGCACATCAACTTGACATAGTACCAATACTCATCGGATCCCAACAAACACAACATGTATGATTACATAAAGATGATCTTGATCATGTAGGACAGCTCACAAGATCTAAACATGAAGCACATGGTGGAGAAGACAACCATCTAGCTACTGCTATGGACCCATAGTCCAAGGTAGACTACTCACACATCACTCCGGAGGCGACCATGGTGGTGTAGAAGGCCTCCGGCAGGGTGCCGGGAAGAGCTCCTGGATCCTTCCGATCTCGATTCGACAATGGCGGCGGCTTGCAGTATGTTTCTCGGAAAAGCGATCCGTCCCATAGGTTTTTTCCCGGCGAGGGGTCTTTATAGGCGAAGGGGCATCGTCAGGAGGTGGGCCAGGCGGCCTCACCATGGGTGGGCGCAGCCAGGGGCTGGGCCGCGCCCCCCTGTGTTGTGGCCAGCCTCTGGCCCCCCTCCATCTCATCTTCGGTCTTCGCGAAGCTTCGGTAAAAATAGGAGGTTTGGCTTTTGTTTTATCCAATTCCGAGAATATTTCCAGTGTAACTTTTCTGAAACACAAAAATAGTAGAAAACAGGGAACTGGCACTGTGGCATCTTGTTAATATGTTAGTTCCGAAAAATGCATAAAAATGCCACAAAGTGTAACAAAACACTAGGCAAATGGTGTATAAACAAACATGGAGCATAAAAAATTATAGATACATTTGAGACGTATCAACCATCAATCACCCGGATGGACAGTTCCATCTCCTGAATAGCAGTTATTCATAACACGTTCAACAATTTTCATAGGTATTTTAAAGGGATTTCTATTTTTGTGCCCTCAGGTCGTTAGTTGTACTCAGTTTTCCCCAGCTCGTTAGTTTTTCCTCAGTTTTCCCTAAGCCGTTGTCTGAAACCCTCAGAAGGAGCTCGGACGGGAGGATTCCCGTTAAGTTGACCGTTTCCGTGCTGACGTGTGGGGCCGCGTCGTGTGGGGCCGCGTCGCGTGGGGCTGGTAGAAAGGGACCGCGTGGGACAGGACGAGACCGCGTTTGGTTGTACGTGAGAGCTCGGTTCTGTCTCTCTCGGGCCAAATTGGCATTGACTTTTTAGAGCGCCTTTTCAGAGCGCCTTTTTCCCCTCTCTCTCTGTAAACAGTTCTCTCTCTTTTCACCAAATTAGTATCAAATCTAGAGAAGCTTCTATTTCTGTCTTTCTTCAATGATTGCTGCCTTTTGGCCCTCGTTTTTTGCCCAATATGGTAACAAATCTAGAAGCTAATCTAGAAGCTAGTATAGTATAATACATAGAATGCATACAGCAGCCAAAAGAAGCCAATAACGATATTAATGTTCACGACAAACTAAGCTGAAAATAAAATAAGACACAATGTATGCCCAACATGAAGGTTCTTCATTCTTCATCATATATTTCGGAGTCGCTATATTCCATGAGACGAAAAAAATATTGACTGAACTCCTTCCGTCTATAGTGTGCAGCCAATAGATCCTCCAAACGGTATGGCCTTTGTTCTATTTTCATACCGTCGGAATCTAATCTATCCACATGCCGTGGCCACTCATCCCAGGCCTTTCTATCATCAAAGTACTGTCTGATATAACCGCCCCCGTAGTAGATGCAGCCAGGTCGAACTGTCGGGTGCACTCTGGTGTCGACGGAGATACACCGTTTATAACTGACGAAGAAGGCACGACTGCCAATGTTGACGGCATGGAGAGAGCGGCTCTCAGTGTCCACACGGTACACCAATGGTTGACCTTCCTCCAAATGCCTGTTGCCAGGGCTGCCACCGAACAACACAAGCAGCAGATCACCATCAGACTCCACAAGGTAGAACTTATCATTTCCAAGTTCTGGAAATGAAAATAGTGTCTCCATGTTGATAGTGCTCGCGCGCTTCTCCAACTGGACATTGTTGGTGCACACTAATGTTCCGAAATCAAAATTGTTCACAGCTATTGCATACAATTCACCATTGAACGGGGTAAGGCAACGCAGAGAATCGTCCTCGATCGAAAATCTTCCTTCTCCCCAATCTTCTACATCTATATCCTTAGTAGGAGAGCTCTCATCGACCCAAGCAATTTCATTGGGGTAACCTGTGTAAATGAAGACCATAGTCGGGGACTTCATTACAGCGACTGACTCCACAATCATAGATGGCATCTGCGCCTCAAACGTAGCGTTCAATGTCTTTGTGAGTGGGTTCAGAAGCCGTATCTTGTGCGGCTGGTTCCTCTGGGCAAGCACGATGACGCCACGGTAAAAGCCGACGAAGTAGTATCTAAAAGGGAGTTGATGAAGATAACATTCAGCACTAAGATGTTTACGATTGAAAATAAAAATAGATTAACTCTATAGATATGGAGGAATTTGAACCTTGCATGAACTTCCGTTAGATCGATGGTGACGTAGCGGGATGTGCGGAGGTTGAGGAAGGAGAACTCAGCGGCGCGTGGAAGGGCGTGTTCTACCATGATCCATTCGTGCAGGTGCACGTCGGGCTCAGGTAGATCTGAGCGCCAATTTGTACAAACTTGCCTCAAAGCAGCGTAGGTGTCCACGTACTCCTCGTTCGCCAGTAAGCAGTCGCCGATCTTGTGAAGTGGTCCGTCACCCTTAAGAGAGGCCCAGTTCACGGAGGCGCCGCGCTTGGATGCGCCGCCCTCGGATGCGACGGGCTCGGCGGCGACGGGCTCGGATGCGACGGGCTCAGAGGCGATGGGCTCGGGGGCGATGGCCGCCGGCGCATTCTTCTTCTCCATCGCCGGCAGGGGAGCGCGCGTAGGGCGGCTGGGGTTTTTTGGAGAAGGTGATGGGACGTGAGAGGCGTGGTTGCGTGCGTGAGTTATGATGAGACTGTGTGCAGAGGGAGGGAGAGGGGCTCTGCACCGGCAAAGTGACGGTTCGTCTCAGCAGTTGACGTTTTGGTCTCAACACGCGCACCGCGCGGCTAACCGCTGCTCACCACGACACGCGTCCGTGGGACTGCACGTCAGCACCGTTACGTGTACTCAGTTCTACCCTCGAATCTTACACTGGAAAAATATCTGTACTCAGTTTTCCACTCGAGTACTAATACTGCCTAGTGCAATATACTAAGTTTTACCCTCAAGTGGCTGGTCAACAGAGAGTCAACATATGGGATTAAGCCATCTAATTGAGTCATTTCATGCGCAAAAAAATTCAAAAAAATAAAATCATAGTGCCTCCTACTCATGGAGTCTTGTTACGCGACCTGCCACGTAGGAAATCATAACAATCATATATAAATCAAGTTTTCACACAAATGGCCACTTCTGAAATCACTAGTAGCTATGAAGGCTCATGGCTTTCCACTCAAACCCCTTCTCAAAACATCTATACCCAAAACATAGTTTGTCTGAATGAGGCCATAATTTTTACACTCATGTATATTTGAATTGCTAATACTTTGAGGTAGGCCAACCTGGGTTTCATTGTACAAAACATGTCTTTTTCTTTTTGTAAATCTCTTATTTGAATTCCTTAGCCTGTTTACTATTTACTTGCCCTTGTATCCTTGATACTACTCAGTTTTACCCTCTCCCTTCTCACAGAAGCCCAAACTTGGCCTGATTTGTCGAGCTGTTGTCACACGGATCGTGCCCACCTACCGTCGATCCTATGATCCAACGGGCAGGATCGTGCCACCCTCTCTCTATCTGTCAGTGGCAAACTACTACCCCTCTATGTATGCTAAATGACGAGTTTGCCACCGGATTCAACAAGTTGGGTAATCACGAATTTCTTGTAGGCATTACTTTTCACGGTAAAATGATAAACTATCATGAATTTCCATTTCTTTTACGCATTACTTTTCACGGTAAAATGATAAACTATCACGAATTTCCATTTCTTGTAGGCATTACTTTTCACACTGAAATGATAAACTATCACGAATTTCCATTTCTTGTAGGCTTTACTTTTCACGGTAAAATGATGAACTTTCACGAATTTCCGTTTCTTTTAGGCATTACTTTTTTGTTGAGATATAAACCACCCCCACAACGGTCATCTCCTCCTTAATTTATTGTGTAAACCCCACAACGGTCATCTCTACCTTAATTTATGGTGTAAATCCCACAACGGTCATCTCTCCCTTATAAACCCCCACAACGGCCATCCCTCATGTCAATAGGTTCTGCCTCTCTCTTCTTCGTTTCTGCCTCTCTCTTCTTCGTTCACATACACTTGATCCATTGCCATGGCTTCCACGTCTCGGACGCCGACCAGAAGGGGAAGGGGAAGGGGAAGGGGAAGGGGCGGCCGGGGTGGTGGATCATCATCATTGCCACCACCACCGTCAACACTACCATTGATCATAGAGGAGTTCTTCATCACCATCTATGAAGACCCTTTGGCCAAGAAGGTACGTACGCGTTCCCACATATATGATGCATGTGATTAATTATGTGCATGTTCTAAAAAACCTTTAATTTCAAATGATCGGCGCTCGATCTCTTTGCAGGCACTCCCACAAAAGTTTGCGGACTATCTTGACGGCCAGGAGCCCGCAAAGGTGTATCTGCGAGCAGCTGACTGCGGTCCTCATCTCTGGACCGTGGAGGTCCTATTTGACGGACAAGGCCGGATGTACCTCGACAAGGGCTGGGAGAATTTCGCTATCGCGCACGGTGTGGATTTCGGCTGCTTCCTACACTTCAAATATGAAGGCGATTATGTGCTCACAGTGAATGTGTTCGACGGAACAACGTGCAGGAAGTACTACTACACGGACGACGAAGATACTGACGATGAAAGCGACGACGACGTGAAGCCATGCATCTAAGGGGATTATGACCAAGAATATATATGTAGCTTCATATGCATCGATTTATAGATCTAGCTATTTTCTATATATTATGCATGTAAAAATAATAGGGAATCGCAATTTCCACTATGATTCGAGCACCACAGCCTCCAAACGATGCCGATGCCGATATCGGCATGGTCAGAACGGGTATGCATGCTCGCCGCCACTGCTAGGTCACCGTCGGGATGCACCCTCAATCCCGTCCCCTCATTCGATCACTGACACACCAGAGATACCGCCGAGGCCAATGACGAACGTACATGCTGATGCCAATGCCGAACATGCACGCCGATGTGGGCACAGCCACGCCGCCCCGCTATGCTGGACGCCACAGACCACCGCGAGGTCTTTCCCTTCGCCACCACACTCCCCTAGCACCTATCTATACACGCCAGAAAGGAGAGACACTAGTTTTCTCTACATTGCTCGCGTTCGTGTCCAACACCGTCAGTCAAAGTGTTGAGGTCGTCGTCGATGTCCTCGACCATTTCTTCTCTTCTTTGCATGGTTAAACGCGTCTAGTTCATATCTATCTAATGCGTCTGGTCTCGCCTCATGCAGTTCTTTGTGGACGTCGATCTCATTTCGGCACCCCGTAGGCCACCTCCTCCGTGCCATTGCTGTAGAGCTCCGTTTAAAAATCTAATCCTACCCGTGTATTGCCCCTTGTATCAGCTTCACGGCCCCACTTGTCATTCGATATACCGAAGCCCCACTCGTCCGCGTTTTGGTCAGGGATACAGCGATGCTTACGGTCAAACAAAGATGGATGCTCTGACGTGTCTTTGCAGGCTCTACGTGGCCCCACTAGTCAGCAGTTAACGGTCAAAGGTGTTCAACCGTCGGGCAACCGACCGTTCCAGCACTGGTGACGGTTTCAGACAACGGCTTGGGGAAAACTGAGGAAAAACTAACGAGCTGGGGAAAACTGAGTACAACTAACGAACCAGGGGCACGAAAATAGAAATCCCTATTTTAAATGGATCCAATTGAGCAGGCGGTGGTTCATCCAGTACCGTAACAGAGGCAGTAGTGTTCCCAAATAAGGAACCGAATGGAGACTTCTCCATAATAAAATAAAATAAAAGATAGAAATAAAAACAATACTCACAGTGAAAGTTACCTTTACCAATTCAACTCTTCAATAGTGCTTCACTCCCCGGTAACGGCGCCAGAAAATAGTCTTGATGACCCACAAGTATAGGGGGTGTATCGTAGTACTTTCGATAAATAAGAGTGTCAAACCCAACGAGGAGCAGAAGGTGTTGAGAAGCAATTTTGATCAAGGATTCATTGTAAATACTAGCAAATGGGTTTTTAGGGATATTTGGTAATGCAAGTAAATAAAGTACGAGTAAATAAAAGACAATGATAATATTTGCAGCGAGCAGCCCAATCCTTTTTAGAGAAAAGGACAAGCTGGTTGTGTAACTTATGATTACCAGACGTTCCTGAGGACACACGGGAGTTTCTGTCAAGTGCTTTCGCTTCATGCAGCTAAGTAATCTTCATTGGTTTGATAGGTGTTATGGGGGTGAACCTATCCTAATGCACTACCCTAACTTGGACTAATACACACTTATGATTATACCCCTTGCAAGCATCTGCAACTACAAGAAAGTAATTAAGATAAATCTAACCACAGCCTTAAACTCTGAGATCCTACACTCCCTGGTGCAATGGTTTCCTAACGGGGATTTAGGTTTCTGTCGCTCCGGCAACCCCACAATTAGTAGCCAAATACACAATGCATTCCACTAGGCCCATAAAGGTGAAGCATCATGTAGTCAATGTTCACATGACACCACTAGCAGAATAGCACCACAACATAAATATCAAACCATTAAATATTACTCAGCATAGTTTCACTACTAACATATTGACTTCTCCCATGTCCTCAAGAACTAAAAGAACTACTCACAAGACATCATATGGATCATGACCAGAGATGAAATAATGGTAAATAACAATCTTAACATAAACCTTAATTCAACAGTTCCACTCAATAGCATCAACTGCAAGAGTAATTAACACCGGGAAAGTTTCCCCTAAGAATTGGACAAGATTCAACCCAAGATGTTACAGCAGGATGGTGTGGTGATGATGGTGATGATGGTGATGGAGGTGCTGGTGATCATGATGATCCCAATGAAGTCCATCTTGATGGTGATGACGATGGCTGATGGCGCGGTGATGTATAGTGCCAGAGAACTTGTTGGCGTGTAATTAATGAAGTAAATGACCGGCCAGTTGGAAACCCCAAGAGCAAGGTGTGATGAATATATCAGCAAGTTTTTCCCTCAGTAAGAAACCAAGGTTATCAATCCAGTAGGAGGACGAAATACGACTGAAGGTGATGCCCACTAGCTTGTGATAGCTCCGGACAATTTATAGGGCGCCTCGTCCGAGCTTTGCTTTGCGAGCGGCAACGTGGAACCTGCACACAACACAACCAAATACTTTGTTCCCAACTTACGATGAGGTTGCCAATCTCACCGGTTTGCTTGAAACAAAGGGTATGAGCGTATCGAGTGGAAAGCAATAGTAATATGCAACTAAAGTAAACAGTGCGAGTAAAATAAACAGGTGATAGAAATATAAAGGAAATAGGACCGGGGTCCACAGTTCACTAGTGGTGTCTCTCCATAAGATAAAATAATACATGCTGGGTAAACAAATTACAGTTGGGCAATTGATAGAATAAAGACAACGTGCATATGATGAGAGGATCACTACGAGATTTACTCTGGGCATTACAACAAGATACATAGACCGCCATCCAACTGCATCTATGACTAATAATCCACTTGTGGCGAATCAATCCGAGAACTCCACAAGTATTAAGTTGCGAACAACAGATAATTGCATTAAGCAAAGTGTGTAATGTAAACAAAGCATATGCCCTCGAGCATATGAATGTTGTTTTCCCCCTAGTAGCAATAGCACATCTACAACCTTAGAGGTTTCTGTCACTCCCCCAGATTAAATAGAGGCATGAACCCACTATCGAGCATAAATACCCCCTCTTGGAGACACTAGCAACTACTCGGCCAAGATAGCAACTAACAACGGAGAGCATGCAAGATCATAAACAACATAGAGATAACATAAGATAAAATTCAGTACTTCAACTCAATCATAACACCAATATTCATCAGATCCCAACAAACACAACATGTAGAATTACATAACGGTGATCTCAATCATGTAAGGCAGCTCATGAGATCTAAACATGAAGCACATGGTGGAGAAGACAACCATCTAGCTACTGCTATGGACCCATAGTCCAAGGTAGACTACTCACTCATCGTGCCGGAGGCAAGCATGGTGATGAAGAAGACCTTCGGTAGCGATTCCCCTCTCTGGCAGGGTGCCGGGAAGAGCTTCTGGGCCCTCCCGATCTTCGGGTCGACGGCGGCAGCGGATCACGATGTATTCTGGAAAAGTGATCGAGTACTTAGGTTTTCCCGTCGGGGGGTCTTTATAGGCGAAGGGGCATCATCAGGAGTGGGCCGAGGCGCCCTCACACATAGGGGGGCACGGCCAGGGGCCTGGCCGCGCCGCCCTATTGTTTGGGGCCCTCGTGGCCCCACTCCATCTCCTCTTTGGTTCTCTGGAAGCTTCGGTGAATTTGATGGTGCCTTCCCTCATATCAATGATGGCACCTACAATTCGAAGAAAGGGTCTTCCCAAAATAATAGGACATGAAGCATTGCATTCAACATCCATGACAAGAAAATCAACGGGAACAAGGTTATTGTTAACCATAATAAGAACATCATTAATCCTTCCCAAAGGTTTCTTCTTAGCAATATCAACAATAGGAACATCATAATAACACTTTTCAAGCGGCGGTAAATCAAGCATGTCATAATTTTTTCTAGGCATGATAGAAATACTAGCTCCTAGATCACATAAAGCATGGCAATCAAAACCATTAACAAGCATATCAATGATGGGTTCCCAACCATCTTCTAACTTCTTGGGAACAAAAGCTTTTTGCTTCAACTTTTTATCCCTAATTTTCATAAGAGCATTGGTAATATGCTTAGTAAAAGCAACATTTATAGAACTAGCATTAGGAGTCAAAGCAAGCTTTTGCAAGAACAAAATAACTTCAGATATATTGCAGCCATCAACATCAAAATCATTAAAGGAAATAGAGCTATCATCTCCTACACTCCGAAAAATTTCAGCACTCTTTTGAGAAAAAGTTTTGGCAGTTTTAGGCTTTTTAACACAAGGAGTGGGAGTTTTCTCTACACCAATCAAAGTAAGAGGATTGCTAACATTAGGAGCAACATCATTAGAGGTAGTAATGGTACATACCTTCATCTTCCTAGCCATCTCATCTTCTCTTTCCCACCTGGCATGCAATTCTGCTAGCATCCTAACATTTTCATCAATTCTAACTTGGATAGCATTAGTAGTGGCAAAAACATTGTTCTCTTTCACATCATTAGGCAACACTTTTAATTTCAGAAGTTCAACATCATGAGCACGGCTATCAACTTTAGAAGCAAGAATATCAATTTTGCCTAACTTTTCCTCAACAGTTTTATTAAAAGTAGTTTGTTTAACCATGAAGTCTTTGAGCATGACTTCAAGTTCGGAGGGCGCGGCCCTAGTGTTGTTGGAGGAATTACCATAAGAGTTACCATAACCATTACCATTGGTAGAAGGATACGGCCTATAATTGTTACTAGCAAAATTGTTCCTATAAGCATTGTTGTTAAAATTATTATTTCTAATGAAGTTTACATCAACATGCTCTTCTTGGGCAACCAAAGAGGCTAAAGGAACATTATTAGGATCAACATGAGTCCTATCATTTGAAAGCATAAGCATAATAGCATCAATCTTATCACTCAAGGAAGAGGTTTTCTCAACAAAATTTACCTTCTTACCTTGTGGAGCCCTCTCGGTGTGCCATTCAGAGTAATTTACCATCATATTGTCGAGAAGCTTTATTGCGGCACCCAAGGTAAGGGACATAAAAGTGCCTCCAGTAGCTGAATCAAGTAGGTTCCTTGAAGAAAAATTCAGTCCTGCATAAAAAGTTTGGACAATCATCCAAGTAGTCAGTCCATGAGTGGGACAATTCTTTAT
This sequence comes from Dactylis glomerata, assembly GCA_007115705.1. Classification (NCBI taxonomy): domain Eukaryota; kingdom Viridiplantae; phylum Streptophyta; class Magnoliopsida; order Poales; family Poaceae; genus Dactylis; species Dactylis glomerata. The sequence goes on from QXEO01002109.1 coordinate 2,601,126, forward strand.
CATAGCTTTTATTCTTTCCCAAGCTTGAGCAACATGTTCATTATCAAACTGACTAAACTTCATAATATTGCTACGCAAAGCTATAATCTTAGCAGGAGGATAGTATCTACCAATAAAAGCATCCTTACACTTAGCCCATGAATCAATACTATTTTTTAGGCAAAGACAGCAACCAATCCTTAGCTTTTCCTCTCAAAGAAAAAGGAAACAACTTAAGCTTAATAATATCACTCTCAACATCCTTATATTTCTGCATCTCACATAGCTCAACAAAATTGTTGAGATGAGCTGCAGCATCATCAGTACTAGCACCAGAAAATTGCTCTTTCATAACAAGGTTCAATAAAGCAGGCTTAATCTCATAAAAATTTACAGCAGGAGCAGGTGGCGCAATAGGAGTGCAGATAAAATCACTATTATTAGTGCTAGTAAAATCACACAACTTGGTGTTCTCAGGAGTAGCCATTCTATCAAAACTAAAAGCAGACAAGTAAAAACAACTATCAAGGATACTAATTTTTTTGGGTTTTTGATAAAACGATGCAAGTAAAAAAAAAGTAAAGCAAAACTTAAAACAAAGTAAAGGATGTGTGTGCGAAAACTCCCCTTGCAGAAGTCTTCTTCCTCCCCGGCAACGGCGCCAGAAAAGCTTGTTGATGGCGCGGTGATGTATAGTGCCAGAGAACTTGTTGGCGTCTAATTAATGAAGTAAATGACCGGCCAGTTGGAAACCCCAAGAGCAAGGTGTGATGAATATAGCAGCAAGTTTTTCCCTCAGTAAGAAACCAAGGTTATCAATCCAGTAGGAGGACAAAATACGACTGAAGGTGATGCCCACTAGCTTGCGACAGCTCCGGACAATTTATAGGGCGCCTCATCGGAGCTTTGCTTTGCGAGCGGCAACGTGGAACCTGCACACAACACAACCAAATACTTTGTTCCCAACTTACGATGATGTTGTCAATCTCACCGGTTTGCTTGAAACAAAGGATATAAGCGTATCGAGTGGAAAGCAATAGTAATATGCGAGTAAAGTAAACAGTGCGAGTAAAGTAAACAGGTGATAGCAATATAAAGGAAATAGGACCGGGGTCCATAGTTCACTAGTGGTGTCTCTCCATAGGATAAAATAATACATGCTGGGTAAACAAATTATAGTTGGGCAATTGATAGAATAAAGACAACGTGCATATGATGAGAGGATCACTATGAGATTTACTCTGGACATTACAACAAGATACATAGACCGCCATCCAACTGCATCTATGACTAATAATCCACTTGTGGCGAATCAATCCGAGAACTCCACAAGTATTAAGTTGCGAACAACAGATAATTGCATTAAGCAAAGTGTGTAATGTAAACAAAGCATATGCCCTCGAGCATATGAATGTTGTTTTCCCCCTAGTAGCAACAGCACATCTACAACCTTAGAGGTTTCTGTCACTCCCCTAGATTAAATAGAGGCATGAACCCACTATCAAGCATAAATACCCCCTCTTGGAGTCACTAGCAACTACTCGGCCAAGATAGCAACTAACAACGGAGAGCATGCAAGATCATAAACAACATAGAGATAACATAAGATAAAATTCAGTACTTCAACTCAATCATAACACCAATATTCATCGGATCCCAACAAACACAACATGTAGAATTACATAACGGTGATCTCAATCATGTAAGGCAGCTCATGAGATCTAAACATGCAGCACATGGTGGAGAAGACAACCATCTAGCTACTGCTATGGACCCATAGTCCAAGGTAGACTACTGACTCATCATGCCAGAGGCAGGCATGGTGATGAAGAAGACCTCCGGTGGCGATTCCCCTCTCCGGCAGGGTGCCGGGAAGAGCTTCTGGACCCTCCCGATCTTCGGGTCGACGGCGGTGGCGGATCGCGATGTCTTCTGGAAAAGTGATCGGGTACTTAGGTTTTTCTCATCGGGGGGTCTTTATAGGCGAAGGGGCATCATCAGGAGTGGGCCGAGGCGCCCTCACACATAGGGGGCGCGGCCAGGGGCCTGGCCGCGCCGCCCTGTTGTGTGGGGCCCTCGTGGCCCCACTCCATCTCCTCTTCGGTTCTCTGGAAGCTTCGGTGAATTTCTGGACGTTCGGCTTTTGTTTTGTCCAATTCCGAGAATATTTTCTGTGTAACTTTTCTGAAACACAAAAACAACAGAAAACAGGGAACTGGCACTGTGGCGACTTGTTAATATGTTAGTTCCGGAAAATGCATAAAAGTGCCACGAAGTGTAACGAAACACTAAGCAAATGGTGTAAAAACAAGCATGGAGCATCAAAAATTATAGATACGTTTGAGACGTATCAATGGCGACGATCTCCCCTCTCTGAGAAGGAATTTCCCCTGGGCAGATTTCTGCCTGTCGGAGAGCTTTCTCTCTCTGTGTGTTTTCCACCCCGCAGAGGCGGCGGAGTCTATCTCTGATCCCCCTGGGTCTTAGGTTTTCGGGGAGACGATATACGCGAGGGGGCGCTGGCAGAAGTGGGCTAGGGTGGCCACACTACTGGGTGGCGCAGCCTGGGGATGGCCCGCGCCACCTGGTGGTGTGGGCCCCTGGCCACTCACCTAGCCTCCTCCTTCTGGCTACTTCCATCCTCCGGTGATATATGAATTTCTGGGTATTTTCTTGGAATTGCTGATCTTCAGAAATATGGTGTCTTGACAGTCCTTTTTCCAGCAGAATCCTGACTTCGGCAGCAAGTTCTCTAATAATCATCAAACATGTAAAAATAGAGAAAACAATATAAGTATCATCTCTAAATATGAAATATATCAATAAATAACAACAAATTATGATATAAAATAGTGATGCAAAATGGATGTATCATCAGCCCAACCAAAACCAGACCCGCTAGATTTGTCACCTAAACCGAACTAAACCAACTCTCAAAATGTGGATTCAAACCGTGGGTTAGGAACCGTTAAAGCAAATGGGTCCATAGCCAAAGACATATGAGTCGTTGTCGATCTGTACCACGCCTGCCACAGGCCGGACACATGCACCTTCCCGCAACAACTCCGGCGACTTAGCACTCACGCCGTTCTCGGCGGTAGTGCGGGTGTTCTGCGCGCATACTGAATCTCCGATGACCGACGCCATAGGGGAGGAGGCCGGTCACGGCAGGGCAAACAGCTGCTCAACCATGGCTTTCCCGTAATCACTAGACTCGACTTCGAGAGCTCGATGGATGATTCTCCGTGCGCACTCCCATCTTCATTCGTCGCACGTGCTAAGAATCCGTGTGACGAAACCATCGATAGAACCGGGGCTGGAACCATAGTTTATAACTGTTACAAACCGAATCGTTTGAGCCCAAACCAAACCAAATCAAACCCAACCGATTCCTCAAAGGACCCAAACTATAACCAACTGTTGTCAGGCGTAACCCATAACAAACTGAACAATCAAACCCACAGCGATGAACCAAACCATTTAGCCCGGTTATTTAAAACCCATTCCTAGATTTATAGGGAACTCGATCTATACGTGGAGTTTTCAATAAAAGTAGTGTTTTCAATATATTAGGTTAGGATTTTGGTAGTTGTCTATGTTTTTGCCTCCGCGTCAATGGAGGTCACATATTTTAGCAAAAACTACTAGACTAAGGTCACATGTTTGGGAGATTTTTTTTTGCCCTACTTCACATGGAGACTCTACGATTTGCCCTCGTTTATTTTGACCCTTCTTATTTGCCACTCTTTATTTTGCCAATCTATAATTTTCCCCTTGACAGACCACGCCCACGCCTAAAGACCAAAATGACCTTGCAATTGTATCTCCTGGTGGATTGAATCGAGCTCGCATCGTCCTCTTTGCTTCGAATGAACAGAGCCCACCGAAGAGAGGAATTTGGCCACGGCGATGGTAGTCCTCATGGCTGCTGGAGGTAGATACGTCCTCACGGCTGCTGGAGGTAGATACGTCCTCACAACGACCTCCGCCTTTTTTGATGCAAATACGTTCTCAGGTTACCTCCTCGACTCGCCGCCGTGTGTGACCTCTCCCTCCTCAGTGGCGCCGTCGTGTGGGACATGCCAGCAGGCATCATCGGCGACGAGGGTGAGCGCTCCACTTAGCGCAGTGCGCAGATGCCGAAGCAGGTGATCCAGTCGCAGCTATCCTTCCACCGAGACGAAGATCCCCTTTGACGCCATGTTTGACTACCGCAGCTGCTGGCGCCGAGATGCCGCAGCCATGTTCAACACTCTCCTCGTCAGAGAGGGGAGCGAGGCAGAACTATGCGAGAAAGGACGGGGTGGGGGGCGGCGGCGCCGGTGTGCTATCTCCCGTAGCTTACGGCTGCGACCATGTCAAGAACTCAAGATAGATATGGGGGATTTCAGTCGGGTAAGCATCAGGGGCAAGGCTGTCTTTGGAGTTTTATGTTAATCCTCTAAAATAAAGAAAATAATTCAGAAGGGCAAATTATAGATTGGCAAAGTAAAGATTGGCAAAAAAGGAAGGTCAAAGTAAACAAGGGCAAATTGTAGACTCCCCATGTAAAGCAGCGCAAAAGATAAAATTCCCCCACATGTTTTGCTTCAAGTGACCCGTAAACTTTTGTTTCCTTATGATTCTTATGATAATGCTCTATGAGGATACCAAATGTACGAATTATCCTGCTTTTTCTTTAGTCCTAGATAAAAGTAGGGTTAACTAAGATCTATGTCATTGCAACTTTCACAAGTTGAAAAATGTTAGTATAAATTTCAAAGTTGGATATATGTCACTCCAATTTTCTCGTACCTATACCTATGACATTCTTTTCGGATAAGATAGGTGTTGCAACTTGGCTTCCGACGATGATGACAAGCAACGTAGAGAGCTGAGTCAAGCTCTGCAACCGTGACACCCTCGTTCAACCCATCTAGCCTCTAGCCCCGCTGCAACCTCCTCTAGGATCGGCCATGTCTAACTTGGCCCCGCCTCTAGCCGCAACCTCCTCTAAAACACCCTCCTTTAGCAACCACATCACATGAGTGGTTTCTCCAGCCATAGCGTCGTGCGAGCGCCTTCACCGTGGGCGCCTTCACCGTGGGATGAATCTGACCGTTGCTGCCACCTGGATTCATGCGAGGGGGTGAGTTAGAGCGGGGATTTCTGATGTCGTTCGAGGCATATGGCTCGTAGGCGTGAGCTTTCCTCTTTTTTATGCATCCGTACAGGATATATGGATACGTACATGAGTATAAGGTCCATTTATGATCTGGTATTGAAGAGAATGGAATAGGCATATGTATGAGAAAGTTAGAGTGACATATTTTCAACTTCTGTTTTTGTAACTCGCATTTCTCCAACCAGTAAAACATGCAATGGCACAGAAGCGTTGACCTAATAAACTATCACCATATTTATCTCTGATGACTTGGGATATATTTCTTGTGTCAGCAATCTCGGGAAGTACTATAGTGGTTGGTGTGGATGGAGCAAGTTTGCAAGCGATGAATAATTGCATGGTGTACAATAGAGTAATTAATTTCTTGCATGGCATGGTCTCTTTGTTTTACTCATAATAGTAGGCAAGAAGAAGAGGAATTGTGAGAGAAACGATTCATTGTCATCTAGTGTTCTATGTACCATTGTCATTGGTGCTGATAGTTAGGGCTCCTTTGATTCATATATGTTAAGAAAAGATTAGAAGTAGTAAGAAAGCCATGTCTAGCTAAGTCCTATAGGAAGATAAATTCTCTTCGATTGTGTGCAGGAATTTTCCATGAGATCTAACCTAAGTTCTTTTCGTGTGACATTTACGCTAACAGATTCATATGTGATTATTTTCTACGGGATATGATCCTATGAATCAAACGAACCTATATGATCATATGAATCAAATGGCCCCTATAGGAAAATTTTCATAGAAAGTCAAGCCTATATAAATCCTTTGACAATCCCGTGAATCAAAAGAGCCCTCAATGTGGATACTAAAATATAGCACGGGTAGCTATAATAGGCCTAAGAGGCATCACACTACTAGGAAAACCCTTATCCATGGGCCCATTATCTGTGGAGCACTAAGTTTTGGTGCTCCACGGATAAGTATCCGTGGCGCACCAAATATAGGTGCTCCACAGATATCATCTTACCCGTGGCACACCGTGGAAAGGATGCGCCATGGATAAGTGGGCCCCACCAAGCACCAGGGCCTGGGGTGTCAGGCCCCCATATCCGTGGCGCATGCATTTGGGGTGCGCCACGCATAATGTGCATACACGTGGCGCACCACATATACATGCGTCACGGATATGTGTGGGCCCACCCTCTGGAAAAGGTGGCAGACATATCCGTGGAGCACCACTTTGAGGTGCGCCCCGGATATAAATGATTTTTGGTTTTTTGTAACAATGATCATATATATGATATAACTGGTACTATTTAAAAATTATTATTTTTAGAATAAGCAAATATTATTTATTGCAATATAGTAATTTTAAACTTTGTGAAATACGGTTTTTGTAAAAACAAAAAAGGGTGGGAGGTCCAGGGTTCGAACCTGGCACCTCGCCCAAACAGCCAGCGCGCGAACCGGCCAGAACCACTAGGCTAGGTGGAGGTTGTTGTCTAGATGGGAGTTCGGCTCCTTTTGAAATATACATCGACTTGCGTGGCGCACCTCGATGTGGTGTGCCACGCATAACTTAACCGTAGCGCACCTCTGAGGGGTGCGCCACGCATATCTTACACTTAGGGTAAAACGTTTCGCCCCGGCCTTTTTCTCTCCCACACGCGCCTCACTCTTCGACCCCCCCGGCCGAAACCCTAGCTAGACGAAGCCGACGACGATGATAGCGCCGCCACCCCTCTTCTTCCCCGTCGACGATGACAGCCGCCGCCCCTCTTCTTCTCCCCGGAGCCGCCGCCCCTCTTCTTCCCCGACGATGACCGGCCGCGCCCCGCTTATTCCCTGACGACGGCCGCGCTCCTCTTCTTCCCCGCGTCCTCTCTCCTGCTCGCGGGCAGGGCCGACGGCCGCGCCCCGCTTCTTCCCCGACACCTCGGCGTCAAGCAGGAGGTACGCCCCGCTTCTTCCCCGCTTCTTCTTCGCCTCACGCTTCGTGCTCGCCTCCTCCTACGACGGCCGCCAACCGCAGTAGGCATGCTGCAGCTTGGCGATTTGGGTATTTGGGTAGCTGCAGGAAATTTCTGATTAAGCCAACATTTTTAGAAATTCTTGGTCGATTTCCTAGTTTCAACTGTCCCTGCCATTTGTATTGTTCTTGGCGCAACCATCAGATTGGTCTATTGCCAAATCCAAATAAGCAGGAGGTAGCATGGGGATCATTAAGGTCTTGCTGATTGGATTGTTCTTGGAGTCAAATGATGAACTAGGGTGATACATGGAGTGAAATCCTAGGCCTATTTAGAAATTTGCTCATGATGTTCATCTCTGTCTTGCCTTTGAGCAAGCTATGCATGTGTGTTTTGTAGCTTCTATTTCTATGCACAAGTTAAGAGAATATATCTATTATATTATTAAAACAACTAACAATCAACGGTCTAGATTAGCTAGGAATAATCAAAACAAAACAACGGACAAGATTGACTTGCTAAGCCCGGCCAGATTCGATCGCAATATAGGAATATACAAGGTCCATCTCCCCCACGTGTATGAAAACCTGGCTAGAATAATTAAAGCAAAACAACGGATCGGAGAATATTGACTTGCTAAGTCCGGCCAGAGTCGATCGCAATATAGGAATATACAAGGTCCATCTCCCCCACGTCTATGAAAACCTGGCTAGCCACGCACAGGAGTAGGAGTCCATGTCAGCTTGACTTTCCAAAACAGCTAATTACAATGGACAAGATTGACTTGCTAAGCCCGGCCAGTGTCGATCTCAATATAGGAATATACAAGGTCCTTCTTCCCCACGTCTATGAAAACCTGGCTAGCCGCTAGCCACGCACAGGAGTAGGAGTACATGTCGGGTTGACTTTCCAAAATAGGTGATTGCGTTTAATAATCCAATCGACGGAGACAGCGATCAAGATCAAAGTTGATGACCGAAGAAATTTATAACAGAGGAGATAATAAGCCTGAGCACAGTCTCCGCAACACAGCGCCATGAGCGATTGGAGATGCGTCCTCTTCTTAGGAATATATACAAAGTTAGGACAACAAAAAGAATCTCCGACAGGTGTCGATCTCAATCTGCGCAACAAAGCTACGGCGGAAAAACAACCTCACGGCAACTCCGTCTCTTTGAGCTTCTCAGATTGATCATACCTTGGTAGCGTTAACAGCCACCACAATTGACCAAGGGGCTGTACATCTCGACTACTGCGGCTTTCCAACAACGGCGGAAGTACAATACTACATCGGCAATTCGAGACGATCGATTTGGATATCAAAGCGTCAGTAGGATGGTCGTGAATAGACCTTATGTCGAACTCGCACTGACGAGGTTTTGGGAGAAGCTTTGATATCGATATGGTGAGAAGCGACAGCGTCGGCGGATTAGATTCATTATCATCTACATCACGTACTACTCTTGCAATCCCGAAGGCAGGGTACAAAGGTTGGGCGTACTCTACAGTCAAAGTATCTTAGTTTAGATTTATGAGCGTCCACGGATCCACCTGAGATTAATGGATTTCTTACAATTTATAAAGAGGACATGTAAAAGCTAGACATGATCTTCTGCTTGGTTAATTTGCATGGTACGAATATGCAGCGGCAAAGCAGAGCAGCACACGGACATGACAAGGCCTTGCGTATCTGCTAAGGAGCATTATTTCTAACCTCAAGAAAGGTGAGCATGGCGGCCTCGCACCACCACAGACGGTCAGCTAGCTATGGTATCCGTGTTTAAGCCTATATGGTGCCTCCAGCACCTGCGCTGCGGCAATGATATGCCATCCAAATAATGGAGCTCTCACTGTGCCGGTTGGATTGGAAAACGTCATCAAGCCATGTATGACGATGAGGTCGGTGACACCAAGTAAGATTACCTAATTTCACCAGGTTGTTTGCTTGCAGCCACCACCATTCATGTTAATTGGCCTGCGGCTCTATGCATGATGCACAGATTGATTTGAGGTAAGGTGGTAAAATCTCTCCACCCATGCAAGAGAACCAGATGAGATCACAACAATATAACAAACATTGAAACCTTCTGATTAACTGATGAGTTTCAGATATATTTAAGGGGTTAACTAATGAGTTACTGTCAGACGTATTTTAGTAAGGGAAATTTCTTACATAATGATGTCATGGTGAGTCAAGCATGTAGAACCTAAGAAGATATGTCCATGATATTGCATTGCTTCTGATATTTGCTGTAAGTGCCATGATCTTTCAGTGTTAGTTAAAATTGGTAAGGGCATATTATGTTTTCCTGTTCGTCGGAATAATTGGAAACAATACATATTGTTTTTTTACCGGCTGAATATGTACCCGTATGCAACCAAATTAATGACAGGGAGTAAAAAATAATATTTTTTCTATCAGGTTTCTACATGGATGTTCTATTTTTTTTAAAAAAAAACATCCTACTGACGATGCCGTTAGTTTCCTAAAGAATCCTATTTTTGCTTGGTATACTCCGCAGAAAATTAAATCCGGTCAGTTGCAACTGGCAACTACTACCGCTCTTTTTGGCCATGCATGCTCGACACAACAACTAAGCTTACAGCCTCTGTTCATGTAAAATATTACTGCCTTCTTTTAGTGCATTTCATTTGTTCTTCATTTTTTATGAATAAGGGGTTTGTGGAATACCTGTCTATATAGTTTTTGTTTGCTCAAAACAATAGGCCAGTTGTTCATAGATGTTTAGCTAAGCAAAAATTACATACTTCTTGCTACTCAGCTCTCGAATTAATATGAGAAGTTGACATATGGGGAATACTGAGACATATATTTCATAGTAAAGTAAGCAGGAGAAGTGCACTAAATCACAAAAGATACCATTTTACTATGCTTTTCCTTAAATAAATATATGATACATAAATGAGTGGGTATAATATTTTTAAAGTATACATACTCATTTAGAACCTTCAGAAATCTTCAGTTTTGACAATCAGGGTTGCAAGATAGGCTAAGATTTAAGGTCAACTTATTATAATACAATATGATTATATAATCATAAGAAAGCGATAGATAATAGACAAAAAATGACACGTACATGGGTATGTGCATACGAACTCGGCCATTTGAAAAAAAAATAGAGGACATGTTAGCAAAAGGAGTTTTGAGGAAACACAAAGAAACAAAGATAATTTATAACTACAATTCTATCTTATTTATCCACATGCAATATTTCTTGGAGTACTTACACAAAATTTGACGATGCTACTATGATATTATAATTCACAAGCTTGGTTAAGAAGGATAATTAATTATCATTTGTACATAGCATAGTCAGTTGTCGCAAATGAGTTCAGCTAGCTGGTACATCACTATCAATACAATGCGCACTTAAATGTTAGAGTCTGGCGTACTACAAATTTGGTGTACTAAACAATGAAATTATAGGGGTTTTGTATACATCTTCATAAGTTTTATCACAAACTGAAAAGATGCGAGCAATAGGAAAGCTGTACGATTTGAGTACATATAATACATAATTTAAATATATCTTCACCTCTTATTTCTCTTTAATTGATCAAGAAAATGGTATCAATAAAAAAACAATACATTAAATATAACGATTCAAATAGTATCATTGCTAGCCGCGCAATTGCGCGGGCCCTTCAGCTAGTTATCTATGTTTAAACTACTTCTATTTCTATGCACAAGTTTCTGTAGTATGCAATTTGTTATTCTGCATTTCTAAGTGCATATACAGGGAAGATATAGAAATATGGGTGATGTTCCATTATTGGTTTCAGTCTATGCAGCTTAACAGAGCTTGACATTTATTTCTTTTCTTTTCTAAATGGGAATGAAATATGGGTGATGTTCCATTACTGTGATGATGTTTACTGTGATGATGTTTACTGTGATGATGAATCTTTGATGATGAATCTGTGAGCACGCTGTCGACATGTTGTTGACAACTGTGTGTTAGAAAGGAACATTTTGTGCTTTTTTGTGTGAATTGTTTACAGGTTTTTGAAAATGAGTGCCTATTACTCCCGAAATGTTGATTGATTTCTGTTTCGGTGAGAAATAGGCACTCCTAGGTAGCCATTTATAGGGGAGGTGCTGTCGAATTTTCCGATCGATTTTTTGTTGTACTAAATATTTTTCTCCTTTTGTTTAGTGCAAACATGTCAACCGGACACGTCAACGACGGCGCTGGCCCTTCTAACCAAATGAGTGTCGAAGAACAAGCCCGGGCGGCCAACTTGCCGTTTTGGATGCAATCCCAGAGGGCGTCCGAGGAGAAGGAAATAGACGTCATGGACGGAGATGGAGGTGGAGATGATCAGGGTGGAGACAAAGACTCTGAGGGTGGAGACGGAGACTCCGAGGGTGGAGAAGAAGATGGAGACTCTGATGCCACCACCGATGCTGGCGGCGAGCGCACCGATGGCGCCGAGGATGACACCACCGATGGTGGATCTGCCCCGGCTGCTAAGAAGAAGAAGGCCATCAGGAAGGATCAGAACCCGCCGATGCTTGGCACAAAACGCGAGGATTTCACCGCCGTGAATGAAAACGACGTACCCTTGGAGCCTAAAGCCCTTGCCGCGGGATATGGGACACAGATCGGTTGCATCGTGCGGGAGACCGTGATGATCAACACGAGGAACCTCCGAGATCCTGGCAATGCGCATCTTGTGCAGCTCCTACTACAGAAGCTTCACGAGCGATACGAATTCCCGGTGGAGTACAAGAACCTAAACCTCAAAGACAACAAGGTGAACCAGCAGGCCCTTACGAAGATGAGCACGGCCTTGGCTAGCTGGAGAACCCGGGTGAAGAAGCGGATTGACAAGGACGAAAGCTGGGAAGAGATCAAGAAGCATGAGCCACTTCTAGATCACGACGACTATCTTCTTTTCAAGGAGGAGTTAGAGACCGATACCTTCAAAGCTCTGTCGGCGTTGGGGAAGAAGATGTATGAACAGAACTTAGGTCACCACCGTCTTGGGAGTGGCGGTTATAGAGGAATCCAGGAAGTGTGGGACAAGGAGGACGCCGAGCTTATTCGTCTTGGCAAGCCCAACATGTTCGATAAATTCATGGACCCGCAGGTCTGGAACTTTGTGCGGGCCCGCTACTACCTGTGCCCCAAGACAAAGGAATTCAAAACCTCAGCGAATGCTGTGCAAGAGTTTGAGAAACTTGTGGTAAGCAACTTACCGTGGATCTCAAGTCGATTTGCAATCAATAATGAACCGATGATTCTAATTGGGTTCATGAATCCTTTTGCAGGAAGCTGAAATAGCCGCCGAGGCAGCTTGCTCCACCCAAGGGCAATCGGAGCCTTGGGACACTCCTTTCAATAGGGCGACGAATATTATGAAGAAGAGGCCCAAGCATAAGAAGATGACGTCCGCTGGGCGTGTTTTCGGCTTTGGGCTAACCACGAAAGTCGGCATCCACTTCAAAGAGGAATCAAAGGCTAGAAAAGGAGAGAAGAAGCAAGATGGAGGAGGCGCAGAGGCTGGAGATTGCAGATCTCAAGGCGCAAGTAGCCGCGCTGCCGGCGCAGATGGAGGAGAAGTTCGAAGCAAGGTTGCGCCAGGTCATTCCTCCTCAACTGTGGGAGGGTCTAGCGGCGTGGAATTCCGCTGGTGGAGTTGGGCCGATACCGGTGCCTAGCGTGTTCGGCAGCAACTCGGCGCAACACGTGTCGCCGAACGTGGTGACCCCGCCCTCCTACCCATCGGCAGACCCCTTCGCGGGGCTGAGCCCGTTGGCCGCCGACAACAACAACGCGCAGCCGGCGCCGGTGCCCAACACCAACACGCGACCGCCGCCTCCGCCGCAGCCCAACACCAACACGCGGCCGCCGCCTCCGCCGCAGCCCAACACCAACACGCGGCCGCCGCCCAACACCAACGTGCAGCCACCGCCTCCACCGCAGCCCACGCAGCCTCACGTGCCCACCTTAGCCGACCTCGACGCCCTTACCAAGGTAACTAATCTTAGGCTCGACTTCATACTCTGCCATCTTTTTTGATGAGTACCGTCTGATAATGATGCCCAACATGTTCTCCCGCAGGACACTAGTTGCACCTTGCTGCACTATGTGAACGGCGTGCTGAAGGATGTAGGCAAGGGTACCATATGCCAACCGAAGAACCCCCTGATGCACAACTTGCCCATCCCTGCTGGCATGTTCAGGGTCGCCCTGGTGCGTCCTTTGAAGGGTTGCGAAGGCATTGATCCTCCCACGCAACCTCATGGAGCCGATGAGCATTACTCTCTCAGAGGTTGCGTCGGCTGGCCCTTGCTATGGCCGAAGTCACAGATTCGCCTTGCAAAGGATGATCAGCGCCCCGCGGCTGCCCCCGCTAAAAAGACACGGCCACCGGTGTTCGTCCCCGCCACCAAGAGGCATCAGCAGCTAGCCGCGCACACGCCGTCGCCTCCACCCGAGCACGTGGACGACGCTCCACCCAACCGCGACGATGATCCCCACGATGAAATTGACGGCTTCCTCGATATTGGGGCCAATGAAGAAATCTACATGCCTCCTCTTGGAGATCCAGCCTCCCGTGGTCAACAAGCCGGTCGTCCCCTGTCATGCACGCAGCGTCTGCGGTTCGGCGACGGTTCTCAGGAGACGCCTCCGGAAGCCGCAGACACACAACCCAATCCGGCCAATGTTATCAGCCCCACCACACTCCACAAGGCGGTCGATGAGCAGCTGAAATCCGCTGCTCCCGTGCCGGATAAGTTGCAGTCCACAGCTCCTGTCGAGGAGAAGAAGAAGGGCCGGAAGCATAGCCGGAGCAAGAAGGCTTCGAGCCAGCCGTCTCCGAGGAAGATACTCCGGGCTGAGGACGGCGTGCCAGAAGAGCCCAGTGATTTCCCCAGGCACATAGCGGGTCGGCCGATGCTGACAAAGGAGATGCTCGCCAACGCGGGTGGAGCGATCGTGAATTTGCACGACAGCATCCAGTATCTCGAGGAGCGCCTTCTCCAAAAAAAGAATCCTGGGTACCCGGTCTACACAATCAAGGTGCCAGAGGACCATGGCTTCGTCGATACATCACCCGCTGAAATCTTCTTCGTGCGGTACGAGGACATCTATAATCTGCTGCACTCCAACCGCCTGGACTATAACTTGGTCCGTCTATACACGCTTCATATGGCGTTGAAGGCGAAGAGGGAGAAGACCAAGGGCATCGTGATAGTAGACCCCTACTTCATGCGTGATGTTGCCTTGGTGAATGAGGCGGACCGGGCAACGGTGAAGGAGTACATTGGGAATATCTTTGTGGAGAACCCGACCATCGACTCCATTCTTCTGCCTTGCTTTCCCGAGTAAGTGAACACCACCGTGAAAACTTCTTTCTTAGATTCTCCGGTTGGTCCTCTTACAACAATTTATTTTTCAATTGTGCTGCGCAGAGGCATATACTGCTCACTCATATCCATTTGCCCAAGGTGGTCGCAAGCGACGTACTTTGACTCATCGAGTGAAATGAAGCCGATGAAGAACTATGGCCGAATCAAGAGTGTGCTCGATGAAGCTCTACAATTCTACGCCGACAAGGGGGCAAATTCACCAAGGGTGGCGAGAGAGTCAAGAATGGCAAGCATATCTTCATGCACCAAACAAAGTTTCCATGCGTCAAGCAGCCGCCTGGCAGTGTGAAGGAGGCCTTCTACGCCCTCCATCACCTGAAGGGGATCGTCCGGGATTTGCGGATCAGGGCGCTACCATCTAATCTTCGACCATGGGCCGAAAAGTTTGCGGCGATCGATGATGCAGACCTTATGGAAGATTTCTGGCACATCCAGACTCAGATCGCGCAAGTCCTTTATGAAGACGTCGACTCAACCGGCGGGATCATGCATTGTGGCGCAGCGTTGACTAACCGCGAGATCGAAGGACGCCTCGACAGGCAGCGCGACACAAGGACGTTCATGACGAGAGAGGGCGTGCGCCCGTTCCCGGCGAGGACTACATGATGTCTGTGGCTAGCTAGCGGTGTTGGGTCGATGTATCGTAAACTTTACTATCCTAGTGTTGTTTCCGAACTATTGTTGGACATATGTATAAACCTTAACTTGCCGAGGCTCGTAATGCCTTGACGATCGATGTTGGACTTGCTTATATATGATCGATCGTCATCCATGCTATGTTTTATTCCAGGCTTATGAATCCTTGCCATAGTATTTGTGATCATGCAAGCATGTTTTTGCACTTTGTCATTCCTTTCGTTGCATAACATATATACTACATGTCTATAGAGAGATAGCGAAGTGGTACGTGGTGTACAGTGGTCGGGTTCCAGGAGTCTACGAGGAGTGTGGGAGGACTGCCAGGCACAGGTGACCAACTTCAGCGGCAACTGCTACAAAGGATACAAGACAAGAGAGCTCGCGGTCTCCAAGTGGAGGAGATACGTGTGGAAGAAGAATCGGATGAAGTTCTTGATCATGGTCTCGATCTTGCTCATCGTCGTCGCCGGTGTGATCTATTCGTTCATATAGTAGTCTAGGTGATATGTAACTTCATATATAATATGTAATGATCAAAGTTGTACTTAACTTGTGTAATGATTCGACACTTGACTTCATATTGATGTATTTTGACACTTGACTTTATATTGATGTCTTCCGACACTTGACTTCATATTGATGTATTTTGATGAATTCCAGTGTTACTGATGTGTATATCTTTGTATTTCTGCTGTATTCTTGAAAAAAATACAAATAGAAAACATACTAGTGGAGCACCATTTTAATTGCCAGTGGCGCACCCTATCCGTGGCGCACCTAGATTGGGTGCGCCGCAGGTATTATGCGTGGCGCACCCCACATAGGTGCGCCACGGATAGGACACTTAACCGTGGCGCACGAGGGCGTGCGCCACTGGTAATAAATACCAGTGGCTTGATATGCATGGCGCACCACTGGTGCGCCACTGAAGCCCAAATTGGTGCGCCACAGATAAGGGTTTTCCTAGTAGTGTCAGGATCTGTAAAGTTACCAGCTCCTTCCTTTGCGCGGACATTTTTGCCACACCTACTTTTGAATGTTTTGTTGCACCCTGTGGAATCATGTGTGTTGTATATCATCCTGTTTGGTGTCGGTGTATAGAGGATTTCCGGGATCCAGGAAAAATTGCCCGTTGGACTCTTTGCCAACAATTTACACAAAGTGATCTAAGAATCCTTTTTTTTTGCGGGGACAAAGAATCGACCTCGTTGCCTTTGTACACCATCGTATTTATGCTCATAATCCTTGTATATGTTGAAGTGTATAAGTGAATTGCCTAGCCCTTTCCATCAATTTGGACTTTTAGTTGTGTTGGCTAGTGCATCAAGCTTAACATGGTATCAGGGCCGAGGATCTCGAGTTCGAGTCCTGGTTTTCGCAATTTATTGTAAAATTGTTGTTGCCCCCCCTTGTGTCTATGTGTTGACTTTCTCTTCTCCCGTTTGTGTCCATGTATTGACTTTCTCTTCTCCCATCACACGTGAGTGGGGGTGTTGAAGTGTATAAGTGAATTGCCTAGCCCTTTCTATCAGTTCGGACTTTTGGTTGCGTTGGCTAGTGCATGAAGCTTGACAGTATACTCATCTTAAACACAACATATTGTACGGGTTAATTTACCAAGCATTTTGTGAGATATGGAGAGTATGAAAATTGAGAAGGCTACAACCAAAAGTCAAACACTCGCGCGTTTTTCTTCAAGTAGTCCTTAAATTTTTGTTTCCTGATTCTTATGACAATGTTCTGTTAGGAAACTAAATGCATAATTTATCCTACTTGCCCTTGAGTCCAAAATAAAGTAAGGTTAACTAAAATCTAAGCCATTGCAACTTTTGCGAGTTGGAAAAATATCACTATAAAATTTAAAGTTGATATATGTCACTCCAATTTTCTCCCCATGTCTCCCAATGTAATTCTTTTCACTTAAGATAGTAAGTTAGTACTAACAGTTTGTAAACTACTTGTATTTAAGTCTTGCGACTTGGCTTCCGGCAACGAGAACAAACAACGTAGGGAGCTGAGTCAAGGTTAGATGTACGTGGCTGCAGCCACGGCACCATCGTCCCCCGTGAGAGGGGATTTTTAAGCGTTGTTTCAGCTGTACCCTCTATCTGAATTGTTAATAGGTGTATTAAAATCTGTGCTAGTCTTTTTTTGCCTTCTCAAACAACTTCTCTTTTTTGTATCTCTCATTCAATATAACATTTGAATCTGAAACTTTGCAGTTCACTCAAACATTTGAGATAGAATGTGGAAAAAATAGTTTAGGATTTTTATTATATTATATATATACTTTTTAAAACAATTTTTGTTGAATTTTAAATATTTGAAAAAGTTAAATTTCACAAAAAAAATCTGAAATATTTTTCTCACATTCTAGTTGTAATATTACAGCGATCTGCAAAATTTGAAATCCATATGTTACATAGTTTGAGAGATATAAAAATGATAAATTTTAAAAAGTATAAGGGTGTAGGTGAGACCCTGCTTAGAGAAAACTTTTCCATCACCCCCCCCCCCCCCCCCCATCCAGTCTTTATCCCCGTGGCGACCTCCTCTAGCAGCGGATGTGTCTAACCTAGCTCGCCTCCAGCTGCACCCTCCTCGAGCAACCATGCCGCGCGAGTGGTTCATACAGCCAGAGCGTCCGCCAGCGCTTCAGCGTCGGCCAACTCCCACCATTAATTGCCGCCGCCTAGGATTCTTGCGAGAGTGTGAGTTCAAGAAGGGAATTCTTATGTGGTTCAAGCTACCTCACTGAGGGTATGGCTTGTAGTTGTGAGTTTTTTTTTAATGTGTTCATACGGGTTATATGAATACATACAAGAGTATGATCGGGTATTGTAGAGAATGGCATTGGTAGATTACGAAATAGAGTGGTATATTTTCAACTTCTGTTTTGTAATGGTATTTATCCAACCAATTCAAAGTTGCAATGGCATGAAACCAATTCACCCAATAAAGTATTTTCATATTTATGTCTGATGATTTGGGATATACTTCTGCGTGAGCCAATCGAGGGAAGTACTATAGTGGTAGGTGTGTATTGAGCAAATTTGCAAGCGATGAATGATTGTATGGTGTACAATAAAGTAATTCATTTTCTCACATGATATGGTCTCCTTCTTTGCCCATAACTAGTAGGCAAGAAGAAGAGGAATTGCGAGTTGAGAGAATCGATTCCTAGTTTTCTATGTACCATCAATATTTGTTTAGGGCACATGCATATGTTAAGAAAAGTGTAGAAATGGTAATTATTTAGAAATTGAAATCCATGTATCCTTAAATCCTATAGAAAGATAAATTCTCTTTGATTGTGATGAATAAATTTTTGATGGGGTATTTTTTTCAATGAAATTTACACTACAAGATTTCTATGGGATTATTTTCTATGAGATATGATCCTATGAACCAGACAGCCTCCATAGGAAAGAAAATTATAGGGTGCCAAGCCTACACAAATCTTTTAAATATCTCGAATCAAAAGAGCCCTCAATGTGGTTAGTAAAATATGCCTCGGTAGCTAAAATATGCATAAGAGGTATCAGGATCTATAAAGTGACTAGCACCTTCATTATGGTATAGATTTTTCCCACAACCACTTTTGAATATTTGGTTGTACCCACTGGAACCATGTGAATAAGAGGTATCAGGATCTATAAAGTGACTAGCACCTTCATTATGGTATAGATTTTTCCCACAACCACTTTTGAATATTTGGTTGTACCCACTGGAACCATGTGTGTTGTATCTCATCCAATTTGGTCGTCGAAGTTTAGTTAAACCTCATATCAAGGCAGATGTACTAAAAATGGCAGTCATAAGACGCATTGGGATCTCTCACGTGACACCATACTTCGCACACCTAGGAGACATATTAGCCACATCCACCTTTTGCATCTTGGATTGGTGCACTTGTGGAGGAGCTAATCTTGCTATTTGCTCCCTGACCTAGCCACCAAAGGCGATCAGGGAAGCAATCCCTTTTCCCGCCCGATCTCCACCGGCGTTCGTGCTGGTCTCCTCTCCCTCCGCCTGCTGCTCCAGCAACGACAGGGAGGGGGGGATCCGGTCTCTCCACTCTGTAGTTATGGTTTGGTTTTGCAGGTCGTGGAACACTGTTGGGGTGGTGGGAGCGGCGCCCGGACGAATAAATCTGTCTCAGCTCCACTCCCACACCAGCAGTGTCCTTCATGGCGGCGTCTCGGAGTTGATGGCATCATGTGTTTGGCGATTCCTTGGATTGGCGGCTTTAAGTTTCTTGGATGGTGTCGTCGAGGCGGAGCCGGTGATCCCATCAGGTGTGTCCATCCTTCTACTCTGTCCCCGTTACTACGATGTTGGCTCCGATGTCATAGTGGAGCAGGGAGGATGTGTTGTCCAGGAGTACGCGCAGACGGTTGTCTGCGTAGGTGACAGATGGAAGATGGTGTATCCTGTGCTGGGATTGTGGATGGAGGCTGGTAGTTCTGATTTCCT
The DNA here is from genome assembly GCA_007115705.1 of Dactylis glomerata. Lineage (NCBI taxonomy): Eukaryota > Viridiplantae > Streptophyta > Magnoliopsida > Poales > Poaceae > Dactylis > Dactylis glomerata. Next base: position 2,620,696 of record QXEO01002109.1, read on the forward strand.
TCCCCGACGTCGTAGTTGTGCGAGGGTGTCAGTTCTGGAGTTCGATCGCGTGTCCGAGGACACATTACTTCGGTCTGATTCTTTCAACGGCAATGGTTTTGCCTCTGAAAAACTACTTTGAAGGTCTGAAAAGCTGTTGATCAGTGATAGAGCCGCGTCAAGTTCGGGTGATGTGGTGATCTGTCTTCCACCCCTTTGGCAGTCGCTTCGGTGGTGTCGAAGGAGGATAGCTAGGCGCTGGTTTTTTCCATAGGTTTATCCTATCTTTTCAGTTTTGTAAGATCGGTATGTACGTGCCTTGTAATTTAATTTTATCTTATGAATGAGAAAGTATTGTTGCGCAAAAAAAAAGAGGATTGGTGCACTTGTGGTCTCACTTGTTGCATGCAACTCATCATAGGAGACTGGATCCCCGTGGAACGAAAAAGATGGTCCCTAGATCTAAAAAGGTGTTCCATGAAGTCGTTCGATACATAAATTTTTGGACTACTCCCTGTGGATCTAAAAGAAGACACAAAAAGGGTTGTTTGTTTGGCGTTGTCGCTGTTTTTTTTTTGGGGGTCTTTGGCCTATGCCTTGTTTATACTCCTTAGTTGATCAAAAGGTAGGGCTTCTAAGTTCTATCCCGTTCCAAAAATAAGAAGTTCTGCTAAATCTCATGTGCGATGTTCTGAAGTCTCGGTGAACTAAGAGAAGTACAACCACAGTTTAAAGGAAAGTGTAAGTTGATCCAGTTGCACTTTTATAAAATACAACTATGTTGTAGAAAAGTGCAAGCAGAACGAGTTACACATTTATTTAAAAAGCAATTGCACTATCCTCTTGTGATTGAGACTTAAGAAATTCCCCTTAAAACTCTTATTACCCTTGCTAATTGACAACTACTACTCCATAGCCTGAAAGTACAAGAATAATAGGAGTAGTAACGAAGAGCCGTACGTACAAGACTGATGACGAATGTAAAAAACAAAAGCGAACAGAACTTTATTATCTGATAGGAATCCAAATTGTGCGATGATTGAATGTAAAAAAGAAAACAGGGTTTTTGAATCTAAAGGATAGCGCAAGATTCATGATTCAGAATTATTCAGATTCTAACACGTAGTGCGAGCATTTCTCCTTGCAGAGTTGCAGTTGGACGTCCCCCATCTCTCTCTTCACTTAAGACGTAGAAATCGGCGGAATTTCCTCATCAACTTCAGAGCGAGAGACGGGGGCGGCGGCGGCGGCGTCGACGTAGAGAACTGCTGATGTTGCTGCGGCTGCTTCTGCTGACGAGCCTTCATCGAGAGGCCTACCATTTTACGCATCGCCGGAGTCGCGTAACATCCCCCCGCCGCACTCCCAAAGTTCCCGGAGGTCGTCGTGCGCTGCTGCCAATGCGAGCTCATGCCGGACAGCAGGGACGCGCGGCCGCCCGACGTGTAGTACTGCGTCTGGTCCCCCACGCGCTCGCTCAGCTCGTCCAGCTCCGCCCCGAGCGCCGCGCACATGGCGTCGCCGCTCGCTCCCAGCGCCATGCCCCGGCGACGGAGTATCTCCGACGCCTCGGTGTGCTCCCCGCGCTCCGCCGCAGCGCGCGCCGCCGCGATGTCCTCCGCCGCCTCCACGCGCAGACGCTCCCTCTTCACCTCCACCGACGGTTCCACCTTGGGCGCCTCCACCGGCCTCTTCACCACCGCGTCCTCGCCAGCCACGTCCACCGACTGCCCTGTCGCGGCGTCTCGGTAGCGGCAGCTCACCTTCACCAGCGTCGTGACGTCGTCGGCGGCGTTCCCTGCGATGGCAGCCGGAACGTCCACGAGAAGCAGGAAGCGCCTCTCCTCGTCGGCGTACAGCTCGCCGACGTCCACAGTGGCGGCGCGCCCCCACTACAACACGGGAGCTAATATGGGGCACTTTAGAGTGCCTCTAATGTTCAAAAAAGTGCCCCTAATTATTTTTTGGGGCACTTTTGAAAGTGCCTCCTTTACTCATGCCTCTAAAAGTTTTTGGGGCACTTTATTCAAAGTGCCTCTAATTAGATTTAATTAGAGGCACTTTGATTAAAGTGCCCCAAAAATTTTTAGAGGCATTTTAATCAAAGTGCCCCAAAAGGTTTTAGAGGCATCGTAATCAAAGTGCCCCAAAAGGTTTTAGGGGCATTTCAATCAAAGTGCCCCAAAAGGTTTTAGGGGCATTTCAATCAAAGTGCCCCTAAAACTTTTTGGGGCATTTAAATCAAAGTGCCCCTAAAACTTTTTGGGGGCATTTCAATCAAAGTGCCTCTAAAACTTTTTGGGGCATTTCAATCAAAGTGCCTCTAAAACTTTTTGGGGCGTTTCAATCAAAGTGCCTCTAAAACTTTTTGGGCATTTCAATCAAAGTGCCCAAAAATAAACAGAGGCAGCTCAACAATTAAATCAATTCAATGCATTACATCTCAATTACTGAAACCAGCTCAACAACAGTCATGCATCACCAGATCTTAATTACAAAGCAACATCAGTTCACATAATCACACCAAGATCTTAATCACAAGAATCATCTAGTATCATCAGTTCAACACAGGGGTATGCAATCATCATGAATGCCAGTCATTCATGATTTTATATTATGAGTCATCTCAACTCTCTGCTTCTTTTCAATTGCTCTCAATCTCTCAGCCAGGGTGTGTTGAATCTCAGCACTTGTCTTATGCATCTCTGGATCTGTTACCTACAATTGGTTGTAGGAGGACTTGAAGACCAAGTAGATTCTTGTAGGTAACATAAAATTGTATCTAAGTATTGCAGTAAGTAAAACAGTTTGTGGAAGAAACATTACAGAGATTTGGATAACTCTTCATTTTGAATTTCTAAGTATTGCAGTAAGTAAAACAGTTTGTGGAAGAAACATTACAAAGACTTGGATAAACAGTACAGAAACTTTACAGAGACTTGGAAACTTACATTCTTCATTGGCCATTGGATGCAATGTGCTTCAGTTTGTCCTACCAAGGTCATTCTTCCTCTTGGTCTTGGCAATACAGTTGTTGTCTTGAATACAATGTTCACCATGACTTGGATAAACTCTTCATTTTGAATTTCTTGCACAGTTCCCATTGCAACTAACTGCTCACTGTTAGGAGACGTCAAACCCACCTCCATGCCTATTTTAATTCTACTAACCTACAAAAGTACAGAAAATTTCAGTTTTGTACTGAAAAAATCTATGCAGGAATGTAGTTGTTTGGATTGCCAAACATACCTTCATTGCCTTCCTAGGTCTGTTCCAGTCATTTGACGAACTGTTGTTCCTCGTACTTCTCCACTCAATCTGGTTCTCCTCCAATTTCTCCTGCTTGATCTTGATGAACTTGTTCTCCTCCAATTTTTCCTGCTTGATCTTGATGAACTTGTTCTCCTCCTTCTTGTGCTGGTCAATCTTCACTAACTTTTCCTGTTCCAATTTATCCTCTTGGATCTTTGTTTCTTCTTTTTCTGCTACTATGTCTTCCAACTTTCTTTTCTTCGTTCTCTTGCTCTTTGTCTGCATTTCAGAGCCTACCTGTGAACCTACCAGTTGACTTGATTTTCTATCCAAGTGTTTGGTCTTGTTATCTGTAGGTGCTGCTCCTGCTGTCTTTGGTGGCAGCATTTGTCCCATAATTTTCTGCAGGCTCTCCCTAACAGATATAGTTGCACAAGGTTGGCTGGATGTTAAATTGTCTGGTGCTGTAACATTGGTTGTAGCCCTGGTTGTTACTGCTGCATGTTCTTCAGTTTCTGATGCTTCTCTATTATTTGACTGGTTTCTTGACATTCTCAAAACTGTCTTTACTAGTCCTGAGGTTACTCCTGATGCTGATACTTCATTCAAACCAGTCTTGTGAGCTGCTACTAATGATATTGTTGGTGCTGTTGTTGCTGGTGATTCTTCTTGGATTGTCTTGCTTGCTGGCCCTGTTGCTGCTGTTTCTTCTTCAACTGGCTTTCTTGACAACCCTGTTGCTGCTGTCTCATGTGGATTTTGCTTTCTTGCTGATCCTGTTGCTGCTGTCTCATGTGGATTTTGCTTTCTTGCTGATCTTGTTGCTGCTGTCTCATGTGGATTTTGCTTTCTTGCTGATCCTGTTGCTGCTGTCTCATGTGGATTTTGCTTTCTTGCTGATCCTGTTGCTGCTGTCTCCTGGGGATTTTGCTTTCTTGCTGATCCTGTAGCTGATGTCTCCTGTGGATTTTGCTTTCTTGCTGATCCTGTAGCTGCTGCCTCTTTTGGAATTGGCTTTCTTGCTGTCAGTGCTGCTTCTGTACAGCCAGGCTTTGATGTCACTTGAGATCCTGTTGTCTGCTTTGCAGTTGTCTTTGTAGTTGACTTTACAACTTCAGCTTTTTCTGGTCTTGATGCTGCTGATTGCTTTGCAGTTGTATTTGTGGTTGATTGAGGAGCTTGAGCTATTTCTGGTCTTGATGCTGCTGATTGCTTTGCAGTTGTATTTGTGGTTGATTGAGGAGCTTGAGCTATTTCTGGTCTAGTTCCCACTTGAGATGCTGTTGATTGGTTTGCAGCTGGCTTGGTGGTTGACTTAGGAGCCACTTGAGATGCTGTTGATTGGTTTGCAGTTGGCTTGGTGGTTGACTTAGGAGCCACTTGAGATGCTGTTGATTTCTTTTCACTTGAGATGCCTTGTCTTGGTGGTACTTGAGGTACTGTTGCTAGCTTACTAGTTGTCCTCGTTGTTGACTTTGCTGTTTTCATTTCAGCTCCTTTACCTGCTGTCCCAGATTCTTGATTACTATGTACTGTTTGTGCTTCTTCTCTTTTACTAGCTGACAATGTTGCTAGTATGTTGGCTGCTGCTGCTGCTGTTGGATCCTCTTCCTGTTCATGCGCTTCCTTTCTAATTTCTTCACCTTGAGTTTGCTTGTTTTCTTGAGATGCCAGCAGAGAGTTTAGTTTCTTTTCCATCTGTTGACTCTTTATCATCATTGTTTCTACTAGGCCTCTTAGTTCCAAGTTTTCTGATCTAGAATCCCTCAGTGCTAAAACAGCTTGCTCCAGGAGTTTTGTTGACCTGCCACCAACCAATTGACCTAATCCATGCATCCTAGAGTTCTTTGGTGCTGGAAATAGTTGAGAGAATAGATCTCCATCATAGTGTTCCTCAGTAACTAGTGTTGGGTCTCTTGCAAAATTACTTGTAATTTCTCCCTGTGTGTAATGATGACAAAACATTAATGTGATGCAGATGTAGTACTAACAAGTAATTCATAGCTACATGAAGGAGTAGTACTTACAATTTTTACTCCTGAAAACTCATCAACTGGCTGTCCATGTCTGTTTGTATGAACAATGCGGTATAGTTCAGATCTTGAAACTCTTCTCCCCTGTCTTATTTCCTACAATTTTGCAAACAAATTATGAGGATTAACATTGTAACCAAATTTGTTGATCAATTTACAGTTGTAGAAACCTACTTCTTGATCATGGATGAAAGCAAAGCTTCTTGTACCAGCAGTGTGCCTAGCATTTTCTTGATTCAACCTTGCATTTTTGTTCTTTGTTGCTATATCCTAATCAAGATATCATGAAGAACTCAGCAATCATATACCAAAATTAATATGCCATCAGATAAAAAGATTAAATACTGTAAATGACACTAACCATTGACCTATCTGTTCTCCAAAACCTGACCAGAAATCTCCATTGTTTATCTGGGATTCTCTCTTTACAACCATTCTTGTAGTTCTGCCTCCATGTCAACTCTGACTTCCAGAATGTTGCTTTTAGAAAACACTTGAATGCTCTCCACTTCTTGCGTGCAGATTTCATTACCCATGCTTTGTTAGCTTCCGTTACATTGAAGAAAGCCTGTTTAATTTTACACGTGCACATTGTGAGGACAAAAAATTATATGGCATCAGATGAATAATGTTATGGCATCAAAGTGTTAACCTGTACACTCATCCAAAGCTTCTCCTTCTCAGACTCAGGAACTTGCCTCCATGTGTAGTAAGCAAGAGACACATCCTTACCTTTCACTAGGTAACTAATAAAATTTGACAGCCTTGCTGTCTTCAACCCACAGGGCTGTCCTAGATGGTTAAACTCAACATGAACCTTGTTCTGAGGTCCATGTTTTTCCCAGAATTTGGCCAAGTCAGTGGGGCCTCTTCCTTTCTTTACTTTCTCTGCAGAATATATAATGTCAGACTTATCTGACATGTTGAAACAATCAAATATTTAACTATTAGGAAGACCAGTAGTGCTTACTCTGTTGCACTTGATGGACAACTGTCTCATCTTGTTCTACATCTGCATTTTCATTTCTTCCATCTGCTTGTTCATTTCCTTCATCAGCTTCAGTTTCCCCTTCTTCTTCATCTCCAGTTTCATTATCAGTCTCCTCATCAGCCCCAGCCTCATCTTCTTCATCATCCCCAGAGTCAGATTCCTCTGGTTCTGCATCTTCTTGGAGTTCCTCTGGATCATCTCGACAGTCTTGTTCCTCTTCAACTTGAGAGTCGTCTTCATCTTCTTCGCTTCCTTCCATTTCTTCTTCATCTTCAACTTGAGTAAATAAACTTTTGTACTGCTTATGGAACATAGGGGGAACCAATTGATCAGCTATCTGTAAACTACATGGAGATACAGAAAGGTACGGGGAGATCAAGTCTAGACAAGCTTACTTTTATGTTTTCACAACATACTCCTTTTTCCTTTGCCTCTTGAATTAAATTGATCCTGTGCTTTTCCATCATCTGTACTGTTTTCCTTGAGCAGTCAACTACAGGGAGGTTAAATCTAGTAAGTTGTTCATTAAGCTCTTCAAATCTTTCTTTATATCCTTTTTTCATGCTTCCTCCTGTCAATAAAAAATGCAATGACTATAAGTTAACATGAAATAATGAACTTATTAAAAAATTAACACTTCTTTACTGTCTCACATTGTTGGAAATAGGTTCCATATCAAAGAAATCTCTTGTAGTAGGGGTTATTACAGCATGCCAGTCAACATCCACAGGGTCTTGCACATAGTACACTTGTTTGGCTTGGCTTGCAAGAATAAAGGGTTCATAATTCTTGTCTTTTGCATTGTGTACATGATTAAAATTTACTTCTGTAATTCCAAATTCTTCTAACTCCCTAACTCCATTAGTTTTTACCCAATCACACTTGAATAGAATAACATGACCCTCATTGCTATAATTTAACTCAACTATTTGTGTTATTCTACCATAGTACACAACATCCCCTACAGCAGGATTTTTATCTTTAGCACTGCTAAAACTTGTAGTTTTTGCAGTATGAGATACACCATCGCACTGTGTATTTTTTCCTGCCCCATATGACTGAGTATGGTAAGTGCAACCATTAATGCAGTAACTATTGTAGGTTTTGGCCATCATATAGGGTCTCTGAGACATTAATTTAACTTCCTCAGGAACCTCAATCCCCTCATCTGTCAGTTCCCGTACCTAGAACAACAGAGAGAGCGCACTTTTCAGCATGAAGAACAAATTCTATCAGCATACTTACATGATGCATTTCAAATTACTTACATGATCAACAAACCAGGAATGGAATGTGTTGTGATGTTCACTTTCAATTGCTCTCTTTGACTTCCTTGTACCAATTGTCAATAAGTTTTTGTGTTGTATGGTGTATTTTTCTATCTCTGGATAGTTCACAAGCACACATCTTTGTGCCTGTGTCCATGAATTGTAATCCAGTTGGAGTGCAGCAAAAGCTGATAGAGGCCTGCCAATTATCCTCAGATATTTTCGAGCGTCAACAGATGGACCAGGATTGTCATCATGCCTAGTAGCCCTATTTAATTTTGTGACGCAGTCATCAAGATACCTTGCACAGAATGTTAGGCTCTCATGAAACTGATAATTTTCAGCAATTGAACCTTCTGGGTGACATGTGTTCACAACCATGTTCTTCAGTTTACCTACAAAACGCTCTGTTGCCCACATGCCTCTGTACTGCACTGGACCAGCCATTCTGACTTTGCTTGCAAGGTGTATTGTAAGATGAACCATAATGTCAAAAAAAAGAAGGAGGAAATATCATCTCAAGATCGCATAAGATCTCTGGAATCTCTGCTTCCCACTTTTCTATTTCAATAGGATCTAAAACCTTACCATATAGGATCTTAAAGTAGTTGCACAACCGTATCAATGGAATAGCAACCATACTAGGTAGTGTTCTACATAATGCCAAGGGCATTAAATCCTGCATAATGATGTGGCAGTCATGTGTCTTGAGGCCAACTAGTCTCTGAGCTTCCAAGTTTACCTTTGAAAACATATTTGATACATAACCATCTGGAAACCTTGTATATTTTATAACACTGCAGAAGATCTTCCTACCTTCAACATGCAGCTGGTATATTGCTCTAGGTATCACAGGTTTAGGTCCAGTGACATCAGCATGTAAATCACTTCTTATGTTCATCTCTTTTAAGTCCAGCCTTGTGTTCAAGTTATCCTTGGATCTACTATCTACATCCAGAATTGTATTTACTATGTTATCAAATACATTCTTCTGTATATGCATGATGTCTAGGTTGTGCCTTACAAGGAGTGTATCCCAATATTCCAGTTGGAAGAACACACTCCTCTTTTTAAAAGTCTCCTCCACACTATGATCATAAATTTCATTCATTGTCATAGTCTTCTTCTTCTTTTTAGGTGGCTTCTTCTGTGGCTGCAACTTCCCATATTGAGTATGCAGACATGCAGTCATGTCAGATATCTCTTTCCCTGTAGGTTGTACTGGAGGTCCTCTCATCTCAATCTTGCCATTGAAAGACTCAGTGTCTAAACGGTACTCATGGGTATCATCTAAGAACCTTCTGTGCCCTAAGAATACAGTTTTCTTACCATGCTTCAACCTTGTTGTGCATGTGTTAGTTAGGCAATGTGAGCAAACAACCAGACTCTCACCACTGATGCATCCTCTACCAAGCCAGTCTGTGATAGTCCATAGCAAAGCTGCCCGCAGCAAGAATTTGTTACCAGTGAGTGAATCATGTGTCCAGACACCAGGCTTCCAAAATTCTTGTAGGTCTTCAATGGTTAGCTGCATATACACGTCCATTTCCTTTCCTGGACCCTTCCTCCCTGGCACGAGGACGTTGAGAATGAAGTTTGATTGCTTCATGCATATCCAAGGTGGCAAGTTCAGAGGAATGAGGACAATAGGCCAAATGCTGTATGCTAGGTTCATGTTTGCGAAAGGGTTAAAGCCATCAGTGGCCATTGCAAACCTAAGGTTCCTTGGGTCAGCACTAAAGTTTTGATGTCTAGAATCAAAGTGTTTCCAAGCAGGTGAATCAGCTGGATGCCTCATCTGCCCATCCTTTGTTCTGCCTTTACTGTGCCAACTCATATGTGGTGATGTCTTAGAGGACATGAACAGCCTTCTAGCTCTAGGCTTCAACTTGAAATGTCTAATGACCTTCTGTGGAACCTTGTAGGTCTTCTTTCCACTAACACCTGTATTCACACTTTTCCATCTGCTGGCTTTGCAAACAGGACACTCTGTGGCTTCAGAATTGGCTCCTCTAAACATAATGCAATCATTCTTGCATGCATGTATGCTTTCATAGCCAATACCAATGTATTTGATATACTTTTTGGAGGCATGGAAATTTTTAATTCCTGACAGAGTATGTCCTTCAGGTAGTGCATCTTGGAATAGAGACAATATGTCATCATAGCATCCATTGGACACTTTCCAGGTATTTTTTATGTTCATTAGCTTAACTAAGAACTGAAGTTTTGAAATTTTTTGACAACCTGGGAATAGTTCTGTGCTACCATCCTCAACTAGTTTCCTGTATGATTCTGCATCAGCATCTGCCCTAGCATAATCATGTTCACTATCATCATCTTCACTATCTGCATCTTCATCTAGACCTAGACTTCCACTGTCATACATCCCAAAATTGTCCAACAGCATCAAATCCATCTGATCTACATCTGCTAACTCTACAGGTTCATTGTCAGCATCAGGTTCAGATTCAGGATCATGTTCAGATTCAGGATAATGTTCATAAGCAGGTTGAACATGATTTTCTCCATGTAGAACCCAAGTTGTGTACCCTTGCATGAAACCAGCACAAATCAAATGTTCACTTACTACACTATCAGCTAACCAGAACCTATTTGAACAGTGCTTGCAAGGGCACAAAACTACATTGTCCATGCCTGCGTTCTCTGCAGCATAATCCAGAAATGTGCTAACCCCAAAAGCATACTCATTACTTGATCTGGGAGCACACATCCAACTCTTATCCATGTTAACAAGCTATGAAATGGCAACTTATGAAAGCAAATATCTAAGTCACAGTGAATACTCAAAATTCACCTGCAAACGCGTTTTTCAAACAATTCAGCACACTCTACTAGCGATTCACAGTTCTAGCCAACATAGACAGGATGCAAAATGCAGAACACTTGATAATTTGCAGAGATTCTCACCTAGAGCGCTTATCTCGCCTCGAGCGCTTGTCTCGCTGGTGTTGATGGAGGTGGGCCGAAGGAGGAAGGAACGACGGGGATCGGTCACTGACGAAGAGCACGACATCGCCTAGTGACGGGGAACGGCCAGATCCGCTAAGATGACGAGGTTGATCTGTATCTCCTTGCCGATGACGAGCTTGACGACGAACACCTGCGCGATCCGCCTTCCCGAGTTGGAGCGCGAGGAAGACAGATCTGCCAGCGCGACCTCCTGCGCCGACGGTGTCGCTCCGTCGCCGCTCCCCTCCGTCGCCGCCGTCGCCCTAGCCCCCCTGCGCCGCCGCCGTCGCCCTAGCCCCCTACGCCGCCGCTGTCGCCCTAGCGGACGCTGTCGTGTGGAGGAAGAGAGATAACTGGACGGGAGCAGGTGGAGGGACGTGAGGAAGAGAGAGATAAGTTCGAGGGACTTTTCTGAAAAACTTGTCGATACGGATAAGACACTCACTTAGCCACCGCTGTACACTCACTTAGGGTTCCGGAAGCCACTCACTTAGCCACCGCTGTACACTCACTTAGGGTTCCACTGAGCGCACGCTGCCGTACACGCCGCCGCCGTACAAGCCAGAATCCCCATCGTACGGTGCTGAGGTCCCCTCAATCAACGATCTCCTCTAGCGAATCCCCATCGAATCGCCAACGATCTCCTCTAGTTAGATCGCCTCTAGTGCTTTCTTGTTATGGAATTTTCTTGATTTGCCTATGAGCCTATTAGATCTCTTGTACTGCTTTGTAGTTATGGAAACTTGTTGATTGAAATGTGGTCCTACTATTTCTAGTTCTGGATGATTTATCTATTTGTAGTAATGGAAACTTGTTGATTGAAATGTGGTCCTACTATTTCTATTTCTGGAAGATTTAGCTATTTCTAGATATGGAAACTTGTTGATTGAAATGTGGTCCTGCTATTTCTATTTCTGGAAGATTTAGCTATTTCTAGATATGGAAACTTGTTGATTGAAATGTGATCCTGCTATTTCTATTTTTAGATGTGGTCCCTGAACTAAACAATTTTTCCCCTTGCATTGCTAGATGGAGTTTTCTAGTTCTTCAATCAACCTACATGCACCTGGGGGTTCTGAACAGTGCAACTTGTGCAAGGATGGCTGGATGTTCAGAGGTACATACATTGTTAGATGGAAAAGCTCATGAGAGTTATTATTATCATATATTGTATTGATGATGGAGTGTTCATTTGTAGGTCCTTCTAAAGTTGGGGAAGAATCATTTGACAAGAACTGCTTGTTTGGCAACAACATGCACCTGTCAAAGGAGCAACAGGTTTTCCTTCATAATTTGTGTCATGACTTTGGAGCACCTGCTATTAAGTTTTATGTGCACAAGATGACAAACTCCAACATCATTGAAAAAAATGCAAAATGGTAAGATCATATAAATCCTCATTGGAGCTCACTATATTTACCTGCCAAATGCAACAACTCCTCATTCGAGCTCAATTTGTTTTATTGAGTAAGATCTGTTTGTTCACATGTCAGGACTTTGGAGCTCACTATACTAGAAGCTACCTACTGCAATTTCTTGATGAAGCTATAGTAGTGGATGCTGAGCACAAGACCTGCGATGAGAAAATAAAAATTAGAATGAAGAAGGCACAGAACTCATGCAATGCCCAAATGACAAGTGGGTGGTTTGAAGCTGTGAAGAAATACAAGATTGAAGAGGATGACATCTGCCTCTTCAGTTTTAACAAAGATGAAGGCCGCCCCTTGGAGCTGCTGATTGTGGGCCTCCCTGCTGTTCCCAAAAAAGATGACCAAGAGATTAGTGATCATCAAAAGATTAGTGAAGATGATCAAGAGGTCAGTGAGGACCAAGAAAAGATTGAGGATGTTGAAGACAATCCAGAGGAAGATATGGAGAAAATATGGAGAAGAGGTATGTTTGAAAATTACAACAATTGTTTTCTGTTAGAAAATTAGAAAATTATTAACAGATTGAAATATGTTCAAGCAGGACCTGGATATTATGGTGCTGGTGAAGAATTTGATAAGAAGTGCATATTTGGGAACTTGGTTGACATGAATTCCAAACAAGCTATGGTACTGAATAAGATTGTGGGGAGTGCCCTTACACCAATGATGCGATATGCATGTACAATGAAATATGAAACAGTTATCCCTGTAGATTGCAAGTTTGTAAGTGGCTGTCTCAATGAAATTCACTTGTGCTATTTCACACTTGATCTAAAGTTGTTTAATTACTGATAGCTACTGCTTTCCTATTTCAGAGATTTATGAACAACTACACGGATGAATATCTTCTACGGTTCATGTTTGAACCAATCATGGTAGTTATCAATTGTACATCAAGTTACTACCAAGCCTACGCGAAATTGGAGTATGATCAACCAACAGGGATGGCTATGATATCCACAGGATGGAAGGACACTGTCGAAAAGCACAACTTACAAGTTGGTGACATCTGTGTCTTTTCCTTCAGGGATGAGAGCAAGCATAGTCACAGGGATCCTAATGCATGGCTTAGGATAGTCATTGACAAGCTTAAAGCTTGAAGTGATCCTACTTATGTGAACTGCTACTAATGGAGCACTGAACTTGTGCTTACTGATGTGATCCTTTTGTGTAATTAGGGTTTGCTGAACTTGTGCTTACTGATGCGATCCTTTTGTGTAATTAGGGTTGCTGAACTTGTATTAAGTATGATCTGCTACCTATGGTTATGTGAAATGTCTGGTGTCACTATTTGTGTAATATCTACATGCGTATGTTTGTACTACTAATGCCCTTATTGTTAACATGCCATTATTTATTTTACTGGCTAGCATGCCCTTATTGTTCTGGAATTATCAATGTTCAGAACATAAGCAAGCTAGCCAAAAAATTAAGCAAGAAAAATCATCATGTGAAATTTTATGTGAACTGTGTGATGTATTTACCTAACTGAGAGAGAGAGAGATCATAACTGAATTTGTGCGTCGTTTGGATATCTAAATGAATTTGTTTTTGTTTACTGGATAACTACTCCGAATTATTGGTAGTTATCTTATCTCTCCTTATTTTTCTCAACTTTTTGTTTGACACGTTCTATATAAGAGGGTATATCCCTCATCATGTTTTCCAGGTCTCTCCTGTTTACTCGATTATCTCTCTATATTCTCTTCTGCCGCACCACCATGGCTGAAGAAGCCGACTTTCCTCCCTGGGGTGCTCAACCTCCTCCTCCCCCTGAACCTTATACTAGAGAGTTTACCATAGATGTCCACGGGGATACCAAAGTGAAAGTAATGTACACCAATTCTGCTCCAATTGTTGAAGCTTGGATCACTAAGATCCAATATGTTCTGCATGAGGAAGAAGATGTTGGTCTCAGGATTGTTGGTGTCGATGTTGAGTACACCAAATCTAGGAACCACTACATGAATCCAAAGAAGGCTGCTCTCATTCAGGTTCGATTTTTGTTTTGTTTTTCTCCTATCAGTTGTTATGCAGTACTACATGATCACACGTTTGAAATGTGAACTTTAACTTTACTGATAGTGAACTTCTGTTATCACCCGTTTCTGTCACATGTAAGATTATGGTTTCATTTAATCAAATGGAACAAAATTTAAGATCAGTGTGTGCATCCATTTATTTTTGTATATCTCTTGAAGTTAACTGTGATGCTAGTGAATATTCCATGTCACATGGTAAATTCTAGTTTTAGTCGGCTGCCATTTATGATCCTGATTTTAATCATATATATTTTTTCCTTTATTCAGATATGTGTGGGTACTGAAGTTTTGGTGTACCACATCTGCCACGCCGATGCACCGTGTGAAATGTTGCGTCAATTCTTCCGTAGTTGGGACTACACCTTTGTGGGGTTTTGTACTACTGAAGATAGCAGTGTGCTTTCGCGGTCCAGTATCTACATTAGTAGATTCATGGACATTCAGCGTGTTTGGAGAGACCCCGACAACAAAGAGGGTAAGCGTACCCAAGGTCTCAAGGATGTTGCTGGAGCGATCATTGACAAGTACTACCTGAACATGAAGGATGGCTTCGGGAACAAGGGGCATCAGATGTGGGTCAACCCACCTCCCCTTCCGCCGAAACATCTGGAGTATGCTGCCAGGGATGCATACGCAACCTACGAGACTTATAGGAGGCTGGATGTTGTCGAGAGGGGCTTCTTTTCTCTCTGGAAGGACATGCCTCTGAAGAAGCGCGGCAGAAATTGGTGAATTGTCTTTGGAGTTCATTGAAATAAGTTTACTGTAGGCCATTGTTAGGGAAGATTACATGTTGTGTTGTAATCTATAGTTTTATTTCAGACATCAATTTTTAATTACTGTGAACTTTGTTAGGGACGATTACATGTTGATTTGTAATCTTGATTTATTTCAGACAGATTTTTTAATTCATATCATCTATAACAATTCATACCCATCTATGGTTGTTTGGAAGTTTTTTTGTACTGTCAAGAAGCAAATGGCAACTATGCCAACATGAATTTTTGTGAGGCCTAATATGGGCTGACTCGGCCCAAGAACAATAGCCCACTATGGACCGATATATAAGGAGCCGACGCTAGGGTATCCAATTCAGTTCAGATCGAGATGGGGAGCCGCAGGCCAAGGGAGTCTGGTGCAACCGGCGCCGGTGATGCGCCTGCACCGTCCGCGTCCCGCCGCCAGCGAAGGGAAGCAGAAGTTGCAGCTGCGGTGGAAGATGGGAAGAAGAACCAGAAGGCAGAGACTACTCCACAATCGAGCCCAGCTATCTACAACTTCAACAGGTATTTAGTGCTCTAGAAATGCCCTAGTTTGCATTTCTTGCTTCCTTGTGCTGGTTAGCCAAGCTGTTCTATGACAGATACCATTTTTAGTTTGCAGTGACTTGGTGCTGTGGCTTAGTATTTTTGCTGGTGGCTTGAAATTGCTTCTGGCTGTGGCTGTGGCTTAGTATTTAGTGTTCTATCTTGTTTGCAGTGACTTGGTGTTGTGGCTTGCTTCTGTGAAGAAATTAGGTTCTGTTGAGCTTGGTATACCTTGTTATCACTAGGCTGTGGCTTAGTATTGTTGCTGGTGGCTTGAAATAGCTTCTGGCTGTTTGCTCACCTGTGGCTTAGTGTGTATAGATGTAGCACAGCTTCTGTTGGCTGTTGCTTTCAGTATTTGCTGAAACAGTGGGTAGATCACTGCTTTTAGGTTAGTCTAGTTTTTTTAGTCTCAGGCAACTCATGTGCCACTCCCTTGGCTCAACAATTGTCCTCCCACTGCTTGTCCCTTCTAATCTGCTCTTTCATGCTGAGGAGAGTGAAGAGTATGAAGATTACATCGAGGTCATGTTCCACACAAAAGAATGAATAAATCATTCATGTCAAACAAAATGAACCTGGCAGCATTGGTCCATCTTGGTCAAGTGAGTGCATTTAGCTCAAGTTCAAATTTTTGAACAAAACTTGCAGGTTCTCACAGTCAGTCCCATAATAAACAACACCAGTCCAACAACATCAAAGCCTTTTGTCCCAAGCAAAATTGGGGTAGCCTGATATGAAAGAACTAGATATAAGCATTACATATCATGATCAGGCATGTTCAATACTCATACTTGCTTGATTAACTGAATAAGGAGACCCATAAGACAATAAAAATAAGAGTGACACTTGCTACATTAACTGACCAAGGACACCCATAAGATAATAACACTTTCTCTGTTGACACTTGCTACATACTAACACTGCATTACAGACTTCTTCAAGCTAAATGTTCATTACACATAGACAACACTGCATTACACATAGGACATTAGATACTATAAGCTAAAGGTTCAGGACAACAGAGCCTGCAACCTAACTAAATTTGCAGGCTGCAAGCTAACTGAATTACAAGTTAAACATTACAAACTGAACTTAAACATCAGGATTTGCATCCTCAGGATTTAAACAGCTGGAGCTGCATCTGGGTTGACAGCTGGATTTTCATCTGGGTTGGCATCTGGATTTGCATCTTGGTTGGCATCTGGATTTTCATCTGGGTTGGCATCTTGGTTGGCTTCTGGATTTGCAGCTGGATTAATGATCTCAACAAAATTGAGGCCAATGTATCCCTGCATCCTTTCTACTTTCATAACAAGGAGGGCTTCATCACCAACATTTGCTGCTGCTCTGAAATCAGGCCAACCTTGATCCTGAAAAGATACAAACTCTTGGTCCCACTGAATGAAATACATACATTCAATGTAATTCTCATCTTCTCCAGGAAGAGGCTGGCCATCCCTGTGAAGACGTCCTATGCCATGGCTTGGATACCTGTAGCCATCCACAGCCTCACTAGGCATGTACTGACATTATGAAAAAGTATTAGAATCAGAGCTTTATGTAATGACAGCATAAATATAGAAAACACAAAATAATGACAGCAAAAATGGATTATCAAGCATAAAGAAGAGCACAAACCAGAGCATCAAATTCAATGTTGTCTTCATTCATCTTGTGAATCCAGAATTGCTTCTCATGTGTTGGTTCATAAAATTCATGTTCTACGACATAAACATCCTTGTAGATTGCAAATAGAATGCTTGCCATGTCTGTCTCAGTGATAGTGTTTATGTCTGTCCATATGGTCCTGTGCAGAATGGCCCTTATGGTGGATGGCAAATCTCCAAGCACTATTTACACAATAAGGAAAATGTCATGCAGCAGTAGTACTAAACTAGCTTGCACTGAAAGAATTTAAATGACATGCAGCAAAATAAGAGTAAAGCACATACCACTATCAACTACATTATCCTTCTCAACTCCATCTCTGTAGACAGTAACATTGAACAGGTTTTCTACAGGCTCATAGGGATCATCATCCAGTTCAAATTGAACTACATCTCCAATCCCTATGTCAAACACCCTAACAAATGACTTCCAGTAAGGACCACAGATAATTGTCCTTTCTTTTTCCTTGTGCAGGAACAGATCAAACTTGCGTAGCCTATAGCTCTCCACAACAAGCCAGTTGGTAGTGAACTTGTTTAATCTTTCCTTGAAAGAGCAAGGCACAGTCTATATTAAAAAAAAAATTCAGAACAATACAGTGAAACCTACAGTTCAGTCATATACAGTGAAACATAAATTTCACAAAAAAAAAGTGTACTCATTCAAGAAATTGATGACATACAAGTGTTATTCTTCTTCTTCTATATTTTAGCTTCAATCAAATTTAGATAAATGATGTTTACCAATTCTAGGCACTGAGCAAATTTCTGTATCCTAATTTATTCAGAGATTTTGTTCAGAGATTGACCACATGAACCAAATGATGTTTAGCAATTCTAGGCCCTGACAAAATTTCTGCATCCTAATTTCACCAAACTAAAACATCCTGAGCACAAGCAATGAAACATCCAGATCACAAGTTTAGGGAACATAATGAGGACAAACTCACCACACTATCTTCAAAACCTTCCACAACTACAACAGTGAAACTTGTTGATTTCCTTTCTGCCCTACCACAGTTGTAGGAAGGCTGGCCGCAGATAGCACACTCCATGTCAGCCATGACCTGAGGAAAGCAATAAAAACAGTGAAGACAGATTAGAGAGTATGGAGTTATTCATCTAATTGCAGATCATAGTTGCAACATCAAAGAACACAGTAGCAGGGACTCACTGAGGAACTGAACTCACTCCAGAGAAAGCCAGGGGAAACAATGCGCAATGGTGTTCGAAGAGAAAGCCAGGAAGGGGAAAATGAACTGCAACTGCTCTGACGCAGGAGGGAGGGATATGTAGGGACGGTTCCACTACTCCCACTACTCCCACGACTCCAGTGGGCTTCAACTGCCTTACACATATGGGCCAAACAAGAGTTTGCTCATGGGCTGGACAATATTGTCTAATTCAGAACTATACAGAAAAATGTAGCTTCAACCTGGGAGTAAAAAAAATCTAGTGAAAACACAGAAATGTAGGCTAGTTTCCCATGTTCTGAATATTGTCTAATTCAGAACTATTCAGGCAACCTAGTCAAATTCAGAACAATACAAAAAAATGTAGCTTCAACCAGGGAGTAAAACAAATTTAGTGAAAACACAGAAATGTAGGCTAAAATGTAGGCTAGTTTCCCATGTTTTGAATATTGTCTAATTCAGAACAATGTAGGCAACCTAGTCAGATTCAGAGCAATACAGTCATACATGCAATGAGGGCAAAGTGATCACACACTGCATTACATACAGAATTAGAAGTTATATGATTCAACACATTACAGTAGGTAGCATTCATACAGGCACTGGTTCAACATATTACAGTACATAATAATTAGAACACTAGATAGTACTGGTTCTACTTATTACAACTTTAGATAGTAGTCAAACACTAGATAGTACTGCTTGTACTGAGACTGGTTCTAGTGAACCTCTAGCCTCAGAATGTGCATCTTCAGCCAAGCAGAATCATCCCTGTGTGAGGAAGGAAGGTGTCTGACATCCTTGAAAGAGAACATGCAGATGTCTCCTTCCTTCAGCTTGAATGCTCTAATTGCATAGAGCCAGCCAATAAAAATTTCTGCCTTTCCAGAATGATTGCGCCGAAGACGACAATATTTTGTTTGAGTGCTAGTAGAAGAGGTTACTGACAAGCTTACTTCTTGTCCACGCCGAGAGATGCCATGCCTTAAGTGGTGCTCTTCCAACATGAACTGCAACAAAAAAGAGCTTGTGTACTCCATGGAGAATTCCTATAAAGATGACAAGCAAAAGATCATTAGCAGAACTTCAAGCAGGGTGACAAATAAAATACAAGATATAGTTGATCTCTGAACTGTGAAATAGTTAGTTACCATTCTTCCACCAAATGGTGCAACATAGCTTTTTGTCATGGTGCAGACATAATCTTTGACAGCTGGCCTTGGAAATGTCTCAACTTCTGCCCTTAACTGCATAACTTGGTCAAAGTTCATCTCCACTGCATTTCCAAAGATGCAGTTGTTATCAAAGGATTCAAACCCACCAAATCCAGGACCTGCATGTCAGAGTTTGTGTTAGTACCATCAATTAAATAATCACCATTACATTTCCAAAGATGCAGTTCAAAATAATCAAAATACCTCGAACTGTGATCTGCTTAGTTTCATCATCATCATCACTGATGTAGTAATCTTCAGGCTCAATATAATCATCTTCTGGCTCAATATAATCATCTTCTGGTTCAAAGTAATCATCTTTTGGTTCAAAGTAATCATCTTCTGGTTCATTGAAATCAGGTTCTTCATCCAAATTATCATCAGTGATGTCTGCAGCACCTTCATTGCTGAAAATAGTATTGCAGAAATATTGTAAACATGCTATCCAACTGACAAACATACCATGTAATAATTTTCAGGTCATGTACAGGATTAAGAGACTATGGCCATGACCAAATTGTGTACTCATTGAAGAAATTGATGACATACAAGTGTTCTTATTCTTCTAAATTGTGTACTCATTGAAGAAAACATCATTTAGAGAAGGATACTGAAGAGCTAAACATGCACAAGGTAAAGCAGGCTACAAAAAATGACAGTTCCTAAATTCCCAAAGTGATTATACAGCAAACTAGAATTAAAGGGTACATGTGGTCAATCTCTGTACCACATATCTTTGAATGTTAGCTTCAACGAAATTTAGATAAATGATGTTTAGCAATTCTAGGCCCTGACCAAATTTCTGTCTACTAATTTATTAAGAGATTTTGTTAGCTTCAATCAATCCTACATCTAACTACCCTGTATCAATCCTTACTGAAAGAATACATGGAAGAGGCACAGAGCAAACTAGAAGTCTACATATCCTAAATAGAAGAGAAAAAAGAAAAATACTTACCTAAGATGCTGCGGAGGAGAAGCGGCAAAGGGGAACCCCAGATACGGCTGAGGGAAGCCAACTGGAAGCGGCGGCGCCACTGGAAGCGGCGGCGCCCCTGGGAGCAGCGGCGACCCTGGGAGCGGCGGCGCCACTGGGAGCGGAGGACCCACTGGGAGCGGCGGCTCCACTGATGGAACGCCCGCTCCATTGGGATGCGTCGGATCTCGCCAGATGCGCCGGAGATCTCCCCTCTCGCCGTAGGAGATCGCCGGAGAACCGGCGCGTGGCAACATCGCCGTAGGAGATCGCCGGAGGAACCCTAACCCTAACCTAGAGAGAAGTGGTCGACTGAGAGTGGCGTGTTGTGTTTTACAGAAAGGACCCGGTGGAAGGACTAATGCATAATATTTAAAATGATAGGGTTGAAATTGCAAAAGCGGAGTAATAAAAGGAGCAGCCACCGCTTCGTCTCACTCATTCCTCACTCTCTCCACCTCTGCTAGGGTTTCCGCAGCTCAGAGGAGAAAAGGCGGCGACCACTCCGGCGA
Organism: Dactylis glomerata; assembly: GCA_007115705.1. NCBI lineage: Eukaryota > Viridiplantae > Streptophyta > Magnoliopsida > Poales > Poaceae > Dactylis > Dactylis glomerata. The sequence continues at coordinate 2,641,536 of QXEO01002109.1, forward strand.
CCAAGTTCGCGACCACTCCGGCGACCAAGTCCGCGACCACTCCGGCGACCACTCCGGCGACCAAGTCCGCGACCACTCCGGCGACAACGGAAGGTACTGAAATCTTTGATCTGGACCAAGCCCTTTCACCGTCTTATTGTGGGTCTTGTGCTTCTTTGACCCCTATTCTTTGATTTCTATTTATAGAAGTACCTGAAAGTGGTCCTATTCTGGACAAATTAGGAAATAGATTCGAATATTCATGTGGTCCACATCTGATATGCTAGATTCGTAGATGCACGTGGTCCAGATCTGGACAAATTAGGAAATCTTTGCATCTGCTTCTGGATTTGTTTGCATGTGCTTCTGGATTTGTTTTGATATGCTGCTTATGAAAGATTTGTTTGGTTCAGATCTGATACAGTTAGGAAATGTTGATACTAGATTCGTTTGGATGTGGTCAATCTCTGTCAAAGAAGAGATCATCGACATCTCCATTGAACAGTAATTGTATTCTGCTGTGGTTTAACTAGTACTAATGTGAGACTACATTGACAGATGTTGCCTGTCAAAGTAGAGATCATTGACATCTCAAGTGAAGAGGAGCAAGTTCCTGAAGCTCCTGTAGTTCCTCAAGTTCCTCAGTAGGTTGCTCTCCTAAAGAGAGGTACAAATCTGTATGATAAATACAATTGCTTGGCATTGCTTTGATAATTAATATTGCAATTTCTCTGCTGTAATAATGTAGGCCCTAGCAGTGAGAAGGACATGCCATTTGATTTCCATTGCATCTATGGAAATGACATGTCCCTAACTAAGAGCCAGGTGACATTCCTGGGAGGTTTTTGTGCTGATTTGGAAGAAGATTTGTTTAAGATCTATCTCTTTAAGATGACACATTCATCTGTCATTGAGAAGAAATGCAAAATGGTAGGATAATATGTTCTTATCAATTTCTGTTTGCTTGCATATGTTGGCTACATGAAACTTGGCTGACAACATTCTTTTGTATTCTTCATAGGAATTCACCAGGGAATTCACAACTCAGTACCTAGAAAGGTACCTTGCTAAACCAACACAAGTCAGGGTTGAGATGTTTGAGGACGATCAAGTGCATTTTAGTGTCCGGATTAAGATGGGGAAGGGATCAAAATCAGCATCCAAGAGGGCGATGATGACCACTGGATGGGCGCAAGCAATGGCAAGGTACCAGTTCAAAAAAGATGACATCGTCATGTTCCTCTTCGAGTACCATGGTGCTGATGGACTGGTTCTCCTCCTTCTTAAGGTTCCTGCTTGAATTACAGGATGATTGGTAAGTCTGACAGCCACTTATAGGTGTTGTGGCTGTCTTAGTTATAGGAAGTAAGTATGTTGGAAACTTATTAGTAGGTACTAATGATGGACTGTGTCATTTTGGGCAGCAATAGCACTAAGTGTGTTGCTGTTGTAAGTCTGCCTTCTGAAGTATGTTTAACTACGGACTTTGCTATGCCTACATGATCGGCATGTGGCATTTTGGACAGCAATAGCAGTACATGTACTTAACTTGATCATGTTGCTCTTTAATTAGTTGTTGTTACTTTGTAATTACTCCCGGTTAAACAGTAGTTATTGATCGTTATCTACTTTTGGGGCACATCTGAAAGTGCCCCAAAAGATTGCAACTATTGGGGCACTTTGATTAAAATGCCCCAAAAGATTGCTACTTTAGGGGCACATTTGAAAGTGCCCCAAAAGTAGCTACCTTTAGAGGCATTTCAATCAAAAGTGCCCTAAAAGGTAGCAACCTTTTGGGGCACTTCTTGAAAATGCCCCAAAAGGTTGCTACCTTTTGGGGCACTTCTTTAAAGTGCCCCAAAATCCTTCAAATTAGAGGCAGTTCAACCAAAGTGCCCCAAATTATGATGAATTAGGGGCACTTTGTTCAAAATGCCCCAAATTAGAACCTTTAGGGGCACTTTGAATAGTGCCCCAGCACAAAGTGCCCCTAATTGTATACCGTGTACTAGTGCCCTCGGCGTCGACGCGGCTCTTGTAGCGTCCCGACTTGACGGACCGGACGCGCACGCCCGGGGAGACGCACTCGACGGAGACGCGCGCCTCCTGCGCGGCAACCGAGAGGAGCCCGCCGATGCACTGCGCGAACGAGTCCTGGATGATGGCCTTGTTCTCGATGAAGGAGAAGATGCCGCCGGTGGCCTCCGCGATGGTGTGCATCGCCGCCGAGTCGTGGTCGACGCCGAAGCCGAACGTGTGGATCGGGGGCGTCGAGGTGCCGGCGTCGGAGCGCATCAAGGACGATGGCACAAGCGCGTTGTAGTCCGTGGCCGCCCCGGGTTTGAACGCAGCGTGGCAGCAATTGAGCTTGAACGCAGTGTGTAGTTGTCCTGGCCGTCGGAGAGGAGGATGACGGCGGAGACGGCGTTCTTGCAGCGGCGGCCGTCGATCACCTTGGCGGCTTCGCGGAGCCCCTCCTTGATGTTTGTCCCGCCGCTGGCGGCGAGTAAGCTCACGGCGCGCTCGGACGAGGCCCTCCCGGCGTCGGACATGCGCGTGAGCCGGGTGAGCCGCTGCGCACGGCATGAGAAGGACACGAGGCTGAGGCGATCGTCGGGACCCAGCTTGTCGATGACGAAACCCATGGCCTGCTTCAGCAGCGCGATCTTGCGGCCGGCCATGCTACTGCTGACGTCGAGCACCATGACGAGGTCCAGCGGCGCGCGCAGCCTTCGCCGCCGCGGGAGCCAGCGCGGGGGCCTTGGCGTGCACGAGCACCGCGAAGCCGTCGCGGCCGGCGTCCCTCGCGACGGCCGGGTACTCGCAGTGCGTCTTGAGGACCATCACCCCGCCGCCGGCCGCCGTCGTCGCCTGCCCGCGGGGCTGCGCGTCGAGCGGCTCGTCGTCGTGGAAGATCGGCGGCGTGGGCGTGACGCCCGGCACGTCGCGCCACTCCGTTAAGCAGATGGGGCAGGCGGTGCGGCGGTTGACGCAGCGGAGGTGGAATGTGTGGGAGCAGTCGGCCGTAAAGGTGGCCTGGCCGTGGCCCATGCCGCCATGGCAGACGGCGCACGGCATCACCATCGATCGATTTGCTGCACCTCGATCTCTTCTCCTTGGGTGAAACTAGCTAGTAGGGCGGGGCGGAGTAGATAGATCAATCTACAGCCCGTGAGATTTAAAGGGGGGAAAACCCTGTGAAATTAGTAACAGCAAGCACGATCCCTGATTCTACGGGGTTTATTGGTTGTAATCCCTACTTCTACGGTGCTAATTGGCTTCGTGGGCAAGCAAACTTTGCCTCCGATCGGATCATCACTCCGTCAGATTTAGTGTCGGGGAGAAAATCAAAGTACTCACCATGAGACGTTAATGATCTGGATTTAGTCAAAGTTAAACTTTATATACTTTGATCTCTTATCTTATACTAGATGAGTACCCGTGCGTTGCTACGGAATAAAGACGAATCATAAAAAATCAAATTAGATACCCATCTAAATTTTGTCTGTGCAAAATTCGAATTTTCTTTTTTACTTTGCTCGTGAATTCCTTTATTGGGTGGCTCCACCACTTTTGGAAGGCCATGTCAATTTCAATGATTAAAATGGGGCTGTGTTTTATGCTAGAAGTGACAATAAACAAACTTGTCTTTGACTTTCTCATGAAAAAACATCGATATCTTCAGTGCACACCCCATATCTACGGTTGTCATGCTATGCGGGCAAATTATGTTGATCTCTTTAAACAATAATTATATGAGTGCTAGAAATTCACATCGTTGCTGCTATTTTCTTTTATAGATTTTGTGATAATGTTATTAAAGGGATGATTAATTGAATATTTAACATACTACAATAAAAATATACATGTGGTCAACTCGGAAATCACAACCTTAGTCTTCCATGTTTTTGTCCGTCGATCATAGTCGATACAATCAACCATATCCATCTTTGAAGTATTAAAGAGAAGCAAATCAGATTGTGGAAAACATGAATGTAATCAGCTGGGGTTTGTGGTTGGAGAAAACAGAAGTAAATCACATAGGAGAGAACATAAAAACCAGATCGCAAGAAAAGGTGGTTGAATCAAAAGCTCCGACGAGGAGTTCAGGCCGCACACCTTCACCGAACAGCTCTGGGTTCCAGCTTCACGTCCAGGATGGCACGCTCCCCTTCTCACCCATGGCCTGGCTCCTGGACTTTACCCCGCGTAGCTGTGCTTCGTTTGCTGTGCGACAGCGGCAAACTGACACATATGATCGGCGCCACCGCCCGATGTGGCATGTCCGCTGCCGCGCGCCGGTTCTCCGGCCTTCTTTCTACGCAGGCCTCCCCTCCCCACGATGTTTCCACTCTAGACATTGCCGGCCAAACTGAGGGAAGTCCTCGCCCTCCCTCCCGCTTTTCCTATTCGTCGCCGCGACGCTGCCGCAGTGCTGGTTTCCGCATATATGACTGACGCGAGAGGACGCCTGATATGCCCATCGCCCACCGAAAACGACCGCAAGAGGTGGCCCAAGTATGCCTCCTACCGGGAAGATCTACTTGCAGCTACGGTGGCGTCCCATGGACAGGTATCAGGATGAGGGAGGAAGAAGACGTGGTCTCGAGGTAGGGGCAGGTATCAGGATGGGAGGTAGCCGTCCGTCAGGCAGGCAGGTGATGGCGGTCGGCGAGATGAAGCAGTACAAGGCGACATGGATGGCGGGGGCCACACTGAAGCATGAGGCGATCGCTGGCGAGGCGGCACCGGTGGCGCCATCAGAGGCGGGCAAGGGAAGAGGATGGCCAAGGTGAGCCAGGAATACATCGACATCCTGCTGAAAGAGAAAGCCACCTGCACCGGCATGTACAACGAGATCAGGTCGATGGAGTACATCATGGAGGGCTACAGGTTCTGTCAATCTCGCGCCGTTCATCGCGTGCATTAGGGAGGAGCTGTGAGCCGGGGACGCCAGAATCCTGGATCAGTACCATAGACAAGCATACGCCTTCGCTGAGGTCGAGGAGGAGTCCTTCGTCAACGACGAGAAGATCTGTGGCCCGCTCGTTAGGTCCAGGCCCCTCCCTCCCGCCTGCTTGATCTTCATCTGGATTCTGCAAGCGAATTGAGAGATTATCCCCGATGCTAAATTACATGTACTCCTGCCTGCGAGAGTAACTAAGTTGATGCATGCATTGTCAGAAAAAAAAGTTGATGCATGCGATGCGTTTTGATTTTGGGATTAGAGTTTCAAGTAGGGGCAGATACCTAGGTTCAAACGATGGGCGACAGACGAAAGCCGAAAGGAGCACAATGTGCGAGACGGTCGGGAATCATCAGTGTATTTTTTCCACCGTTTTTCTAACTTACGGGTGGTATTGGTGGGTAATTTTGTGTTTAGACGAAAGCGTATTTTTGGTGGATGGAAACGTATTTTATGACCGCCATGGACCATACCTGTAGCAATATTATTAATAGAGACTATTATTTATCATATTTGGCGTGCTCGGTTTGGTCAAAGTCAAACATTATAAGCTTTGACTTCTTATGTCATATTTTTCATACTTGGTGTTCTCGGTTTGGTCGAAGTCAAATTTTATAAACTTTGACCAAATATCTATGAAAAATATCAATATTATAATATAAAATCTATTGTATTAAAATCTCTTTATACCATATTTTTTCATATTATATGTATTTGATATTATATATATTGATATTTTTTTATATTTGACCAAGCTTTCAAAGCTTGATTAAAAATAAACCTTAAACACAAACAAAATAAAAACGGAGGGAATACCTAGCAAAAAATCATTTTGAAGATGATAAATTTTCTATAGCTTAGGGCTCAGTGAGATCTTATACCATAAATCAATGCATCAAGATTTGTGTCATCTTCTTCTTCGCGATCTGGAGGTGCGACCGTAGCCACCGAGCGGTGTGGCTGGCCGCGACGGAGGCGGTAGAGGGAGCAAGGAAGCTTAGGGTTGGGGGCATGCCGGCGCCGGAGAAGGTGCGGCCGCTCACTGGAGTTAGAGAGATGGCTGGAGAGGTGCCGAACCGATAGAGGCGGAGCTTGGGGCAAGGCGGGCAGCGAGGTGCGCGGCAGCGCACCGGCCGCGGGCGGGGTGGATGGCGGTTCAGCCGGCGTGGGGCGGCGGTGGGGTGGCCGGAGGTAGAGAAGAAGATGACTATCAGTCTACTAAACCCTAATCTAGTGCTTATTAGACCGAGCCTAGAGAGACCCTAAGATGACAGTATAAAAAACCATTCCAATGGTTTTGTCCGAAACATGAGAGAAGATTCAAACAAGAATCAAGTAGGAACATTCTCGTCTCAACGGCATGCATATTCCACTAGTTTGGCATTAAATGATATTTTGCTCAGGGGTTTGCCATGGGTGATTGCCTTGTCTCGACGGTGCGCGCATGTGAGCGTATTTGTCTTCTTGGAGGCATTGTCTAAGAGCTCATCTCTTTTATTAATTCATGGCTGACCAGTCTCTAGTTGGTCAGTGGCTTTTGTTTATTCGCATTAATGTCGAGATATATTTATTCTATCCTCATATTATTTTTATTAATGTTGAGACATTTTTTTTGCAAATAAACGAATCTCGACATTATTGGACCATATATCTTGACATTAATGTAAATATATACGCCCATTTTGATATATATATATACATATATATATATATATATATATATATATATATATATATCACACCTCATGCTATTTATCCCATGGTCAGACACAATTGCATTCGAACTCCTTTCTCATCGGCATCTCGCAGAGTTGCAGCCAATCTGATACTAGATTGGGTTAAATCAGGAGAGACAACCAAATATGAGATCTGGGAGCAGCCTGGTGCATGCAACGGTGATCTTGTTCATTGGATGTCTCGCCGTATGTGCAAAATGTGCAAAATGTACGTATATATATATATATTTATCGTCATTTCCATCTTGTGTTCTTATCGCTAATCTTAACAGTTATGATGCATATATATACTCTCTTCGTTTATAATTACCCCATATTTTAAGTTTGTTTAAAGTCAAATATTTTAAAGTTTGACCAACCATATATAAAAAGTTATCAATATTTGTAACACCATGTTTATATGATATGAAAATATATTATATGTGAACACTAATAAAGTTTCTATTATATTATAGATGTTGATATTTTTTAGATATTTAATAAAAATTAATAAAGTTTAACTTTAACTGATCTGGAATGTAGCGTAGATATTGATAGAGAAAGTATTGCGTACTAATAGAAATAATACGGTGATTGCAATAGGCCGTCCCATTGCTGAGCAAGCGGATCTATACATAGATGGTCATGGCAATAAAAGCACCAACTCAATCGTGATAAACGCGACATCGGTAAATGAGAGCAAGTTTGTTCTGAAATTTTGCTCCAAGTATCTGAGATGTCATTACAAAGACGGGTCACACAGGTCCTGCTGGTGCTGCATGACGCGGGGCGGACTATGTTACCCAACAAAACAAGAGTGTTGGGACACCTGCCCTACCTGTGATCCCAAATGCCATGGACCACCACAACAGCGGGCGATAGAAGCTAATGTCTGAATTGTTTTCTTTTATAAGAACGCCCGACAGAGTTGCGTGTCTTTTTATTAAGATGGAAAGGAAATATGAGTTGGTTTTATGATTGTTGTTCATCGATAATAAGAGTACCTTATTTGTTGCTAGTATGGAAATCAAACAGTAGTAGGATTATTGCCCCGTGTTGCCTTGGAATTCCAGTGAAATAGTGTACTGCAAATTAATAAAAATATTAAGTTAGTGAAGAACAAAGCACGGGAGAACCAATCACAGGTTCGATGGTTTTTGGCTAGCTAACCGATGGTTCAACGCGTTGTATCAGGCCTATCGCTGGCACGTATGATGTCTGCTATGACATGTGACTTACTACTGATAGTATCATGTCAATTGCAGTAAATGGTTTAATAATTAACTTGAATAGTTTGAAATTATTTAAGTGCTCATTTACTCCTGTAATTACACCATTCCAATCCCCCACAAAAGAAGAGTATAGCAATCACTGGTTACAACCCTTCTAAAATTGTATCATATTTTTATCCTTTCTTATCCATTAAACTATATAATTTACAATTATAATTATTTGTCCTTTCTGATGTATTATGAAAAAGTCGTGTGGTTGTACCTGAGTAGTAAAATTGTTCCAAGTTTACAAAAATATTTTAACATTACTAGCTAAATGTCTGCGTGTTGCAGCGGATTCCTGTCTATTTTTTGTATTGTCTTCTATATTTTACTTTCGTATTGATTCTCGCCTTTTTATTCAGCTCACTTTAGAGTCAGTCCAAATCAAATAAGAAAGCCCTAAAAACCCACATAAAAATATGCTAGTGCGACAAGTTGACCAATACCGCTTTCATCTCCCTCCCTATATATATATATATGGGAAATAATGGGATAGCCAGGTGGGTAGGTGTGCATATGCATCCAACCATTGGATCTGGCACATGCAACACATTGGTCTCTCATTACAACACTCCGGCCTCTAACGCCGTTACATAGAGAGCACAACATACAACATTTCATTTTTGTTTTCTTCTCCTCTCCACGTCACTACAGATGCCTTCGTGGTTTTGTTTTCATTTCATGTATGATTTTCGTCAGACGCGTTTGTCCCCCTTCACATGCCCACTTTTGTTTTCTTTTCAAAAGTTGCCACTAGTTTTGTTTTTCTTCTCATGCATGCGCTTCACTTGCTCAACTTTTGAAAACTTTTCAATCCGGTGTCCACTACCCCCGGATGTTTCTCTCTCCCCTCCAAGGCTAAAGCCACTTTTGTTTTCCTTCTGCATCCCGCGCACTTTGTTTTTCTACAAACTCGCTTCTCTTCCCATTTTGACCACAAATCACATAAGATCAAGATCTCATCCGCACCAAAAAAACACCAAGAGATGCAGGCAGGCGTCGCCGCCCAGACACGGCGCAGCTGATGGAACCGACAACGGTTCGTTCGATGTTCTCCCTGACGAGATGGTCGTTACCATACTGGCCAAGCTCTCGTCATCCGCCGACTCGCCGGCAGACCTCGCAGCCGCCATGATGGTGTAAGTGAGCCCGTATCCTGGAACCAATTTAACATTCCTTTTCCAGAACAAGCTAAGCCTAGTGAGTAGCAGAGATCACAACCCACCTCCCCTTTCTCCTTGCAGGTCCAAGAGGTTCATGGCACTTGCGAAGAGCAAGGAGGTTCTCATGAAGGCGTCACCGCGTTGCCTCTCCGTTCGGGCCGAAAAATGGTCAGTTGACGCTCACAATTTTGTGAGTTCTTGCGCAGAAGCTGGAAACCTTGACGCGGAGTACATCCTCGGCATGGTAAACCATCTACAAACTGATACTCTGCCATAGCTTTTTTAAACCGCTAACCGACCTCCCCCTGGCAAATGCACAATCTAATTCATGCTCCCTCCACACCACAGATCCTGTTCTACTGCATGCGTAGCCGCAGGACTGGCGTCGCTTCCATGATCAAGGCCGCCATGCGCGGGCATTTAGAGGCGACGTACGCCCTCTCCGTCATCCAGTTCAACGGCAGTGGCGGCACTAGGGCTGACCGACACCCCGAAGTGGCTGCTGGCCTGTGCGCGAGGGCTGCTAATCGGGGGCACGTCGGTGCTCTCCGCGAGCTTGGTTTCTGCCTCCGCGACGGCTACGGCATCCGTCGAGCTGTAAAAGACGGCAGGTCCCTGATCTTGCAGGCCAAGAAATGAGAGAACGCCACCGCTGGATCAGACATCGACGCGACGGTGGCAAACAGGTTCCTAACAGAGTGGTTCGTGCCTGTTAGGGCGCCAGGAGCAAGCTCAGTCGTCGGAGGAGGAGACGGCGGCCCGCCGCTCCTGCTCTGCTCCTACCCGCTGTGCGGCCGTCAGGAAACAAGGCCGCACGAATTTTGCCGTTGCGCCGTATGCGCAGCCGCGAAGTACTGCTCCAGGTCATGTCAGGCAAGAGACTGGAGAATTGGCCATATGGAAATGTGCATCCCCAGGGTGTTGGACATCCAGGGAGACCAGCCCGCCGGAGAACACCAGATCTGAACTAGCAGTCTTGCCATACATGTCATGGCACCCCCGGTGGCACCCCCCCCCCAACTTTTGGGGTTCACCTAGCGTGTTGTTTTCCACCTTTTTAGTCCGCAGAATAACAGCCCCGGCGCTGACAAAAAACAATGTCTATGTATCGACTTTTTCATACGTTTTTGTGTTAGTACCACCATTCTACCTTTAATAAACCAGTAAACCATTTCCAGCTTCTTGCATCCTCGCCCTTACGGCGCACGCTATCTGAATGACAAAATGGCCAAGTACTTTGCTAGGCTCATAAAGGGCATGCACGCCAGCATCCATACCGAACCCTACTCGGTAAAACAAATCCGTCATCTAGATCGAATTATAAATACCCGCGTTGGTTAAACCAAAATTACGGCTCCGCAAGTTTTTTATCTCTGTCCAGGATGTTTCTCCAGAACAACCATTTCTTTTTTTGGCACCGCTATGCAAGCATGGTTGCGCAATAAATTAGCTAGTCTTGACTTCCTCTTCTTGGACCCCCGAGACGTCGTATGTGATCTTTGCTAGGTTTTTGTATGACCTCGTCTACGTGTCAAGCACCCACCCATGCTGCATCTTCTACGTTTTCCCGCATTTCCTTGTTTTCACAAACACCCTTGTTTTCCAGGGACCAAATTAGAAGCATAAAACAGATAAACGTAACGAGGATAGAATGAATCTTACGAAAAATGGCGAGAGTGTAATGAAAGTTGTATTCTAATAACATCAAGCGACGGATCCTACCCGGGTGTTGTTTCTTGGCTTGCCATCGTCTAGTCCTCTATGCCCCTCTATGCTTTTTTTCTATCACCAGTCTCCTTTTTTTGAGTGTTGCTGTAATTCACGAAACCAACAAACGCTGACTTAGAATCCACCAAAACGGGTGGTATACATCTACTATCTTCTTAAAAAGAAAACAAAACCGGTGTTGAGACATGCGGTCTAGCTTTTGAAAACTTTCCAAAACCCTACGCAGGGTCTAGCTTTTGAAAACTTTCCAAAACCCCACGTAGGGTCTAGCTTTTGAAAACTTTCCAAAATCCCGCGTAGCAACTTTTCCAAAGACCGGTATAGCTTTTGAAAACTTTCCAAAACACTACGTAGCAACTTCTCTAGACCGGTGTAGCTTTTGAAAACTTTTCAACACTATATTGGAACTTTCCACTAGTGGGGACAGGGCCTATAGTCTCAGCCCGTAAGGGGCTTTAGTCCCGGTTCTCCAACCGGGACCAAAGAGGCGGGACTAAAGGCCTAACCTTTAGTCCCGGCCCTGTTCCAAGCCGGGACCAAAGGGGCTCCACGTGGGCGTCTCGGAGCGCCCTCAGGGGCAGGCCCTTTAGTCCCGGGTCGTAACACGGACCGGGACTAAAGAGTTTCTGCAGATTTTGTTTATTTTAGCGTTTTAGGGTTTTAGGGTTTAGGTGTTCGGGGGATTAACGTGATGCCTCGTTTGGTGCCTTGTTTGGTGTTCGGGAATTAGTTTTCGTATAATTCTAAATATACATGTTTATGCATATATATATAAGATTAACTTATCTTACAAGCGAGCATATATATACAATTATATGGAGATCAGAATTATCGGGACTAGAGCCCGTCTATTCGATTACATGTACCAACATCAGTAATGGCCCCTTGCTACACTAAATCTTCCATTATCATCTATAAGTTCTGTCCTAAAAAAGGACGCTAGCTCCTCTCCAACAGCGATCGCGCGTTGCTCTGGTAGGTACTTCTCCCGCATGGCCGTGAACTATATAATTAAGAAGAGGAGATGAATATGAATGTCAATCATGATAACAAAGAATGACGGGTAAAAACAAAGGTGTGAATGTTTATTGCTTACGTCGTATCTGTAATCCTTATGCTGAGAGGTAAACGTGCGAATGGACTCGCAAACGTAGTATCCACATAGATGCGTCCCCCGTGGCTGCTAGTCGCACTTTACGAGAATAGAATATAATCAAAATAATAATCTAGCATCATAAATGTATTGAAAATAGAAGTATATCATACTACTTACCTGAACCGCTCTAAAGGTCAGCTTCTAATGCTCGATACCGTCAGTCATGCACTTGAACCGCTTCCAAACCCTGCCCGACAAGGAAAATGATTTGCTAAGTTTTTCATTACTTGATATATCAGAAAATCATCAAAAGAGACCGATAGAGCGCAAGAATGATTGAAATTACCCTTGGAGCATGTCCTGCAGGCTTTGGAACTGTTCCAAGGATCTCGATAATGGGTCGAAGGCATCAACTCTTCCCTTATCAATTTGAATGTCCAACAGAATCCAGTGGTAGCTGCACATGTATATATATATGTCAGTAACTTATCAATTACACTTATAAGTGAATGGACACAACAGAGTAAGACCCTCACTTGAAGTTGTATGGAAACAGTATGTGGTCACAGTAATTTTGATCTGTTAGAAACCTTAGAAGGTTTTCCTCCGTCTCCTTGGGCTTATTAGTTAGCGTCTTTATATGTATTTTATCTGGGTCAATAAACCCAATATTTATGATGTTCCTAGTTTTACATTCCAGAATCTTCATTCTACATAATAGAGTACAAGTCAGAACTGGACAAGTTATATGTAGACAATAAATTGAAATAACTGAACAAGTTATATGTAGACAACGAATTGAAAGACTTACAGACAATAGCAACTCATAAGAGATTTGTCGAGGGCGTCGCAATTGTACATCTGGAAGAGTTCATCAAAGTCGATATGGTTGTCTTCGGGACGGCCGTAGTACTCCCGTGGGACACGCGCCACGATCACCGTTCTCCCATTCTTTGCTTCACTTAAGTACCATGTATGTAAGTAACGCATATTTGTTGGGAGATCATCAAACTTATCTTTGCTGACCAAAGGCGCTCCCATGACAAACTGCGGCTTAGGGGCTACCATAGCCTTGGGTAACCTGTCGTCTTGGGAAGCCAGAACGTCTTCAACACTTATACCCCATTCAGCCGCCCACTTCTTTGCTAATTCCAAATCTTGCCCCTGCACCAGAGAGGGAACATTCTCGGGTAACACCCTGAGGGGTGGGATCCATTGTTTGGCCTGTTGTCCAAGCTGAGGAACGTCTGGTCTTTTTTTGCTTGTAGTTGAACTTGATTTGCTCCCACTTGCACTTGCACGTGATTTGCTCTTTTCCCTTCCTTCTGCAATGCGCGTGTATAGTCGTCAGGCTTATGGTGCAAGTCATACTGTGATGGAAGGGTCAGTAAGTATTTTGCATATGCTATTTGCTTCTTGGTGTATTCCGGGTGGGGCTCGGGTTCCTTCTTTTTCATCTGCGCATCATAATGTTCCTTTGCCATCCTGGCGTTTTCCTCGGGGGTACGATCATAAGGTCTGATGGGAAGATTAGCATGAGGTACCTTTGGGAGGGGCGACAGTTTGCACTTTGGGGAGCTCCGTCGCTTAGAACTCATCGACGGAGCGTTCTTGCTGGCACGCTTCCGCTTAGTATCCTTAGCGGGCGGCGGCGGAGATGGCCGACCCAAGTCCGGCGGCGGTGATCGAGATGGACTCGTGTTGTGGTGGCCGTCGTCATGTGGAGGGCTTGGAGGTGATGGAGGTGGACGACTCGGAGGCGGTGTTGTCCTTGGGGCCGAGCCTGGAAGCTTGATGTAGTTCTTGTCCTATAGGATGACTCCACCCAGTACTTCTCTGAGTGTCCTCTCATCTTCGGGTCCATCTATGTCGAGCTCCATATCATGAAACCCCGACATGATTTCTGTAATATCCCAGGATTAGAGGTCATAAAATAGAGACAGCAGGTGTGTGCATTGCATTTCATGCATAGAAAATCTGGGTAATTTTCGCGCTTTTAATTAAAACTGTCAAAGTGATCGAGGTTTCGCTTATGTCAATGGGAATGGAGTTAGTCATCGACATGAGTGCGATAAATTTCGACATGACCTTTGTTGATTTTCTTAAATTGACGGGAAACAATTTGAATTCGTAATTCAAAACTGAAAGAGAATAATTCAAATATAATTGACTGGGAATTCAAATCACAAATATTGATATTAAAATTTAAATGAATAAAGTAAGGTGCAACATTGAATAAAGAATAATGTTCTTTATTATAAATGAGTTTGTTATATTACAAATCTCAAATAGTGAGATAAGTTACAAGAATGAAATAAAAATTACAAACTTGAATTAAAAGATTAAAAAAGAAAAGGAAAATCCTAAACTAATCTTCTCCATTTTCTTATCTTCTTTTCCTGCAAAACAAAACAACAAAGACAAAAGAAATGGTGTGTGTTAATGATAAAATGTTGCCATCATCAGGGATGAGGCATTTTAGTGTTTTGGAACTCAACTGAAGAATATTAGGAACTTGTCCTAATATCCAAATGTGACTAGAGGGATTTAATATCTTAGGCAACAATTAGGACATATGTGTCAATTTGGATCATCGAAAAGCAATATGGATCGCATAGGCATCAAGAAAGCAACAAGGGGCATATGGTAACAAGATCTGATCCATTTGAAAAGGCAATATAATTAGTTTCCCTCTAATCCAGTCAAGTTCCTAACTACAGAACCCACCTTTGAAGTTAATATAGTTCTCTGCTGGTATTGATTACCAACAGAAACTGTAGCCAACAATACAGCTGATGATCAAGTATTAGCTAATTAAGCATAAGCTTAATTAGTTATGCAAAGCCACTGATAATTAGCAAAAGTATGATAGCCATAGAGATAAGTCAGGAAGCCCACATGCATTAATCCACTTGGCTGTACAAAAAAATAAAGGCAAACAAGGATAAGCACATGACCAACCGTATCTTGCTGTAGAGGCAAAGAAACCCAACTTTACCACATGCATAAGGACTGGGGTCCACTTGCAAGCAGCACACACACTACATGCATGAAGTGTGCTGTCACCACCACAACAGAGTACCAGAACCATAAAACTAGGACAGGAAGTGGGGATCGACCACACCTGAAGATCACCTGCATCCACAGCAAGAACACCAAGAACAGCTCCAAAATATCATCACAAGATCCCAGCAAAAGCAATCAGTGACCAGGATCACCAAGTGAAGCACCAGGAGCTGAACTGAAGCTAGGAGGAGCAAGCCAGCAAGCTAGGAGGAGCAGGGCTGCCAGAAAGGAGGAGCAAGGCCACCAGCAGAACAGGATCAGGAAGAAGGAGAAGAACACTAGAATATATCCCCAATACCAACGCCACCGCTCCCACAATTTCAGCAACAAGGTGAACCTCCAGAAAAATCATAGTAGCAACATCTGTTCTTACCAATAATAGATGGAATAAATGGGGGTAGCAAGAATACTCTCAGTATTGCATAGAGGTGCTATGCTTAGATCATCACAGAGTAGTAAAAATCCAACAAAAGTGAGTATCGGTTCTTATCTGTCAAGTAGAGGCCTCAGACTTTTGCATCATTGGTAGGGTCTATAGCAGCCATATATGTCTCATAGGATCATAGCAGCATCCTACTGATTATGATTCACAGGGAATCACCCCAGGAATCATATCACAAGTCACAGCCCCACATAAACTCAAGCAAATCAAGATTAGCATGCTACTAGTCCAGATCAACAAGGATCTGTACCAGGATGTTTCTTCACACACACACAGTTGTTTTTATCATCCAGTGGGATGGATTAGTGTGGAGAGCATCATCATCTGGTCCAAATAAGAAAAGCTCAGGAGAGTAAACCAGCCTAGCCATCTACATCACTTAACTAGCTAGTGGTGGCTGTCCTTTGTGTAGAGCATCACAGGGACTACCTAAGTACCTACTAGCTAGCAGCACAGGAGTTGCTAGACTAGGAACCCTAGAAGCCTATCTTAGAAAACCATCAGATCTTAGGTAAATGAATTAAGCCTCAAAGAATATAGGCAGAACAAAGCCCATACAGGTATGCACATAGCTACTGTGCACACTCTTCTGGAGCCACCACAATAGATATATAACAGTAGAGTAGTAGCTACTCTATAATTAGCCTCTGTTTTAGATCAAATGTCTAGGATAATCACAGCTTAATCATCACCAAACTGCCTAGTCGGTTCATATTAAAGTTAAAACTCAGTGAAACAAGTCACAAATATAATATGTTCAGCTTATTAACACAATCAGGAAACATCACAGCACCATAAGTAAATCAGCGTCACATCATAGCTTAACTAGGTACATCACAAACAAGAAGCTGCATCATTTGGCACAGGGCAGAGCATAGAGCCAGAAGGTGAGAGAGAGGTAGCTCACAGTAGTGGTGTAGGCGACGCCGGGGTTGCGTCTGCAGCACCGTCCCGCCGGCGTCGAGGACGAAAGGTAGTCCGGCACAGCAGCATCACCACCACAACACCCCACTAGCACCACCACATCACCACCAGTACACCACTAGAGCAGCAGCAACACCATCGTCACCCCATCATATGCACCGCCGTGGCAGCAGCACCGCGGAAGGGGACACCGGGTTGCAGCCACAGCTGCCATACCGTCAACATCAAGATGAGGAGGCAGTTGGGTACCAGAAGGTGGGCGAGCCGGTGAGGGAAGCTTAGCGGCACTGGGGTTTTAGGTGGAGAAGAGGGCGGCAAAGCCACGCCGGCAAGAGGTGGTGCCAGGTGACGGAACCGAGCAAAGGCTCGAGGCTGAGGTCGTGTCCGGGGTGCAAGGCAACGGCATAGAGAAGCTTGAGAGGAAAGCGGCGGCATCGGACTCGGCTGGCGATGGCCGAACTAATTAACAGTAGCTAGGGTTCCGAAGTTGGGGACGAACGCGAGAGACCACGGAAATCAAATCGAAGCGGAGGGTGAGGTAGATCATAAGGAGGCGAACCAGAGTCCCATACCGCCGGCGTTGGATAGGGGCTCGGCAGCCGGGGACTTGGCGGCAACACGGCGGCGTCATGGGGGGTTTCGAGCTGAGCGTGGGCGTCTCCGTGCGTACGAGACAAAGAAAAGAGAGATGAGTGAGAGGGGGGCCGTCAGGCTAGGGTTTGACCCGAGCCAGACCGGGCCTAGTGGGCCGAGTTGGTCCCAACTTGACCAGCTGGGCTCAGCCCATTGTTTAGTCATTTGGCTATACTAATTTCTTAAAAAAAATTAAAAGAATGAAACAAATCCAACAAACTCAGAGTTATTTGATAACAGGAAATGATTAATAATAAATAAAAATAGCAATAAAGTACTTCTTAAGTCCAAGAACTATGATATGATATTTATTTTGTTACTTGAGCATTAGTTCTTGAATCTTGATTATTAAGACTTAAACCCTAAAAATATTATTTTTAAGTACTAAAATTGAGAAAAATCTTAAATAAATAATAAATCATGTTATAAGTTCTTCCTTCACTTGAATCCTTTATCTATCAATTAATTACTTTAGAATCTGTACCAAGCATGGAATGCATATCCATGTGATAAGGTAGTAGAAGATTGATGTGAGCTCTAAAAGATATTTTCATATCATCACCTTAATCACCATTCCTTTATGTAATAAAAAAAACCATTAGGGTACATGTTCTTCAAAAGTAATTCTTTTAAAGAACATAACAAACAAGCATCACACCAATTCATATGCTCTAAAATAAGCAATGATATATGCTTATTAAGATTATTAAACAAACCTGGAATCAACTATGAATTGTTACTTTAGCATTACTAGCTCATGACTAATTAATTGAGTACTAATCACAATATGCTTCACTAAAACTCTTCCAATATTGAATCAACCTTAATTTGTTTCCTTGGTATGCTCATCTATTAATTACTCTTGGTTATGATGGAAACATGCTAACCACTAGAACACTAAACCTTAGGTGTAATGCTTCTAATCAATAAGAATTATGTTCTTCAAATGTTATTCTTTTAAGAAACATTGAAAGTAAGTAACAAACCATTCCATTAATCTTGAATTTATATAACTCTATTTGTGTCTTAAGATTGTTGTCAACCCTAATACTAACTGGGTATTCTTATCAAATAAGACTTACTTCAGCTTTGCTTGTCCATAACCAACTACTTGATTGCTAATAACAAGATACCACTTAAAAGTGTTACTTTCAAGTCTTCATCTATTGCTATACCTATCTTTTGCCATAACTCTAGTTTGAAGCTTTATTCTACTGCTTTTGAAGAATTGTGAGTTAACCTAAAACTCTTAACAACCTTGTTGTGGAATGAATCTAAAAGTGCAACTCATAATAAAGAAATCATCGCAACCTTGTATAATAAACCATCGGGGTTAGGTTACGCTTAGGGATGCATAGCATATAATTTGCATATCATGCTACAGTTCTTTTAACATCATCTTTACCAGATGATGGTGCTACTTCAATATCTGGATTTCCTACGTATCGAAGACCTTGACTTGCAAATTCTTGCAGTCAAAAAGGCAAGTTTATCTTGCTCATATCTCTTGGTTGCACTGGTTTTGAAACTACTTGCAAAGTGTTGATTTCAAACTCTAACATTGCAAAAAGGATGGAAAAACCTATTTTTATAAGTAATATGACTAGTGGTTATCGACCAGTGGTGATAACCTAGGAGGGCTGGCAGGTGGAACCACGGTAAGATTGTGGTGGTGGAGGTTCCACTTGCACGGGAAAGTAAACCTAGGATTAACTACCAATGCCGCAGTTATTCTTGTGCCGTAAAAACCGTGTCGTCCAAGAGACTTGGAATGGGACAGGAAAGTCAGATGTATCTTCTCTCGTTCGCATGTCAACGGGCAGCCAGTTCCCGGTCGCAGTAGGTCTTGCGGGACTACTTGCATATGGGTGGGACACCTAAGTTCTCACGGCACTGGTTTCTATGATGGTCCACAAGAGGCACCTAGGTACTTCATCGTTGGGGGTGAATATCAGGGGCATAACCTGCTATGCGTGAATTGGGTGGGCATGCGTTGTGCGGAGAAGGCAGTGATTGGCTTGGATCAATGACTGGGCCCCACACCAAGGAAGTGTGGACGAGCATGCAACTCGGTTGTGCAACAAGGCTTTGATCTCTTTTGGAAGGACACACCTCTGCAGAGTGTAAAAGGATGTGACATGTTACCCCTTGTTCCGGGAAGGAGCTGCGAACGCGGCAGGAAAGGTGCTCTCAAGGCACTAATACCCTGTGTTGGCTGTTGGGCATAGTTTTCATAAGTAAAAGCAATCTTTCAAGAAACTTTGATAAAATCTTGCATTGGCCTACGACTCTTTTGGGTCCATGGCTTTAGTTAGTGCATATCACACAACTTCTTTCTAAAGAAACTTGCTGGGTAACGCTCGTTACTCACCCCAATCTCTTAAACCCTTGCTAGACTATGAAGAATTAGATGGAAGGCAACTCAAGGAGACAACCTCAAGTCCTAAAGATGAAGATGAAGAATTCTACCAACGTCAGGATTATCAGCAGAGTCAACAATTATTGCGAAGCTTGGTGGAAAACTAGATTAGGGATAGAAGGGAACGAGTTTCCCTATTCCTAGAACCTAAGTAGCTAGGATATTTCTCTAGCTAACCAACTGCATTAGTTTTAGTTTAGATTAGTCTTCTTTGATTCTTTCTCGTTTGTAGTCGCCAGGACTAAACCTCTACCTATTGAGGAGGTTCTGAAGATCTTCTGTATGTTGAAAATTGTAATCCTATAGACATACCGTGGACCTGCGATGTTTCTGTTGTACCACTCTGATGGATGTAATACTAGTGAGACGGTGTTTCATTGGTGTTATGTCAACGACTTGCATACTACACATGCAGTGGTATGCTGGGTCTACATAGTTGGTATCAGAGCAAACGCTTTGACCCTAGGATTAAAACCCTTTAATAGGAGACCTGTAGGTTTGTTAGTGACTATAGGAAGCCATCTTATCTAAACCAATTCTTTTTATGACTTGAGATGGATATTCAATAAAAGAATACTCCTGACACACTTGAGTCAAATGTTCTTACCTGTCTTCTTAAGTGAAGTTAGACATATTGTTCCATACCTAGTAGTATGACATCATTAGAGCCTTACATAAAGGTTGGAAGTTGATCACATTTGGTATACAATACATGGTAGTCCAAAGAGAGGATACAACCGGAATGGGAACTATCCTATTGGAAGAAGTATACCAAGGGCAATTTGTTAAACTTAAGTCATCCGAAAATAGTAGGATGATGTTAAGTGGTGAAGTGAGTCTAGATGTGGTAGTAGAACCTCAGGTATAGTCTTGTATATGGATACTCAAGAATGCCATAAACAAGTTAGATGTACTGATAGTATAAACACTTTAATCATGTTGGGTTCACCTGAGAATCTTTACATGATGGAGTAGAACTTTTAGTGAGCCAGCAATTTCAAGCTGAGGAGGAAGTTACACAATAGAGAAACTTTATAAAAGATATGGAGTTATGGGAACCATGTCTGGTGAAGAAGTACAATGCTCATGTATACATGAAGTTTTGAGAGATCATGTGAGATTCGTCTTCAATAGGACGGAAGGTAAGCAAGACGTAGTAGTCTTAAAGGAATATGAATCCGTTAAAATGGTTGCCAAACCCCTTTGCTCAAATTTATTCGATTGCAACTGGGCAATTGATGTAAGTTTTGAGACAAAGAGTAGTAGTCCACCACTATGTGCAATATAGCACAATATAAACCTATAATATTTGGTGCTATAAGGTACACATCTAAGCCTGGAATCTAGAGATGTTTTACTTATTACTATCTCACGGGCTTATGATGATGTATGTTGCCTGCACAAATTTGGATTTTCTTGGATTTTATTGTGTGACTAGATCTATGCATGAAGTATGACTTTGATGTGCAAGTGCATGTTGCATTATCAAGTCTTTACTTGATGTTATAGTTCTAGAGGGTTAAGGGATTCGTGTGAGGGAGAGACGAATTCCAAAGGCAATCAAGCCAGAAGATGAAGGATCACCTGATAAAGGAAGCCAAAAGAAGGAAGCTCTAGTGATACTTCAAAGAAAGATTAGTAGGATTCAAAATTAACATAGTAAAGTGGAGAAAGTTAGCAAGTTATAACTTCGTGGAAGCATCATGAAGTGGTAGTAAGATGAAGTATTGGAATTTAGTAACACTCTAGGTTTTAAAATACTAGAGGTAACTTTAGATTATTAAGTAGAACCACTAATTAGATAACCGCAGTTGAGTTTAAGGTACCTGAGCTCATTGTTATGCAGCCTTGGTTATGCTTAGTACATCACAGGTTGATTGAGGTGTTGTGATACCGATGATCCATTCCGGTATTGTCTGCTGCTTTATTCAGCCTAGGAGTGGTAACCCCAGTAACCCTCATTGATAGCGTGACTAAGACACATAATATTTCTGTATAACTTTGATTTCTAGTCCCAAAATCTTGAATTGTTGATTGGTTGTTAAGACTTTACCAATACTTTTCTTTATCGAAGAGATGTAGTCTTTGTCTACGGACTAAGGCTTGTGAGAATTCGTGCCAACAATGATCTGTTGAGACCATTGGTTCGATTATAGTCCAGTTACTTCATATTTTGTTCAAAGTATACAATTGCCTATCGTGGATGTCCTCCGGTACAAGAGAAACTCTGCCGGATTCCTCCCGTGGCTTTGTATCTAACCTACCGTTTGAATTAGGATAAATAACGATGGGAAAACCCAATTCTCATCAATCTTTAGAACCTTTGGGTAAGTACAAACATCCAGAAGTGGAATAGAACACCCCACCTAAATGATTAACCAAAGAATTCGTACCGGTTATCCACAATTGTGTGGGTACACCACAGATTTCTTCGGGAAAACCTTAGAAAGACATAGTAGTAAGACCAACCCAAAACTTATAGTTAATCATGGAGTCCAATTGGTTAGAGAACGATGAGTTTGAAGACCATTAGAAAAGTATAAGGAGAAGAGTTTAGGAAAGTCAAAAGTATTGAAAGTGGGGTGAAGTATGTCAGAAGTAAATTCTTTCCAAGGTTTGTCGTAACCTTATGGAGTTCGGCAAAGGAGTGAGGTGATTTTTACCCTAATCACACCAGGTATCATGAACCGCAGCTGGAGAAGTTTGAGATTAGAGTTAACCTTAATCTTGTACCTGGAAGACCAAATAAGATCTATAAAGATGGATCAGAAAACTTGAATGGACACATTACATGTGTTTAATTCGTTCTTGGGTGGTAAAACCAAGAGCCAATTAGGAAGATATATAGGAACAACTAGTAGAACCCTATTAAGTCATGGAAGGTGTTGAAGACATAGATAATTCAAGAGAATGACCAAGAAGAGACCAAGTTGAATGGAATTCAAGTGATTAATGCTCGGAGTAGATAACAAAAGATTCAAGAAACACTCTGGACAAATTGGATACCATCTATATCCCAATTAGTTGAAGAAGGAACTTCAAGACATTTGATGACCACACCAAGTTCGTCCAACAACGTACGAGAGCGAAAACTTCGGGACAAAGTTTAGTTTAAGGGGGGAGACTGTAATATACCAGGATTAGAGGTCATAAAATAGAGACAACAGGTGTGTGCATTGCATTTCATGCATAGAAAATCCGGGTAATTTTCGCGCTTTTAATTAAAACTGTCAAAGTGATCGAGGTTTCGCTTATGTCAATGGGAATGGAGTTAGTCATCGACATGAGTGCGATAAATTTCGACATGACCTTTGTTGATTTTCTTAAATTGAGGGGAAACAATTTGAATTCGTAATTCAAAATTGAAAGAGAATAATTCAAATATAATTGACTGGGAATTCAAATCACAAATATTGATATTAAAATATAGATGAATAAAGTAAGGTGCAACATTGAGTAGAGAATAATATTCTTTATTATAAATGAGTTTGTTATATTACAAATCTCAAATAGTGAGATAAGTTACAAGAATGAAATAAAAATTACAAACTTGAATTAAAAGATTAAAAAAGAAAAGGAAAATCCTAAACTAATCTTCTCCATTTTCTTATCTTCTTTTCCTGCAAAACAAAACAACAAAGACAAAAGAAATGGTGTGTGTTAATGATAAAATGTTGCCATCATCAGGGATGAGGCATTTTAGTGTTTTGGAACTCAACTGAAGAATATTAGGAACTTGTCCTAATATCCAAATGTGACTAGAGGGATTTAATATCTTAGGCAACAATTAGGACATATGTGTCAATTTGGATCATCGAAAAGCAATATGGATCGCATAGGCATCAAGAAAGCAACAAGGGGCATATGGTAACAAGATCTGATCCATTTGAAAAGGCAATATAATTAGTCTCCCTCTAATCCAGTCAAGTTCCTAACTACAGAACCCACCTTTGAAGTTAATATAGTTCTCTGCTGGTATTGATTACCAACAGAAACTGTAGCGAACAATATAGCTGATGATCAAGTATTAGCTAATTAAGCATAAGCTTAATTAGTTATGCAAAGCCACTGATAATTAGCAAAACTATGATAGCCATAGAGATAAGTCAGGAAGCCCACATGCATTAAGCCACTTGGCTGTACAAAAAAATAAAGGCAAACAAGGATAAGCACATGACTAACCGTATCTTGCTGTAGAGGCAAAGAAACCCAACTTTACCACATGCACAAGGACTGGGGTCCACTTGCAAGCAGCACACACACTACATGCATGAAGTGTGCTGTCACCACCGCAACAGAGTACCAGAACCATGAAACTAGCACAGGAAGTGGGGATCGGCCACACCTGAAGATCACTTGCGTCCACAGCAAGAACACCAAGAACAGCTCCAAAATATCATCACAAGATCCCAGCAAAAGCAATCAGTGACCAGGATCACCAAGTGAAGCACCAGGAGCTGAACTGAAGCTAGGAGGAGCAGGCCAGCAAGCTAGGAGGAGCAGGGCTGCCAGAAAGGAGGAGCAAGGCCACCAGCAGAACAGGATCAGGAAGAAGGAGAAGAACACTAGAATATATCCCCAATACCAACGCTGCCGCTCCCACAATTTCAGCAACAAGGTGAACTTCCAGAAAAATCATAGTAGCAGCATATGTTCTTACCAATAATAGATGGAATAAATGGGGGTAGCAAGAATACTCTCAGTATTGCATAGAGGTGCTATGCTTAGATCATCACAGAGTAGTAAAAATCCAACAAAAGTGAGTATCGGTTCTTATCTGTCAAGTAGAGGCCTCAGACTTTTGCATCATTGGCAGGGTCTATAGCAGCCATATATGTCTCATAGGATCATAACAGCATCCTACTGATTATGATTCACAGGGAATCACCCCAGGAATCATATCACAAGTCACAGCCCCACATAAACTCAAGCAAATCAAGATTAGCATGCTACTGGTCCAGATCAACAAGGATCTGTACCAGGATGTTTCTTCACACACACACAGTTGTTTTTATCATCCAGTGGGATGGATTAGTGTGGAGAGCATCATCATCTGGTTCAAATAAGAAAAGCTCAGGAGAGTAAACTAGCCTAGCCATCTACATCACTTAACTAGCTAGTGGTGGCTGTCCTTTGTGTAGAGCATCACAAGGACTACCTAAGTACCTACTAGCTAGCAGCACAGGAGTTGCTAGACTAGGAACCCTAGAAGCCTATCTTAGAAAACCATCAGATCTTAGGTAAATGAATTAAGCCTCAAAGAATATAGGCAGAACAAAGCCCATACAGGTATGCACATAGCTACTGTGCACACTCTTCTGGAGCCACCACAATAGATATATAACAGTAGAGTAGTAGCTACTCTATAATTAGCCTCTGTTTTAGATCAAATGTCTAGGATAATCACAGCTTAATCATCACCAAACTGCCTAGTCGGTTCATATTAAAGTTAAAACTCAGTGAAACAAGTCACAAGTGTAATATGTTCAGCTTATTAACACAATCAGGAAACATCACAGCACCATAAGTAAATCAGCGTCACATCATAGCTTAATTAGGTACATCACAAACAAGAAGCTCCATCATTTGGCACAGGGCAGAGCATAGAGCCAGAAGGTGAGAGAGAGGTAGCTCACAATAGTGGTGTAGGCGACGCCGGGGTTGCGTCTGCAGCACCGTCCCGCCGGCGTCGAGGACGAAAGGTAGTCCGGCACAGCAGCATCACCACCACAACACCCCACTAGCACCACCACATCACCACCAGTACACCACTAGAGCAGCAACAACACCATCGTCACCCCATCATATGCACCGCCGTGGCAGCAGCACCGCGGAAGGGGACACCGGGTTGCAGCCACAGCTGCCATACCGTCAGCATCAAGATGAGGAGGCAGTTGGGTACCAGAAGGTGGGCGAGCCGGTGAGGGAAGCTTAGCGGCACTGGGGTTTCAGGTGGAGAAGAGGGCGGCAAAGCCACGCCAGCAAGAGGTGGTGCCAGGTGATGGAACCAAGCAAAGGCTCGAGGCTGAGGTCTTGTCCGGGGTGCAAGGCAGCGGCATTGAGAAGCTCGAGAGGAAAGCGGTGGCATCGGACTCGGCCGGCGACGGCCGAAATAATTAACAGTAGCTAGGGTTCCGAAGTTGGGGACGAACGCGAGAGACCACGGAAATCAAATCGAAGCGGAGGGTGAGGTAGATCATGAGGCGAACCAGAGTCCCATACCGCCGGCGTTGGATAGGGGCTCGGCAGCCGGGGACTTGACGGCGACACGGCGGCGTCATGGGGGGTTTCGAGCTGAGCGTGGTCGTCTCCGTGCGTACGAGAGAAAGAAAAGAGAGATGAGTGAGAGGGGGGCCGTCGGGCTGGGGTTTGACCCGAGCCAGACCAGTCCTAGTGGGCCGAGTTGGTCCCAACTTGACCAGCTGGGCTCAGCCGTTTAGTCATTTGGCTATACTAATTTCTTAAAAAAACATTTAAAAGAATGAAACAAATCCAACAAACTCAGAGTTATTTGATAACAGGAAATGATTAATAATAAATAAAAATAGCAATAAAGTACTTCTTAAGTCCAAGAACTATGATATGATATTTATTTTGTTACTTGAGCATTAGTTCTTGAATCTTGATTATTCAGACTTAAACCCTAAAAATATTATTTTTAAGTACTAAAATTGAGAAAAATCTTAAATAAATAATAAATCATTATATAAGTTCTTCCTTCACTTGAATCCTTTATCTATCAATTAATTACTTTAGAATCTTTACCAAGCATGGAATGCATATCCATGTGATAAGGTAGTAGAAGATTGATGTGAGCTCTAAAAGATATTTTCATATCATCACCTTAATCACCATTCCTTTATGTAATAAAAAAAACCATTAGGGTACATGTTCTTCAAAAGTAATTCTTTTAAAGAACATATCAAACAAGCATCACACCAATTCATATGCTCTAAAATAAGCAATGATATATGCTTATTAAGATTATTAAACAAACCTGGAATCAACTATGAATTGTTACTTTAGCATTACTGGCTCATGACTAATTAATTGAGTACTAATCACAATATGCTTCACTAAAACTCTTCCAATATTGAATCAACCTTAATTTGTTTCCTTGGTATGCTCATCTATTAATTACTCTTGGTTATGATGGAAACATGCTAACCACTAGAACACTAAACCTTAGGTGTAGTGCTTCTAATCAATAAGAAATATGTTCTTCAAATGTTATTCTTTTAAGAAACATTGAAAGTAAGTAACAAACCATTCCATTAAGCTTGAATTTATATAACTCTATTTGTGTCTTAAGATTGTTGTCAACCCTAATACTAACTGGGTATTCTTATCAAATAAGACTTACTTCAGCTTTGCTTGTCCATAACCAACTACTTGATTGCTAATAACAAGATACCACTTAAAAGTGTTACTTTCAAGTCTTCATCTATTGCTATACCTATCTTTTGCCATAACTCTAGTTTGAAGCTTTATTCTACTCCTTTTGAAGAATTGTCAGTTAACCTAAAACTCTTAACAACCTTGTTGTGGAATGAATCTAAAAGTGCAACTCATAATAAAGAAATCATCGCAACCTTGTATAATAAACCATCGGGGTTAGGTTACGCTTAGGGATGCATAGCATATAATTTGCATATCATGCTGCAGTTCTTTTAACATCATCTTTACCAGATGATGGTGCTACTTCAATATCTGGATTTCCTACGTATCGAAAACCTTGACTTGCATATTCTTGCAGTCAAAAAGGCAAGTTTATCTTGCTCATATCTCTTGGTTGCACTGGTTTTGAAACTACTTGCAAAGTGTTGACTTCAAACTCTAACATTGCAAAAAGGATGGAAAAACCTATTTTTATAAGTAATATGACTAGTGGTTATCGACCAGTGGTGATAACCTAGGAGGGCTGGCTGGTGGAACCACGGTAAGATTGTGGTGGTGGAGGTTCCACTTGCACGGGAAAGTAAACCTAGGATTAACTACCAATGCCACTGTTATTCTTGTGCCGTAAAAACCATGTCGTCCAAGAGACTTGGAATGGGACGGGAAAGTCAGCTGTATCTTCTCTCGTTCGCATGTCAACGGGTAGCCAGTTGCCGGTCGCAATAGGTCTTGCGGGACTACTTGCATATGGGTGGGACACCTAAGTTCTCACGGCACTGGTGTCTATGATGGTCCGCAAGAGGCGCCTAGGTACTTCATCGTTGGGGGTGAATATCAGGGGCATAACCTGCTATGCGTGAATTGGGTGGGCATGCGTTGTGCGGAGAAGGCAGTGATTGGCTTGGATCAATGACTGGGCCCCACACCAAGGAAGTGTGGACGAGCATGCAACTCGGTTGTGCAACAAGGCTTTGATCTCTTTTGGAAGGACACACCTCTGCAGAGTGTAAAAGGATGTGACATGTTACCCCTTGTTCCGGGAAGGAGCTGCGAACGCGGCAGGAAAGGTGCTCTCAAGGCACTAATACCCTGTGTTGGCTGTTGGGCATAGTTTTCATCAGTAAAAGCAATCTTTCAAGAAACTTTGATAAAACTTTGCATTGGCCTATGACTCTTTTGGGTCCATGGCTTTAGTTAGTGCATATCACACAACTTCTTTCTAAAGAAACTTGCTGGGTAACGCTCGTTACTCACCCCAATCTCTTAAACCCTTGCTAGACTATGAAGAATTAGATGGAAGGCAACTCAAGGAGACAACCTCAAGACCTAAAGATGAAGATGAAGAATTCTACCAACGCCAGGATTATCAGCAGAGTCAACAATTATTGCGAAGCTTGGTGGAAAACTAGATTAGGGATAGAAGGGAACGAGTTTCCCTATTCCTAGAACCTAAGTAGCTAGGATATTTCTCTAGCTAACCAACTGCATTAGTTTTAGTTTAGATTAGTCTTCTTTGATTCTTTCTCGTTTGTAGTCGCCAGGACTAAACCTCTACCTATTGAGGAGGTTCTGAAGATCTTTTGTATGCTGAAAATTGTAATCCTATAGACATACCGTGGACCTGCGATGTTTCTGTTGTACCACTCTGATGGATGTAATACTAGTGAGACGGTATTTCATTGGTGTTATGTCAACGACTTGCATACTACACATGCAGTGGTATGCTGGGTCTCCATAATTTCATCCACCCCGACTTTAGCATAGCCAGCTGGAATCTCACGGCCATGCCAGCGTACATCAGGGCCAGAAGGTAAAGCTTGTCTGACGGCCACCATCATGGATATGTTCTTGATTCTCTGATGGAGTTCACATGATGTTGACTCCTTGAGTCCATCCACGGGGTAGCCGGGACCGCCCTCTATCATTCTTCGTGCATCATCGGTCGGGGCGTCAGATTCAGTCACGCTGCTTTTCCGCTTAGATGGGGCGGCGGTAATATCGAGTGCAGGATCTTCCTGGCGCACTACTCCTCTAAGTTCGTCAATCTGCTGCTGTTGCTCGTTAAGCCTGGCAAGCAACTGGTTGAACTTGTCATTTTCCTCATCCTGTTGTCGCTTCTTTGCTCTCGCTCGGCTTCTGTAAGTGTCTTGGTCTCTGGCAAACCCAAGCCACCACGGGTAAGAAGGACTGAAGCCTCGCGTTCGTCCTCCATGTTCGTCATTGCCGAGGACCAGTGTGAGCAAATCTTTCTCTCTATCTGGAGTGAACTGTCTTTTTCCCTCTTTAATTTCTTTTACTTTCCTTTTCCAATTCTCCCTGGGTATCCTAAGACCGTCACTGCAGATAAGGTCCCCTGTTTCTTCGTCGTATGAACCACCATGCGCAAGGAACCAATTTCTTGCTCTCAATTCCCACTCATCACGGATGGGTTCAGGTATGATCCCTTTAGCTAGCATATCTTGCTCTTTCTTATCCCACTTTGGGATGGCAGTCTCATAGCCCCCTGGCCCCAGCGTGTGGTGATATTTTTTCTTGTCGGCATTTTTCTTGTTCTTTTCTGATAATGCCTTGGCATCTTCTGACTCCTTGTACTCCTGAAATGCCTTCCAGTGATTTGCCTGCTTGGCTAGATACCCCTCGAATACTGGCACTTTCTTTGTCTTCAGATAGTTCTTCCATAGCTTCTTCTTCCACGTCTGGAACAGTTCGACCATCTTCTTTAGAGTCCACTGCTTAACTTTGGCCCTCAGTTTTTTGCGGCGTCTTCATTCTCACATTCTGGCAGGTTGAAATGTGCCATGAGATCATTCTAAAGACTATCTTTGTACCTTTCGGCGACATAGTCACTATCGGCTGCCCCTTTGCGCTTGTTCCACTCCCGAACGCTGATCGGGACGTGATCCCTAACGAGAACTCCGCATTGCTTCTTGAATGTGTCAGCAGCCTTCTTAGGAAGCTTGGGTTCGCCCGTAGGAAATATCACCTCAAAGGTGTAATGCGTCCGTGCATCCAACTTTTTGGTCGGGCCTCGTTTCATAGCTTTGCTCGATGTGGAGGCCTAAGAGGGAGAAACATTCGTCAAATTAATGTATATGTATACAATATAGAGCTATCTCCAATATATTTCACATATTACAACTGCTTGCCGAACTTCATATGTATACCTCGCCTTTCTTCGTTATTTGTCCACCGGCTTCTCCATCAGCGGAGCTATCGCTTTCTCCGTCATCGGAGCTATCGCCTGCCCCGTTGGCTTCATCTTCGTGTTGGTCGACCTCCATTCCATCTCCGGAGGGGTTCAGATATGACGACGGAGATTCAGCAGGTTCAACGTCGGGGGCGTCTTTGATTATATCTTCGAGAAGTTCTTCCTCTTCTAGGTTCCTGCTATGTGGATCCATAGTTTCTGTAAAATACCGACATTTGTATTTCAATTATTGACGCTATATGGAACAATATCGATATTTGATTAACTAATAAACTAACTAGCTAGCTAACAAATAAACTAATAAACTAACTACAAAAAAATAAACTAACAAACTAACTACAAAAAATACTAACAATTAACCTAACTAGCTAGCTAACAAATAAACTAATAAACTAACTACAAAAAATAAACTAACAAACTAACTACAAAAAATACTAACAATTAACCTAACTAGCTAGCTAACAAATAAACTAATAATCTAATAAACTAACTACCAAAAATACTAACAATTAACCTAATAGTAACAACTAACTAACTAACCTAATTAAAAAATACTAACTAACTAACAAATACTAACAATTAACGTAATAGTAATTAACTAACTAATTAACTAACCTAATTAAAAAATACTAACTAACTAGAAACCCTAACTAACTAACTAACTAACTAGAAACCCTAACTAACTAGAAACCCTAACTAACTAACTAAACTAACTAACCTAATTAAAAATTACTAACTAACTAAAAACCCTAACTAACTAACTAGAAGCCCTAACTAACTAACTAAACTAACTAACCTAATTAAAAATTATTGACTAACTAAAAACCCTAACTAATTAACTAAACCCTAACTAAAACATAACTAACTAACCTGCAGGGGGCGCCGGCGAGATGTTCGGGCGGGGCGGCGGCTGGCGCGGGGAGGCGGCGGCGGCGCTGCGGCTCGGGTGGCGGCGCTGCGGTCGATCGGGCGGCGGCGACGCGGTCGGGTGCGGGCGGCGGCGGCGGCGTCGCAGGCGGGCGTGCGCGCGGATGTCGGCGGAGAGCTCGATTTCGGCAGCCTGGCGGCGTCCCTAGAGCTCCTCGCGCACGATTTTTCCTAAGTCCCGGTCGGTGGAACCGACCGGGGACGAAGGAGAGCCTTTTATACCCCCAGGCCTTTAGTCCCGGGCGGTGGCTCAAACCGGGACTAAAGGGGGGTCTTTAGTCCCGGTTTGAGCCACCGCCCGGGACTAAAGGCCTCGGCGGGGGCGGTTTCAGCAACAGGGCCTTTAGTCCCGGCCTGTGGCTCGGACCGGGACTAAAGGCTTATTTTCTGTTTTTTGTTTTATTTGTTTTATAAATAGTTATCTGTTTGCATATTTTAGAATTTGAGAAAACTATGAAAATGAAAAGTGTTTGAAATTGAATAACTAATTCAAAACTATTTTCTATTTTCAAAATTAATTATTTTAACTATCCAAACTATTAACTATTTTGCCATTTACAATTAAAACTATATTGATTAATATTATTTTTGTATATTTTAGAATTTGAGAAAACTATTAATATGAAAAGTGTTTGAAATTGAATAACTAATTCAAAACTATTTTCTATTTTCAAAATTAATTATTTTAACTATCCAAACTATTAACTATTTTGCCATTTTTAATTAAAACTATATTGATTAATATTCTTTTTGTATATTTTAGAATCTGACAAAACTATTAATATGAAAAGTGTTTGAAATTGAATAACTAATTCAAAACTATTTTCTATTTTCAAAATTAATTATTTTAACTATCCAAACTATTAACTATTTTGCCATTTACAATTAAAACTATATTGATTAATATTCTTTTTGTATATTTTAGAATTTGAGAAAACTATTAATATGAAAAGTGTTTGAAATTGAATAACTAATTCAAAACTATTTTCTATTTTCAAAATTAATTATTTTAACTATCCAAACTATTAACTATTTTGCCATTTTTAATTAAAACTATATTGATTAATATTCTTTTTGTATATTTTAGAATCTGACAAAACTATTAATATGAAAAGTGTTTGAAATTGAATAACTAATATGAAAAATCTTTCACGGGCTTACAGGGAAATTTTTCCGAGGCGGAGCTTCCGAAGATGCCGTAGGGCGTGAGCACCAATGACATCTTCGAGAAGCTCCGCCACGGGAGGTTTCCCAACCCTTTACGCAACACTGTTAGAGGAGATGGAGTCTTTCACGGGCTTGCAGGGAAATTTTTCCGAGGCGGAGCTTCCGAAGATGCCGTAGGGCGTGAGCACCAACGACATCTTCGAGAAGCTCCGCCATGGGAGATTTCCCAACCCTTTCCTCCATAACTGTTAGAGGAGATGGGGTCTTTCACGGGCTTGCAGGGAAATTTTTCCGAGGCGGAGCTTCCGGAGATGCCGTAGGGCGTGAGCACCAACGACATCTTTGAGAAGCTCCGCCACGGGAGATTTCCCAACCCTTTCCTCCATCCATGGGGATGAAACTCTCCCTGCCTTCGAGCTGTGCTTGCCATGGCGTATCGATGCTCCTTTTATAGTCACGGCGCCGCTTCTACTTTTGTCTTGTTCCTCCGACAGGGGAGTCGTGCGCTACATGCTTTATCTCATCGAGCAGTGCATCCACCCATGCATCCTTATCCTACCGACAGCTTTAGTCTCGGTTGCACCCACCAGCCGGGACTAAAGGTTACCCATGCGTCCTTATCATGCCGACAGCTTTAGTCTCGGTTGCACCCTCCAGCCGGGACTAAAGGTTGGCATACATGCATGCTCCTTAAATAAAGGTTTAGTACATTTCATACATGCATTACATAAAAGGTTTAATACATTATTACATTATTGCACCAACATTCCTATCTATTATTTCTGTTTTCTTCTTGGTCGTAGCCATGGAGAATCTTCATCATTCAGTAGGATGCTTGGGTCAGTTTTCACTTTGAAGGGCGGAATTTCATGAAACTTATTATAATCTACTGACATGTCTGTCTTGTCATCTACTCCCATGATGTTTCTTTTCCCTGAAAGAACTATGTGGCACTTTGGCTCATCGGACGATGTCTTCTTTTGCTGATTTCTTTTTCTCGTTTTTGTAGACATGTCCTTCATATAGAAAACCTGAGCGACATCGTTGGCTAGGACGAATGGTTCGTCCATGTACGCAAGATTGTTGAGATCCACTGTTGTCATGCCGTACTTTTGGTCTACAACTACCCCGCCTCCTGTCAGCTTCACCCATTTGCACCGAAACAAAGGGATCTTAAAAGTAGGTCCATAGTCAAGTTCCCATATCTCCTCTATGTACCCGTAATATGTTTCCAAACAGTGACCATTCTCGTCTGTTGCATCAAAGCGGACACCACTGTTTTGGTTGGTGCTCTTTTTATCTTGGGCAACCGTGTAAAATGTATTCCCATTTATCTCGTACCCTTGGAAAGTACATATAGTCGAAGATGGTGGCCTGGACAAACAGTACAGCTGATCTCCAACGGTGTCGTCATTCATGAGATGTGTCTGCAACCAACTGCCGAAAGTCTTCTCGTGTTCCCCTTTAATCCAAGAGTCAGCCTTCCCAGGGTTTTCGGAGCGTAGAATATTCTTGTGTCTCACGATATACGGAGCCACCACGGTGGAATTGTGTAGAACTGTGTAGTGTGCTTGAGAGAAAGAATGCCCGTCCATACATACTTTTGCTTTCCTTCCTAGTGTGCATTTTCCTGTCAGCCTACCCTCATACCGAGATTCAGGAACACCAATCGGCTTAAGGTCAGGAAGAAAGTCCACACAAAACTCAATGACCTCCTCTGTTCCATAGCCCTTGGAGATGCTTCCTTCTGGCCTAGCACGGTGACGAACATATTTCTTTAAGACTCCCATGAACCTCTCAAAGGGGAACATATTGTGTAGAAACACAGGACCGAGAATTCTAATCTCTTCGACTAGGTGAACTAGGAGGTGTGTCATTATATTGAAAAAGGATGGCGGGAACAACAACTCGAAGCTGACCATACATTGGACCACATCAATCTGTAATCCTGATAGACTTTCTCGATCGATTACCTTATGAGAAATTGCATTGAGGAATGCACATACCTTCACAATTGCCAGGCGAACATTTTCCGGTAGAATTCCCCTCAATGCAACCGGAAGCAATTGCGTCATAAGCACGTGGCAGTCATGAGACTTTAGGTTTTGAAATTTTTTGTCTTTCATATTTACGATTCCCTTTATATTCGACGAGAAGCCAGTCGGGACCTTGATACTGAAAAGGACTTCAAAGAAGATTTCCTTCTCTTCCTTGGTAAGAGCGTAGCTGGCATGCCCTTGAAACTACCCTGGATGCATGCCATCTCTTCCTTTATGACGTTCCTGGTCCTCCCGTGCTTCCGGTGTATCTTTTGACTTCCCATACAAGCCTAGGAAGCCTAGAATATTCACGCAGAGATTCTTCGTCAGGTGCATCACGTCGATTGCGGAGCGGACCTCGTGGACTTCCCAATAGGATAGCTCCCAAAATATAGATTTCTTCTTCCACATGGGTGCGCGCTTATCAGGGCCATTAGGAATAGGTTGGCTGCCAGGACCCTTTCCAAAGATTACTTTTAAATCTTTGACCATATCAAATACTTCAGCACCAGTACAGGTGACAGGCTTCCCCCGGGGTTCTGCCTTGCCATTGAAATGCTTGCCTTTTTTCTTTAAGGGATGCTTGGGCGGAAGAAAACGACGATTGTACGGGTACACATTCTTCCTACATTTGTCTAGATATATACTTTCTGTCTAATCCAAACAGTGTGTGCATGCATTGTATCCCTTGTTTGACTGTCCTGAAATGTTACTAAGAGCAGGCCAATCATTGATGGTTACGAAAAGCAACGCTCAAAGGTCAAATTCCTCTTGTTTGTGCTCGTCCCACACACGTACACCTGGTTCGGCCCACAGCTGTAAAAGTTCATCAACTAATGGCCTTAGGTACACATCAATGTCGTTGCCGGGTTGCTTTGGACCTTGGATAAGCACTGGCATCATAATAAACTTCCGCTTCATGCACAACCAAGGAGGAAGGTTGTAGATACATAGAGTAACGGGCCAGGTGCTGTGACTGCAAATCTGCTCCCCAAAAGGATTCATGCCATCTGTACTTAGACCAAACCATAAGTTCCTTGCGTCACCTGCAAATCTCAAGAACTCTCTCTCGATTTTTCTCCACTGCCGAGCATCAGCGGGGTGCCTCAACTTGTCGTCTTTCATACGATCTTCCATGTGCCATCGCAGCAACTTCGCATGATCTTTATTTCTGAACAGACGTTTCAACCGTGGTATTATAGGAGCATACCACATCACCTTGGCAGGAACCCTCTTCCTGGGTGGTTTGCCCTCAATATCACCAGGGTCATCTTTTCTCATCTTATACCGCAATGCAGTGCATACCGGGCATTTATCCATATTCTCATACTTCTCACCGCGGTAGAGGATGCAGTCATTAGGGCATGCATGTATCTTCTGCACGTCTAATCCTAGAGGGCAGACAAGCTTCTTTGCTTCGTACGTGCTGGCAGGCAATTCGTTCTTTCTTGGAGTCAGTCACACCGGTCTCTGCCTTCCACTTCAGCAATTCCAGTGTGCTACCCAGCTTCTTCTGGCCATCTTAACAAGTTGGGTACAACAATTTGTTGTGGTCCTGTAACATCTGCTCGAACTGCAACCTCTCCTTTTCTGTGTCGCAGCCTCGCCGTGCATCAGAAATGACCCGGCCAAGATCATCAGCGGGCTCATCTGGTTCCCGTTCTTCACCCTAATCTTCTTCTTCATTGTCTTCCATTGCGGTATCAGCATACTCAGGGAATATAGATCGGTAGTTGTCATCATCGTTCTCTTCTTCTTCATCGTCGTCTTCCATCATAACCCCTGTTTCTCCGTGCTTGGTCCAAACATTATAGCCCGACATAAAACCGGACTGAAGCAGGTGGCTCTGAATGACTCTTGAGGAAGTGTAATCCTTCTCATTCCGACATTCAACACATGGACAAAACATATAGCCACCACCATGCTTGTTCGCATCGGCTGCATCTCGAAAAGAATGCACACCTTCTCTGTAAGCGGCTGTGCGTCGATCACGGTACATCCATGGATGGCTCATCTGCGTCATACGACAGTATATCAAACACAATCACGGTCCTAAAAATTAGTACCGCACGGTCTAAACAAGGAAATATAGTTGCTAACCTTTTAGAATAAGTGGAAATAAAAAGGAAGAGGCTTAAGCGTGGCTCGGGCAGCTCATATCGTAGTTGTGTTCGGTGAACTAAAGCGGTATCACTCTAACACACATTTCAACAAACACCTCTAGTGCATAGCAATGAAATGGAGAACTAGCACACACCCACACTCCTTCATCCTAGAAAAATACAAGGAAGAGGGGAGAGGGGCTGCTGCCATATATATAGGCAGAGGCCTTTAGTCCCGGTTTGAGACACAAACCGGGACTAAAGGGGGCGCACATGCGGGCCGCTCAGCGCATAGCCCTTTAGTCCTGGTTTGTGTCTCAAACCAGGACTAAAGGCTCGTTACGGGCCGGGACTAAAGCCTCCCGGGCGGCTAGGCGATTTTGGGGCGACGTGGCCGGGCCTTTAGTCCCGGCCCAGATTGTGGCCGGGACTAAAGGGTCCAGGACAAAGGCCCGTTTTCCACTAGTGTTCCATGCCACGGGGGTGCATGCATGTACCAAAAACAAAACGGTGCTCTATTTGGTTTGATGGAGACCACTCCCTACTAACGGTGCCCATTCCAAGACGTGAGCCCGGGGAGCATGTGCTCCCCATCATCTGACGGCTGCAAGTGTATGCACAGCTAGCCACTCAGTTAGCAAATCCGCGTCGATATATATATATATATATCTCTCTCGTTCTCTCTCTTTCTCTATATCGCTACATGTCCCCATAGTTTCCTTCACCCGCATTGTCTCCCAGTCAAAAACCACCCCTTACTGAATCTAAGGGGGGAAATAGGTAACAACGTTGCTATGTTGCATCTTTTTCTGCATGTTCATGTTCCTAGAAACAAGTGCCAGTATCTGTGGCTGCTATGTATGGTGCACGAGTCATTTATCTTTAGCTAGAGCATTTTCACTTGGATGTGAAAGACTCCCATGTAGTCGTTATGGTCTATTAGCTTCCCAATGTCGGCGACCTCTCCTGTTGAAAGCCACATAGATACCCCGAGGGAGCCGAATGTTTCCCTCCTCGCTAGTTTCGTTGGTGCCATTTCCTAGCCTCAACGGATAGTCTATGAACCACCGGTCGTTATGCGCCCTCATGTTTCTGATGAGTCTTAGCTGGCCCATTTCCTTCCAGAAGAACGAACTCCACATGCACATGTAATTATCTGACTTCGTGACATTTTCCTGATAACCAAAAGCACCTGCCTGAAATCCCCACCATACACAACAGTCTTACCCCCGAAAGGTCGACGACCTCTCCCAAACACTGACATTGTCGGTGTCGTGTGGGGCGATGTCACCGTCACGTGGGTAGCCATAGTGATGCACGCCAAACAATCTGAGGGAAGATCAGTCGTTGTCTTGTCATCGGACTGCTGCCCCTCTCATCGGGCCGCGAGCTTGAGCCCCTTTCCTCCTACTGTAAGCCCTAGCCCCTCTCTTTCCTTCATCTTCTTTCTCATGGAAGCCTTCAAGCTCATCAATGGCTAGGGCCAGGTAAGCTCGAAATCAGAAGTTTTCTAATGTTCCGAGTTCAGTAAGTTGAGCAACCTGTGGGAATGGAACCGGGGTTTCCTTCTTCAGCACTGAAGAGAGTCCAGCGAGTAGGATTCACGGTGGACGACACCGAATCAACGCGATCTGGTCCAACATGGATAAGTTTCCCCGTGATTTTATTCGATGTTGTATATGCCAGTTATTTTTGTAACAAAGTCTTAAGATTTTTATAGCGAAAGCACATACGAGATTGCATCGGGTAGAGTAAATGTTCAGCAGATGTTTTTGCCAAATATTTAGCTTTTGTTTTTATATAGCTTTTGTTATTATTATTTACTGCAAATGACCAATTGATCATAATTAATGAAATCATTTAGCTATGATCGTTTGTTTCATTGTTAGATGAGGATGAGAAAACTCCAAATATCTAGTTAGCCGAGATATGAAAATAAACATTAACACAATCTTCACAATCACATCAGGTACCAATAAGCATAACAGACGTACACAAAAATAGCGGCATGCATCACTGCACCCGGCAGCAAAAGCAGGACACAAAGCTGGCATTCAATGTTATCTAGAAAAAAGCACACACACACACACACACACAAAACAGCGGTGACGAGGGTATGACCCCTCGGGTCCTCAATATTGGCCTACCTGCTACAGCCCAAGAACAAGATGGACACTCGAATCCCAAGAAGCCCAAGACTAGTTAGGGTTTGCAAACACCTCTAACCGACTTTGACCGGATCCCGAGACCTCGCCCCCCATATAAGGGCGAGGAGGGGCGGCCAAGAAGAGGGAGAATCTCGCGTAGACACCTGATCTCACATAGATCCCACGTACATAGGCTAACCACGCCATCTTCTTCCACCTCGGCCAAATTGCATCTGCGCACCATTGTAACAGCTCCAAATATACCAGCAATACAAGATCAAACAAGCAGGATGTAGGTCTTTACCCTCCAGGGGGCCGAACCTGGGTAAATTCGTGTGTACCCCTGTTTTCTATCTGAAGCCGTGAAATCCGCCAAGCGCCCACTCTCTCTCCATGAATCGAAAGCCCTAAACATGGGCATTGCCAGGTTAAAACCTCGTCAAGCAATGATAAATAGACCATGCAATTTTTTGCAGGAGCAATGCACACACAGCAACGGAGTTCGTTTGCAAAGAACAAACAACAGAGGAACCGTTCGGGACCTGTTCGAGATCCACCGGTCACGGTCTGCTCTCGTTCTCTCTTTACCGATCTCCCTTCCTCAACTTCTCTCTCTCCAGTTGTCCGACCTCCCTTCGCCTTCCCCTGTAGGCCTGCACCCCTACCATTGCTCCTCCTCCCAGCCCCATCTCTCCTCCATCCACCCTGTCTATCCTAGTGCCTAGGGGAGGTCAAACCTTTTGTTTGTCCGCCTCTCTCTATCCCAGGCGATGGTGGCATCCCCTCCGCCCCCTTTTCCCGGCAGTGCCACCCATCCTCCCAGACTCCCACCCCCACCAGTAATGGACCTCCTTACCCTGCCCCCTTCTCCACCACCACCAGCCTACCACCGCTTGAGAAGAGGGAGGGGATATGGCTGTATATGTTTCGCCGACATCTAGCATCGAGGCGGTCGTGGCGGGGGAGATCCGGCGGCATGGAGGATGCAGCCATGGCAAGGGAGCTCCGGCAGCGTCCGACGTCTAGGAGGTGGCTCTGGCAAGGGAGTTTCATCGGTGTCAAGGTGAGGGGCGCGCGCCGGTATCCGATGTCGAGGCGGCCGTGGCGAGGGAGCTCTAGCGGCGTGGAGGATGCGGCCATGGCGAGGGAGCTCCGGTGACATCTGATGTCTAGGAGGCGGCCATGGCGAGGGAGTTCTGCCGGTGGCAAGGTGAGGGGCGCGCGCGGGGGCCAGCGTCAAGACGGGGGGATAATTATTGTTTGCCCTACTTTACTTTGGAAGTCTATGATTTGCCCTCCATTACATTGGGCTTTCTTTTTTGCCCCACTTTACCTTGCTAGTTTTATGGTATTCCCTTTTGAATTAATTTCTTTTCTTTTGAGGATTTAGGAAGAAACTGCAAGACTAAACTGCCCCTACCTGCATATCTGTCTCGAATCAGATCATGTGCCCCCTTTCTCCGATCCGTCGAGAGCTCTCCATGGTGTCAAGGATAGGTGTGCTACTCGTGTGATGATGACGCCAGAAAAGAGCTGTGGCGTTTAGTTGACGTGGGAGCAGTAAGTCCTTGTGCGTGGTGATGACCAGCCCGTTGGGAACCCCAAGAGGAAGGTATGATGAGTGTAGCGGCTAGTTTTCCCTCAGTTAAGAAACCAAGGTTTAATGTCGATCTTGAAGAAGAGAGACGGTGACGACTGAAGGTGATGCGGACTGGCTTAGTAACACTCCAACAAGGGCGCCGTTTACGACACTTGTTGACTCGTCTTCGGCCAGCAGCAACGCGGAACCTGCACACACACAAACAAATACTTTGTTCCCAACTTGCGATGAGGTTGTCAATCTCACCGGTTTGCTTGACACAAAGGTTATGAGGGTATCGAGTGGAAAACAGTAGTAATATGCGAGTAAAGTAAACAGTGCGGGAAAAGTAAACAGGTGATTGCAATATGATTAAAATAGGACCGGGGTCCACAGTTCACTAGTGGTGTCTCTCCATAGATAAAATAACATGCTGGGTAAACAAATTACAGTTGGGCAATTGA
This sequence comes from Dactylis glomerata, assembly GCA_007115705.1. NCBI lineage: Eukaryota > Viridiplantae > Streptophyta > Magnoliopsida > Poales > Poaceae > Dactylis > Dactylis glomerata. The sequence goes on from QXEO01002109.1 coordinate 2,681,972, forward strand.
TAGAATAAAGATAACGTGATATGTCAAGAAGATCACTATGAGATTTACTCTGGGCATTACAACAAAATACATAGACCGCCATCCAACTGCATCTATGACTAATAATCCACCCCCGGGGATATCATCCGAACACCCTAGAAGTATTAAGTTGCGAACAACAGATAATTGCATTAAGCAAAGTGTGTAATGTAAACAAAGCATATGCCCTTGAGCATATGAATGTTGTTTTCTCCCTAGTAGCAACAGCACATCTACCACCTTAGAGGTTTCTGTCACTCCCCCAGGTGAAATAGAGGCATGAACCCACTATCGAGCATAAATACCCCCTCTTGTAGTCACTAGCAACTACTCGGCCAAGATAGCTACTAACAACGGAGAGCATGCAAGATCATAAACAACATAGAGATAACAAAAGATATAATTCAGTACAGCAACTTAATCATAAACACCAATATTCATCGGATCCCAACAAACCAACATCATAGAATTACATAACGGTGATCTCAATCATGTATGGCAGCTCATGAGATCTAAACATGAAGCACATGGTGGAGAAGACAACCATCTAGCTACTGCTATGGACCCATAGTCCAAGGTAGACTACTCACTCATCGCTCCGGAGGCAAGCATGGCGATGAAGAAGACCTCCGGTGGCGATTCCCCTCTCCGGCAGGGTGCCGGGAAGAGCTTCTGGACCCTCCCGATCTTCGGGTCGACGGCGGCGGCGGATCGCGATGTATTCTGGAAAACTGATCGGGCCCTTAGGTTTTTCTCGTCAGGGGGTATATATAGGCGAAGGGGCGATGTCAGAGGAGGGACCACGCCCCCTCACACGGGGCTGGCGCGGCCAGGGGGTGGCCGCGCTGCCCCTGTGTCTGGGGCCCACGTGGCCCCCCTCCGTCAGCTCTTCGGATGTCTGGAAGCCTCCCCTTGATATAAGACTTCAGGAACTTGTTTCGTCCAATTCCGAGAATATTTCCCGTGTATCACTTCTGAAACACAAAAACAGCAGAAAACAGGAAACTGGCACTGTGGCACTTCGTTAATAGGTTAGTTCCGGAAAATGTATAAAAGTGCCTCTAAGTGTAACGAAACAATAGGCAAATGGTGTAAAAACAAGCATGGAGCATCAAAAATTATAGATACGTTTGAGACGTATCAAGGTGCCCCTCTCTCCTTCTTTCCATCTTCCCTTTCTTCTTCCCACCCAGCTGCCACAGTAGCACATTGTTCCCTGCTTCCTCCCGCATCGACGCTTTCCTGCGCATGTGTGACATCTTTGTCCATTGCTGCCCGAAGAGCTCCGGCGGACCACGTCTACTATGCCGAGGCCAACGTGGCCCCCACTCCTCGAGCTCAATGAATCCGTCCAGGCCTCGCGGCCGCCAGCTGTGCATGTGCATGTAGCACATCGACGCCCTATTCCGCCTCCTCCTCGTCCAAGACCGAGCCACGCGCCGACCTCCTGCTGCTCGGCCACCAGCTTCGTGCCGCACCGCCTCGCCCACGCGTCTTTGTGACGCCTCCTGTGCGGTGACGACCTCTGGCCCTCTGTCCCCCAGCTCTCTCCGGCGACCACTTCTGGCCAATCGACTTGGCATCAATAGAGGGATGTAAAGGACAATGAATCTTTTTTTACTTATTAATGGTATTGGTGGGTAATTTTGTGTCTTGTCTAAGGGTAAAATCAGAACTAAAAGTGTGACAACACGGGACACCGCTTTCCCTTTAATAGTATAGAAAAGTTTTAATCATACATCCGGCCTCTGCATAACTGAGATGCTGATGACTGCAAGTGCACAGGTCATATGTAGCTAGTTTCGAAAGAAAGAGTATCGAACCACACAGAGGTAGATTGCAGAAGGTCTTAATGCTCCTATTTACCGTTGTTAATGTATACTTATATGAGATCTATTAATGCAAGTAAAAGGTGCGTGAAGGGTGTTTGAGAGTGTTTTGCGTTCAAATGAAGGAATGCTTAAAGACTAGAGATTCCGACCAATGGGGTGGATTAGTGAAGGATTTTTATATGAAACTTACATGGGGAGAATGAGTTCTTAGGGAGGTGCGTATACACCACTGATACGTCTCAAACGTATCTATAATTTTTGATGCTCCATGCTTGTTTTTACACCATTTGCCTATTGTTTCGTTACACTTAGTGGCACTTTTATGCATTTTCCGGAACTAACCTATTAACGAAGTGCCACAGTGCCAGTTCCCTGTTTTCTGCTGTTTTTGTGTTTCAGAGTGATACACAGGAAATATTCTCGGAATTGGACGAAACCACATCCTGAAGTCTTATTTTACCCGGAAGCTTCCAGAGATCCGAAGAGGAGTAGGAGGGGGGCCACCAGGGCCCCACACGCAGGGGCGGCGCGGCCAGCCCCCTGGCCGCGCCGAGCCCGTGTGAGGGAGCCTGGCTCCTCCTCTGACATCGCCCCTTCGCCTATAAAGACCCCCCGACGAGAAAAACCTAAGGGCCCGATCAGTTTTCCAGAACACATCGCGATCCGCCGCCGCCGTCGACCCGAAGATCGGGAGGGTCCAGAAGCTCTTCCCGGCACCCTGCCGGAGAGGGGAATCGCCACCGGAGGTCTTCTTCATCGCCATGCTTGCCTCCGGAGCGATGAGTGAGTAGTCTACCTTGGACTATGGGTCCATAGCAGTAGCTAGATGGTTGTCTTCTCCACCATGTGCTTCATGTTTAGATCTCATGAGCTGCCATACATGATTGAGATCACCGTTATGTAATTCTACATGTTTGGTTTGTTGGGATCCGATGAATATTGGTGTTTATGATTAAGTTGCTGTACTGAATTATATCTTTTGTTATCTCTATGTTGTTTATGATCTTTGCATGCTCTCCGTTGTTAGTAGCTATCTTGGCCGAGTAGTTGCTATTGACTCCAAGAGGGGGTATTTATGCTCGATAGTGGGTTCATGCCTCTATTTCACCTGGGGGAGTGACAGAAACCTCTAAGGTGGTAGATGTGCTGTTGCTACTAGGGAGAAAACAACATTCATATGCTCAAGGGCATATGCTTTGTTTACATTACACACTTTGCTTAATGCAATTATCTGTTGTTCACAACTTAATACTTCTAGGGTGTTCGGATTGATATCCCCGGGAGTGGATTATTAGTCATAGATGCAGTTGGATGGCGGTCTATGTATTTTGTTGTAATGCCCAGAGTAAATCTCATAGTGATCTTCTTGACATATCAGGTTTATCTTTATTCTATCAATTGCCCAACTGTAATTTGTTTACCCAGCATGTGTTATTTTATCTATGGAGAGACACCACTAGTGAACTGTAGACCCCGGTCCTATTTACATCATATTGCTATCACCTGTTTACTTTACTTGCACTGTTTACTTTACTCACATACTATATTGTTTTCCACTCGATACGCTCATAACCTTTGTTTCAAGCAAACCGGTGAGATTGACAACCTCATCGCAAGTTGGGGACAAAGTATTTGTTTGTGTGTGTGAAGGTTCCGCATCACCTTCAGTCGTCATTGTCTCTCCTCTCCTGACCGACATTAAACCTTGGTTTCTTAACTGAGGGAAAACTAGCTGCTATACTCATCATACCTTCCTCTTGGGGTTCCCAACGGGCTGGTTATTCACCACGCACAAGGACAATCTGCTTCCACGTCAACCACACGCCATCAACCGGTAGCAGCCTCTTTTCTGGCGCCGTTGCCGGGGAGGAAGAGAAGACTTCTGCGAGGGGAGTTTTTCGCACGCACATTCTTTACTTTGTTTTATTGTTTTGCTTTACTTTATTTATTTTACCTGCATCGTTTTATATCAAAAACCCAAAAAAAATTAGAATCCTTGGTAGCTGTTTTTACTTATCTGCTTTTAGTTTTGTTAAAATGAGTAATCCTGAAGTAGAAGTTCGTAGTTTTAAGCAACAGGGGGGAGAAAGTTTAAAAGATGCTTGGTACCGTATTAACAATGCTCGTCATAGGTGTACCAAAAAGCACTCTACCACGATCCTCCTTAGAAATTTTTATGTTGGTATATCCAGTTGGAATAGGTATGTTCTTGATACTCTTACAGGAGGTAATTTTCTGGGTACTCCCGTTGGAGAAGCATGCACTATAATTGAAAGTTTAGTGGGAAAACCACCTATTCATGTTGCTAAAACTGAGACCACCCTGGAGGAGGTGGTAGAAAAGCTCAGCTCTTTAGAGAAAAGTTTGCCAAGTATCCTAGAAAATGCTAGCCGCGTTAGTGAATTAATAGAAAACATGGGTAAGAGAATTACCATTTTAGAGGCTAGCACTACTCATGACAATCAAAACTTAAGGATCGGTAAACTAGAGGAGTCTATGGAAACTCTTAGCTTAATCTTCTCTTCTCTTAAATTTAGGAAAGAGAAAGTGTTTGTTGGAAAAGAGCAAAAATTTATGTATGTTCCCAAGGTTTCTGCGCTTAAATATCAACATGTTCTTAAAATTGGTAAGACTCTTAGTTCCACTAAGGGTGACTTGCAGGTTGAATCATCTTTGGGAACCTTCAAAGAGCCTACTGAGGTAACTAGCACTTCATCACTTGATATTACTTGATTCGCAATTTTCTGCGCCTAGCTCAAAGGCGTTAAAGAAAAGCACTCTTGGGAGATAACCCAATGTTTTCTTTTCAGTACTTTTTCTTTTATTTGAGTCTTGGAAGTCATTACTACTGTAATGACCGCTCCTTATCTTGTTTATTTCGTTTTTGTGCCAAGAGAAGCCTCTAATTTGAGTGAGGTAAAGATTTGGGGATGTTGCTGTCCTGAAACTGTTTTCGGTGCTGCACCGTAAAAATTCGTGAAAATTCTCTGTTTATCTTTTGGACCTGAGATTTCTTGTGCATATGCCCCAGGTTATATCCAAACTTTTGTTAGCTGAACACTTTTTGATTTGAGCAACAGAAAATCCCTCAAAAATTCGACCTTTGTCAGCTGTTCAGTTTTGACAGATTTCTGCCAATATTTGTGTTTGCCACTTTATCGCTTTCTCTTGAGTTCTTTTGATCATGGAACTTTTGGGGAGGTTGCTACAGTAGTATTTACTATATATGTGGTGGTTTTGAGTTGAAACCTGAAGCAAATAGAGGATTGATTATATGTTATGCTTGCACTAATGTTGCTAATAGAATTGTGTTTAGTTTTGTATGAAGGAAGTTTTCAAGTGTAGGGACTGGAGAATGATGAGATGAGTTGAAGAATGGACAAAAGCTCAATCTTGGGGATGCCCATGCATCACCCCAAGAAATATCCAAGAAGTACAAGCGTCAAAGCTTGGGGATGCCCCCGAGGCACCCCTTCTTCATCGGCAAAAATCAGGTCACCTTTCAAAACACTATATTTTTATTGCTTCATGCACTATGAGTTTTTCTTGGAGCGTCAGTTGTTTTAGTTTTCTTAGTTGGCTTAGTTTGTTTGTTTGCTACAATAAATGGTTGGACCCCAACAAATTTCTTTTGGAGGAGATGTACTCATTTTCATTTGCAAAGAACGCCCTAGTTTTCACTCTTATTAAAAATCGAGCGTTCTTCTTTTTCTGCTACTGCTTTTGGTTTTCGTTTTCGCCTTGATTTGCGTTCAGACCTTGTCATATCTTTTCATCAAGGTGTATTTTTGCCTCTGATCTTTATTGGTTTTCATCAAAAGAGGTGTTTATAAAAATTTCAAATGGTGTTGGAAAAGAGAAAAAGCTTTGTGCAAAATAGTGGTACAAGAAGGAGCTTGTGTAGACTGCGGCTTAGGCTTTTTCATGTCATGCTTGATGTCTTTTTGATAGTATGCTTAGTGGTTTTGCTGTAGCATGACTTGTCTCAAATAACTGAGATTGCTTAATGAGCCTTTGAAAAAATCATGCGTTGTTTTTATTGTATGGAAGCATTATTTTGGTTTTCTCCTTGATGCTTTATTTGGGTTGACTTGGCGCATGCTCACACATGTTAGACTCTTAAAAAGTTGCCAATAGCCTTCATGATCATTTAGTTTTTGACTTTTGATGCCATCTTATGCTTCTTTTAATGTCGCTTTGTCGCTTTGCATGATTATGGCCATTATTGCTCTCTTAGTTGGTCGCTCCCAGTCTTTTGCTAGCCCTCGTCTTGTACTGAGTATGAGCTCTACTCGTGCATCCAACTCCTAAAAGCCAAAGTTTTCCAAAGTGTCCACCATACATACCTACTAGCAATTTGCTATTCCAAGTAAATTTGACTTGCTTTTATTTTCTCTTCAAATTAAACTCTTACCAGTGTTATGCGAAATTCAATCAGTAAAGCTCTCACGAACCTGAAGGCACACTTTACTTTTTCCTGTTCTTAAAAATTTGACATTGTGGTCTCTTATGTTGAGTTGTTATGCTTGCAAGTTGTAAGTTGGATTCTAGCCCAGCCATGCTGTCATGGGGCAAGCTTTCAACATTGCACTTCTTATTTGAGTTGATATCGTGATCTTTTGTCTATGGATGCCCGTGGTGTGAAATGAATTGGGAATCTTGTGGGGATCATGGAGTTTGTATACGTGTTAGGGAAACGCTGGGCCGCCAATCTAAGCCATGCATAATTCATGGTGGAAATTTGCAGCATACCCATGGTGAACATTCGACGACGCATCTCACAATAAAAAGCTAAACAAAAGGCAAATAAAAGAGATGTCGAGGTGTTCATTGTCTGCTTGTCCTGTCATTTTGGTGTGGGCTTGTTCCATGTCATCGGGCACGGAGGTACCCCATTGGCGGTTCTCAATGATATGCATATACTTATGATGTCTACGCACTTCTATTCTTGTAGACACTTGTTGGGCCTCCAAGTGCAGAGGTTTGTAGAACAGCAGCAAGTTTCCCTTAAGTGGATCACCCAAGGTTTATCGAACTCAGGGAGGCTAGAGGTCAAAGCTATCCCTCTCAAACAACCCTGCAATTACAATACAGAAAGTCTCTTGTGTCCCCAACACACCCAATACACTTGTCAAATGTATAGGTGCACTAGTTCGGCGAAGAGATAGTGAAATACAAGTGGTATGGATGATTATAAGTAGTAAATACAATCTGGAATAAAAATCGCTGCGAGCAAACATGTAACAAAACAGCAAGTAAACGGTGTGCAATGCTTGGAAACAAGGCCTAGGGATCATACTTTCACTAGTGGACACACTCCCAACAATATAACATGACTGAACAAATAACTTCTCTTTGCTAAGGCACTCTGAATTACTCTCCTATTGAATAACACTAATCATTGCGTAGTGGCTACAGAAGTACCCCTTAAAGTTCATCAAGTACTTGACAAACACCACTCATAGCGATACCCAAATCAGATCACAACTCAAGATAGATATCATTGCAACTTAAACCAAGTACTAACACGGTGCACACACTGTCAACATTACACCATGAAAGGAGGAATAGATCACTCAAACTATCATAGCAATAATTATTCTCATAATCCACAAGAGATCACAATCATAGCCTAAACCAAGTACCACCATGATGCACGCACTGTCACCGTTACACCATAGCAGGAGGAATAGATTACTTTAATAACATTGCTAGAGTACACAAAATATCTGAATAATAACATGTACTTGTTCAACATGATACAAAGCTCACGATCACATAAAGATCATATCATGGGAGAGAGAGGTGAACCACATAGCTACTGGTAGAGCCCTCAGCCCCGGGGATGAACTACTCCCTCCTCATCATAGGAGACAGCAAGGTTGATGGAGATGGCGGTGAGGTCGATGGAGACGGCGGAGACGGCGATGGAGACCGATGTAGATGGCTCCGGGGGCACTTCCCCGTCCCGGCAGGGTGCCGGAACAGAGACTTCTGTCCCCCGAAATTCGTCGGTGGCGGCGGCGGAGCTACGGAACTCTTTCTAGAAATCTGATCGTCGAATCCCCTAGGGTTTTCCGTCCCGAGGCTTCTTATAGGCGAAGGGGCGATGTCAGAGGAGGGCCAGGGCCTCCACACGTGGGCCCCGCGCGGCCAGACCCCTGGCCGCGCCGGGCATGTGTCTGGGGCCCTGGTGGCCCCCCTCTGACACCTCTTCGGATGTCTGGAAGCTTCCGGGTAAAATAAGACTTCAGGAACTTGTTTCGTCCAATTCCGAGAATATTTCCTGTGTATCACTTCTGAAACACAAAAACAGCAGAAAACAGGGAACTGGCACTGTGGCAACTCGTTAATAGGTTAGTTCCGGAAAATGCATAAAAGTGCCACTAAGTGTAACGAAACAATAGGCAAATGGTGTAAAAACAAGCATGGAGCATCAAAAATTATAGATACGTTTGAGACGTATCAAGCATCCCCAAGCTTAACTCCTGCTCGTCCTCGAGTAGGTAAGTGATAACAAAAGAATAATTTTTGAGGTGACATGCACCTACACAATCTTGATCATATATGTAAGCATTGGTGAGCTGGGATCAATAGAACTTAAAACATGGGCATGAAAGATATAATCATGACAATAAGAACTTAGCAACCATGTTGTAAACATGCAAATGAACACAAACAAAAGATCATGATAATGAAACAATGAAAGTCAAACTTGTGTTCAAATCATAAGGAAAAACATACAAATGGTTTTCAGCTTGTCCTTCAAAGAGAGCAAAACATAAATGCATAGGACACCTCAAAGTTTAAGAGGGCGACTAGATACAAATAATTTAAGAACAAGTGAAACCAACAATATGAGTCAATCAATGAACTTTGGGACAATGCATATCACACTAAGAATGACAACTATGCTCTCTTAATGGTGCATAAAGGAAGAAGGTGGTGACTCAACATAAAAGTAAAAGAAAGGCCCTTCGCAGAGGGAAGCAGTGATTAAACATGTGCTAGAGCTTTTCATTTGTAAAACAGAGAGATAAAAAATTGGTTTTTGAGAGGTGGTTGTCTTTGTCAACGACTGGCAATGGGGTTCTTACTATCTTCCATACAAAAATGAAGCAAGTTTTTGAGAGAGAGATTGGCACTTTTGTGCTCTTTTATAAAGCTTGGCACTCCTCCCCACCTTTTTTTCCTTTCACAAACCATGGCTAACCGATTCCATCGGGTGCCCACCAACATTCACATTCCATGGAGGAGTGCCTTTTTTCTTTTTTTTCTCTTTTTTTTTTATTTTTGGAATAAACAATATGGAAGATAGCAAATCCGACCACTACGTCCCCATGAGCTGAAAACAGTGTCACAAAACGAGAAGTGTTTTGAAGGTTTTTGAAAGGTAGCACACGAAAATTTTACTTTGGAATGGCTTATAAATACCATGCATAGGAGTTTATAGTGGACACAATGGAAAACTTTGGCTTTTAGGAGTTGGATGCACGAGTAGAGCTCATACTCAGTACAAGGTGAGGGCTAGCAAAAGACTGGGAGCGACCAACTAAGAGAGCAATAACGGCCATAATCATGCAAAGCGACAAAGCGACATTAAAAGAAACATAAGATGGCATCAAAAGTCAAAAACTAAATGATCATGAAGGCTATTGGCGACTTTGTGAGAGTCTAACATGTGTGAGCATGCGCCAAGACAACCCAAATAAAACGTCAAAGGAGAAAACCAAAATAATGCTTCCAAATAATAAAAACAACGCATGATTTTTTCAAAGGCTCATTAAGCAATCTCAGTTATTTGAGACAAGTCATGCTACAGCAAAACCACTAAGCATACTATCAAAAAGACATCAAGCATGACATGAAAAAGCCTAAGCCGCAGTCTACACAAGCTCCTTCTTGTACCACTTTTTTGCATAAAGCTTTTTCTCTTTTCCAACACCATTCAAACTTTTTTAATCCAACTCTTTTGAGGAAAACCAATAAAGACCAGAGGCAAAAATACACCTTGATGAAAAGATATAACAAGATCTGAATGCAAATCAAGGCGAAAACGAAAACCAAAAGCAGTAGCAGAAAAAGAGAACACTCGTTGAAACGATAAGAGTGAAAACTAGAGTGTTCTTGGCAAATAAAAAGCGAGTTCATCTCCCTCCAAAACAACATGATGTGATCAAACCATTTATTGCAGCAAACAAAACTAAACTAATAATGAAAACTAAAACAACTGACGCTCCAAGAAAAACACATAGTGCATGAAGCAATAAAAATATAGTGTCTTGAAAGGTGACCTGATTTTTGCCGATGAAGAAGGGGTGCCTCGGGGGCATCCCCAAGCTTTGACGCTTGTACTTCTTGGATATTTCTTGGGGTGATGCATGGGCATCCCCAAGCTTGAGCTTTTGTCCATTCTTCAACTCATCTCATCATTCTCCAATCCCTACACTTGAAAACTTCCTTCATCGAAACTAAACACAATTCTATTAGCAACATTAGTGTAGGCATAAAATATATTCAACCTCTTTTAGCTTCAGGTTTCAACTCAAAACCACCACATATATAGCAAAATACTACTGTAGCAACTCCCCAAAAAGTTCCATGATCAAAAGAACTCAAAAGAAAGCGATAAAGTGGCAAACACAAATATTGGCAGAAATCTGTCAAAACTGAACAGCTGACAAAGGACGAATTTGTGAGGGATTTTCTGTTGCTCAAATCAAAAAGTGTTCAACTAAGAAAAGTTTGGATATAACCTGGGGAATATGCACAAGAAATCGCAGGTCCAAAAGATAAACAGAGAATTTTCACGAATTTTTACGGTGCAGCACCGAAAACAGTTTCAGGACAGCAACATCCCCAAATCTTACCTCGCTCAAATTAGAGGCTTCTCTTGGCACAAAAACGAAATAAAAAGGATAAGGAGCGGTCATTACAGTAGTAATGACTTCCAAGACTCAAATAAAAGAAAAAGTACGGAAAAGAAAACATTGGGTTATCTCCCAAGAGTGCTTTTCTTTAACGCCTTTGAGCTAGGCGCAGTAATTTGCAAAGATGCTCATGTGGGCGCCATATAAAAGCTTGAGGCAAAGACGCCATATAGGAACTTAAAGCAATAGAGAGCATCAAAAAGCAAATGTGAAAGACATTTATATCTGAACCACTTCCTATGCATAGGAATCTTGTAAGAAAATAAATCAACGAGGCACATAGTAGCAAGCATGAATAGATAAAACAAGTGCCACTTCAAGATTTGCAACATAAAGAGGGGAAACTTAATATTGTTGAGATCCATCAAACCATGTTTCCCTCTCTCATAATAACTTTCAGTAGCATCATGAATAGAACTAACAATATAACTATCACATAAAACATCCCTATCATGAGCCACATGCATAAAAGAATTAATACTCACCACAGGAACAATAGTAGTACGAGCAGATTCAACAGAATAATTATTCTCATCACCATAATCATCATAAATAGGAGGCATATTGTAATCATAACTAATTTTATCCTCAATAGTAGGTGAACTGAAAATATTATACTCATCATCATAGCCATCATAAACTAGAGGTTTAGTATCATCACAAGCTAAAGAACAGCTATTTCGCAAAGCATATTCTTCAAACATATCATCATAAGAAGGAACATCACATATGGGAGATAAAATATCATCAGAGCAAACTTTCTCCACTAAAGCTGGGGAACTAAAAATATCATGCTTAACAAAACCAGCTTCCCCAAGCTTAGACTTTTCTATAGCATTATCAACAACGGTGTTCAAAGCATTCATACTAACAACACTATTAGCATGCAAATTAAGCTCCAAAGGTTTTTCAATTTTCTCTTCAAACACTTCATATCTAAACTCAGGAAAAAGACTAGCGAACTCTTTGTTTTCCATTAAGCCTAACTAGTGAAAATAAAAACAAGAAACAAAAAGATGTAATTGCAGAATCTAAAGGAAATAACTCCGAGCACTCACACAGGAGGATGCGAGTACCTTTTACCTTACCTCCCCGGCAACGGCGCCAGAAAAGAGCTTGATGTCTACGCACTTCTATTCTTGTAGACACTTGTTGGGCCTCCAAGTACAGAGGTTTGTAGAACAGCAGCAAGTTTCCCTTAAGTGGATCACCCAAGGTTTATCGAACTCAGGGAGGCTAGAGGTCAAAGCTATCCCTCTCAAACAACCCTGCAATTACAATACAGAAAGTCTCTTGTGTCCCCAACACACCCAATACACTTGTCAAATGTATAGGTGCACTAGTTCGGCGAAGAGATAGTGAAATACAAGTGGTATGGATGATTATAAGTAGTAAATACAATCTGGAATAAAAATCGCTGCGAGCAAACATGTAACAAAACAGCAACTAAACGGTGTGCAATGCTTGGAAACAAGGCCTAGGGATCATACTTTCACTAGTGGACACACTCCCAACAATATAACATGACTGAACAAATAACTTCTCTTTGCTAAGGCACTCTGAATTACTCTCCTATTGAATAACACTAATCATTGCGTAGTGGCTACAGAAGCACCCCTTAAAGTTCATCAAGTACTTGACAAACACCACTCATAGCGATACCCAAATCAGATCACAACTCAAGATAGATATCATTGCAACTTAAACCAAGTACTAACACGGTGCACACACTGTCAACATTACACCATGAAAGGAGGAATAGATCACTCAAACTATCATAGCAATAATTATTCTCATAATCCACAAGAGATCACAATCATAGCCTAAACCAAGTACCACCATGATGCACGCACTGTCACCGTTACACCATAGCAGGAGGAATAGATTACTTTAATAACATTGCTAGAGTACACAAAATATCTGAATAATAACATGTACTTGTTCAACATGATACAAAGCTCACGATCACATAAAGATCATATCATGGGAGAGAGAGGTGAACCACATAGCTACCGGTAGAGCCCTCAGCCCCGGGGATGAACTACTCCCTCCTCATCATAGGAGACAGCAAGGTTGATGGAGATGGCGGCGAGGTCGATGGAGACGGCGGAGACGGTGATGGAGACCGATGGAGATGGCTCCGGGGGCACTTCCCCGTCCCGGCAGGGTGCCGGAACAGAGACTTCTGTCCCCCGAAATTCGTCGGTGGCGGCGGCGGAGCTACGGAACTCTTTCTGGAAATCTGATCGTCGAATCCCCTAGGGTTTTCCGTCCCGAGGCTTCTTATAGGCGAAGGGGCGATGTCAGAGGAGGGCCAGGGCCTCCACACGCGGGCCCCGCGCGGCCAGACCCCTGGCCGCGCCGGGCATGTGTCTGGGGCCCTGGTGGCCCCCCTCTGACACCTCTTCGGATGTCTGGAAGCTTCCGGGTAAAATAAGACTTCAGGAACTTGTTTCGTCCAATTCCGAGAATATTTCCTGTGTATCACTTCTGAAACACAAAAACAGCAGAAAACAGGGAACTGGCACTGTGGCAACTCGTTAATAGGTTAGTTCCGGAAAATGCATAAAAGTGCCACTAAGTGTAACGAAACAATAGGCAAATGGTGTAAAAACAAGCATGGAGCATCAAAAATTATAGATACGTTTGAGACGTATCAACTTACAATGACAAGAGCCTTGCTTGGGAATCTAAGTAAAGTAGGATGAGGTTTGGGTACTCGTATTCACGGGGCACGAGGTTTTCAACTTATGATTTGTCAAGCATATGCATCATAATTGTTCTCGCATTAACTTTAGCCATTCAAGATGCTTATGATGGGGGCAATGAGAGCTCAAAGCCGGTAAGTACCATAATTTTTGAAGGTTATAAAACTTGCAATCACTGCTTCCCTCTGCGAAGGGCCTTTCTTTTACTTTTATGTTGAGTCACCACCTTCTTTCTTTATGCACCATTAAGAGAGCATAATTGTCATTCTTAGTGTGATATGCATTGTCCCAAAGTTCATTGATTGATTCATATTGTTGGTTTCACTTGTTCTTAAATTATTTGTATCTAGTCGCCCTCTTAAACTTGAAGGTGTCCTATGCATTTATGTTTTGCTCTCTTTGAAGGACAAGCTGAAAACCAGTTGTATGTTTTTCCTTATGATTTGAACACACGTTTGACTTTCATTGTTTCATTTTCATGATCTTTTGTTTGTGTTCATTTGTATGTTTACAACATGGTTGCTAAGTTCTTATTGTCATGATTATATCTTCATGCCCATGTTTTAAGTTCTTATGATCCCAGCTCACCAATGCTTACATATATGATCAAGATTGTGTAGGTGCATGTCACCTCAAAAATTATTCTTTTGCTATCACTTACCTACTCGAGGACGAGCAGGAGTTAAGCTTGGGGATGCTTGATACGTCTCAAACGTATCTATATTTTTTGATGCTCCATGCTTGTTTTTACACCATTTGCCTATTGTTTCGTTACACTTAGTGGCACTTTTATGCATTTTCCGGAACTAACCTATTAACGAAGTGCCACAATGCCAGTTCCCTTTTTTCTGCTGTTTTTGTGTTTCAGAGTGATACACAGGAAATATTCTCGGAATTGGACGAAACCACATCCTGAAGTCTTATTTTACCCGGAAGCTTCCAGAGATCCGAAGAGGAGTAGGAGGGGGCCACCAGGGCCCCACACGCAGGGGCGGCGCGGCCAGCCCCCTGGCCACGCCGGGCCCGCGTGAGGGAGCCTGGCTCCTCCTCTGACATCGCCCCTTCGCCTATAAAGACCCCCCGACGAGAAAAACCTAAGGGCCCGATCACTTTTCCAGAACACATCGCGATCCGCCGCCGCCGTCGACCCGAAGATCGGGAGGGTCCAGAAGCTCTTCCCGGCACCCTGCTGGAGAGGGGAATCGCCACCGGAGGTCTTCTTCATCGCCATGCTTGCCTCCGGAGCGATGAGTGAGTAGTCTACCTTGGACTATGGGTCCATAGCAGTAGCTAGATGGTTGTCTTCTCCACCATGTGCTTCATGTTTAGATCTCATGAGCTGCCATACATGATTGAGATCACCGTTATGTAATTCTACATGTTTGGTTTGTTGGGATCCGATGAATATTGGTGTTTATGATTAAGTTGCTGTACTGAATTATATCTTTTGTTATCTCTATGTTGTTTATGATCTTGCATGCTCTCCGTTGTTAGTAGCTATCTTGGCCGAGTAGTTGCTAGTGACTCCAAGAGGGGGTATTTATGCTCGATAGTGGGTTCATGCCTCTATTTCACCTGGGGGAGTGACAGAAACCTCTAAGGTGGTAGATGTGATGTTGCTACTAGGGAGAAAACAACATTCATATGCTCAAGGGCATATGCTTTGTTTACATTACACACTTTGCTTAATGCAATTATCTGTTGTTCGCAACTTAATACTTCTAGGGTGTTCGGATTGATATCCCCGGGAGTGGATTATTAGTCATAGATGCAGTTGGATGGCGGTCTATGTATTTTGTTGTAATGCCCAGAGTAAATCTCATAGTGATCTTCTTGACATATCACGTTTATCTTTATTCTATCAATTGCCCAACTGTAATTTGTTTACCCAGCATGTGTTATTTTATCTATGGAGAGACACGACTAGTGAACTGTGGACCCCGGTCCTATTTACATCATATTGCTATCACCTGTTTACTTTACTCGCACTGTTTACTTTACTCGCATACTATATTGTTTTCCACTCGATACGCTCATAACCTTTGTTTCAAGCAAACCGGTGAGATTGACAACCTCATCGCAAGTTGGGGACAAAGTATTTGTTTGTGTGTGTGCAGGTTCCGCATCACCTTCAGTCGTCATTGTCTCTCCTCTCCTGACCGACATTAAACCTTGGTTTCTTAACTGAGGGAAAACTAGCTGCTATACTCATCATACCTTCCTCTTGGGGTTCCCAACGGGCTGGTTATTCACCACGCACAAGGACAATCTTCTTCCACGTCAACCACACGCCATCAACCGGTAGCAACCACTAGCAAGGTATTCATCTTATGATTAGGATAACTTATCCCTTCCTTCATGTGTATGTATGGGGTGGAGCTCCATAAGTGGATGAGTACGGATAAACCATTAACTCCTCATCACTCATAACCACCACAACGATTGATAGTCAGCCACTCCAATCCGATTACAATTAAGGGTTCTCTCGTGGTTATGGATAGGTGTCATGAGTCATGAACTTTATAGTTTATTGATGCATATTTCTACATTTTATAATGTTATTAGTTGTTATAATCATGATCTGCAATGATTTATGGGGATTTTCCATCGACCCCCCTTATTTTGGTTATAACTCTGCAGAATAGGAAAACCCTGTTTTGTGTATATTTACGTTTCAGGAACCTTCCCGAACTTAAATTGACCTGGAATTTTTCGGGCGTTAATATTTTATCACGAGAACCATCTGGAGAAGAAGAACTCAATGATATGGGCCCCAGAGGCCAAAGGAGCAAAGGTGGCGCGGGCCCTGGCCAGGCCGTGATGGTGCGTAGTAGGCACCCAGTTGGGAATCCCAAGAGGAAGGTATGATGAGCACAGCAGCAAGTTTCCCTCAGTATGAAACCAAGGTTTATCGAACCAGTAGGAGAAAGAACTAACTTCCGAAGGTTGATGCTAACTGGCTTGGCGACAGCTCTAGACAATTTATATGCGGTGCCTTATCTGGGGCGTAGCTTTGCACCAGCAGCAACGTAGAACCTGCACACAACACAACCAAAGTACTTTGCCCCAACTAGCAGTCAGGTTGTCAATCTCATCGGTTTGCTATAAACAAATGATTAAACGAATCATGTGGTAAAAAATATTTGTTTGC
This sequence comes from Dactylis glomerata, assembly GCA_007115705.1. Lineage (NCBI taxonomy): Eukaryota > Viridiplantae > Streptophyta > Magnoliopsida > Poales > Poaceae > Dactylis > Dactylis glomerata. The sequence continues at coordinate 2,698,611 of QXEO01002109.1, forward strand.
GAGAAAGTAAATAATGCTTGTAAAGTAAACGGTAATATGAATGTAAAAGAATGGGCCGGGGTCCATAGTTCACAAGAGGTGTCTCTCCATAAAGATAAATAACATGCTAGGTAAACAAATTACAGTTCGGAAATTGATAGAATAAAGAATGCAAACAAATGCATGTACATGTCATGAGGATCACTATGAGATTCACTTGGGCATTACAACATAATACATAGACCGTAATCCAACTACATCTATGACTAATAATCCACCCGCCGGATGTCATCCGAGCAACCGTTGGGTATTAAGTTGCAAGCAACAGATTATCGCCTTAAGCAAAGTGTGTAATGTAAACAATACAAATGTCCTTGAACACAAGATTGTTGTTTTCTCCCTAGTAGCAGCAACACATCTACAATCTTAGAAGTTATTGTCACTCTCCTAGATTACTAGAGGCATGAACCCACTATCGAGCATAAATACTCCCTCTTGGAGGCACTAGCATCTACTCGGCCAAGATATCTACTAGCAACGGAGAGCATGCAAGATCATAAACAACATAGAGATGATAAATCACAAATCAACTTGACATAGTACTCAATATTCATCGGATCCCAACAAACACAACATGTAGAATTACATAACGATGATCTTGATCATGATAGGCAGCTCACAAGATCTAAACATGAAGCACATGGAGGAGAAGACAACCATCTAGCTACTGCTATGGACCCATAGTCCAAGGTAGACTACTCACACATCACTCTTGAGATAGGCATGGTGATGAAGAAGGCCTCCGGTGGTGATTCCCCTCTCCGGCAGGGTGCCGGGAAGAGCTTCTGGACCCTCCCGATCTTGTGTCAACGACGGCGGCGGCTTACAGTATGTTTTCTAGAAAAGAGTTTGGGCCCTTAGGGTTTTCTCGTCGAGGAGAATATATAGGCGGAAGGGCGATGTCAGGGGGTGGACCAGGGGCCCACCCCATAGCCTAGCGCAGCCTGGGGTGGCCTGCACCATGGCATAGCCGCCTCCTGGCCCCCCTCCGTCTCTGCTTTGGACTCCGTCTCGTGTTGGGAAAAATAGGAACTTCGGCTTTTGTTTCATCCAACTCCGAGAATATTTCCTGTGTAACTTTTCTAAAACACAAAAATAGCAGAAAACAGGGAACTGGCACTGTGGCATCTTGTTAATAGGTTAGTTCCGGAAAATGCATAAAAACGCCACGAAGTGTAACAAAACACAAAGCAAATGGTGCATAAACAAGCATGGAGCATCAAAAATTATACATACATTTGAGACATCTCAGGCCGCGCCACCCATGCCCGTTTGAGCCTTGAAATTTTGATGTCGTCCATCTTCGTCTCTTGATGCTCAGCTTGACCTAAAAACACCTATATAAAGACCCCCTTTGGAGTTCCCAAGAGGAGGTGGCGGAGAAACATGAAACACAGAAACAGAGGCTGTTCCAGCGAAGATTGGAGGGGGAAACACTACCGGTTCGCCCCCGGACGCTTCTCCACCCTCTCCGACATCAACACCATCATCACCGCCATGAAGAGGGAGTAGTCCACCTCTGGACTATGGGTTTGTAGCAGTAGCTTGTTCTATCTCTCTCTTATGCTTCAATGTTTAGATGCCATATGAGCTGCCCAACATGATTATGGTGCATATTATGTAATTTCTATGTGGTGGATCTTTTTTATTGGATGATCAATGAGATGTGATATGTTATTATGTTCTTGATGTATGAGTAGATGCATATTATTACCCTATTCTTTACTACTTGTTCTGATCCAACATGTATGCGAGAGCGCGAGAGGGGGATGGTATGTATTAGATGGAGTAACTAGGTAGTAGTGATTGGATAGTGACAGTATTCATGATCTGCTATGGTGTTTTACCTTTCCACGGCTATCTCACTAGGGATAAAGAGAATGCATGTGCTATAATTTCTTAGTGATAGCTGAGAATTCCAAGTGATATTCATAGGCATAGTTCTATTGTAATATGTCCAAGCGGTAGCATATTTGATATTCAACATCAAAGTACCTAAGGCTATACTCTGTTAATTCTTAATACTAGATTTCTTGAAGTGTATTCTTATCTAGTGGAGTATAAGTAAGATGTGTTGCATCATCTTTAAATTAGGATGTGATGCCCATATGAATATTATCAAGTTAATATAATAAAAATCATGTCAATGTTTTGGCCATCTATCTTGCGCTTAATGCCACCACAACTTTACGAGAGAGTAGACAAGTGAACCCATGAACCCCAGTCCAATTTTAATCATAAGAAACGCCTTTCGAACACTTATATGCGCACTTTTATTTTAGCATTAATTAAATCTGAAAATACAAAAATATATTTACTTTCTTGCATCCACATATAAATCCCAAAAATACCTTTACCGCATTTTCTAAGTTGCATTTTAGCTTAGTTTACCTTGCCCACATCATATTTACTTTATTGCATTGTTATTTACTTTATTGCATATCATATTATTTTTACTTACATTCACACCTTGACAAGGGTATAGCTAAGAGAGCCCGTTATCTTTGTACCCCTGAGGCCTATTAAGATAGGCCTAGTCATAGACATAGTCAAAATACGAGTTGACATCGTATACGAACACTGTAATTTGTATTGAACCCGACCGAATCCTTGAGACCTAGCCACCTATATATAGGGGCCAGGAGAGGCCGGCCAGGGACAGATTGAGATTGAGCTAAGTTCAGTACCACGCTTATTCTCGATACAAACCTTGTTTGACTGACCTTTACCTTCGAGTTCATCCGACGCCCTCTTCCCCCGATCCTAAGTCCTTCATCCAGGACATTTGTCGAGATAACCCTCGTCAATTGGCGCCGACCGTGGGGACTCTGGGCATTGGAATCATGAATTCGACGGCTTTTTTGCTTCTAGCCAATAGCAATTCAAAAGTCGACGGAAACCAGATATCCCTTGGGACCATACATTTTCAATTTCATCCACCAACCCTTACGCCAGTCTTCGCAAGCCTGGATCACGAGATGGATCTGACGATCGGAAGCCTAAACTTTCGTGTCAAATCTTTGGGTTCAATTTGCCTCTCAGATTCGACAAAATCGGATCCGTTGGCAAGCAAAACCGCGACAATCGCAATGTCAGAATCATCGGTAGGCTCTTCTAGCAAGGTAAACTTGCCGGTCAGCTTTGCAACAACGGAGAACATAGGAAGAAAAATCAAAGAACTTGACAAAACCATGGACGACCTTGACTTAGGTGATCAATCAGAAGACTTCATGATCTGCTGGGACGACACCTCAGATAAATCTACAGATACATGGAAAACATGATTGGAGCTTCATTAGGATAATCAAACTACTCTCTCAAGCTGCAGCAGCAAGTTCGACAACCAGTATCAAGTACTCGCAATCATAGGAGACAACTCAGAAGAATTTGATGAAAACAACAACCCAGTGCTAAACCCAGCAAACATAACAAGAGGAGCAAATCATCTGGCGGAAGGCGACACTGCAAACTCTCTGGCAAACAGAGTCAAAGTTCGATTATCAGCAGAAGAGTGGAACACAATCAAAGCAGCCATTGAGCACGGCATAGCTATACCAACAGATGCAAGCCAAAATGTACTCTTAGGGTATCATTACGCCATGCGAAAACAATCAAGGCAACTAGAAAAAGAAAGAAGTGAAATACGGAGAAGGAGGGACTCAGCAACTAAAGCAAGCGCAGCTCTTCGCGCAGAGCGCAGTAATGCGTCGTATACGAATAGCAGAAGGCACCGTATCGGTCGATGAGCAAGGCAATATTGTACAAAAAACACCCGAAGCAGCGCTTGTGGCAGCACAAACATATCTATACACCACATGGCCAAGCCCAGGGGATCCAAGAGAGCATATGCATCGAGCATCATTACAAGGATTGAGAATGGTAGGTAACAAGTTAACAACCAAAGACGAAGATGCATACTGCAACAAGGGTACGCAAAAGCATAGATCACCATGCCGTGACAATAGTCCTCGGCATAGGAGTAGTAGCCGACGATCTAGGTCAGTATCGCCAAAATACCACAAAAGCCCAAGGCATGGAGGAACCCGAAGGTCCAGGACTCCCACTAGGGCATATGACTATGAAGATGATGAAAAAGAAATGGGCGCATCATACTTTACTCACAGAGTTTGCACCACGCCAGTACCCAAAGGTTTCAAACTACCCCATGATCAACAAAAATATGATGGATCTGAGGAGCCATCATCATGGCTCTCAGATTATTTGCAGGCAGTCAGAATACTTAGAGGATCAAAGGAAACAACAATGCAAAGTCTACAACTCCACCTCACCTGAGCAGCCCGGTCATGGTTGAGTAAGCTGGAAAGAGAGACAATCGGAAGTTGGGAAGAGCTCACAAAATAATTTACGAGCAACTTCAAGTCAACATACAAAGGGCCAACATCAATAGAAGAAGTCAAAGCTTGTGTACAGCAGCGCAACGGGACACTCAGGTCATACATCCAAAGGGGGAGCATCATGAAGAACTCCGCAGTCGAGGTTTCAGATGAGCGAGCAATCGACGCCTTCACACTTGGGTTACGACGAGGAGACCTAGTCGAAGAAATGGGCAGAATCAAACCAAGGACACTTTCGGAGCTAATGGACATAGCAAATAGATTCGTATATGGCGAAGATGCGTGTAACAACAAGAGGACACGATCACCAGAAGACGATAGGAGAAACAGATACAACAGTCAAAGAAGAAGATCCCGCAAGTATGACAACTATGGCTCCCATAGCCAAGTAGCCGTAGGATACAAAGACAATAATTATCATGGAGATGACCGTAGGAGTTCAGGATACCACAGCTACGGTAGGGAAGACTCCGGCAGCAACAAAAGATTCCAATCAAAGGGGTCCAGGGATTATAATCCATCACCAGACGATATGCTAAATGGACCGCGCCACATACACTTTGCGTTTGTTGATAGGAAAAGAGTGTCCAGGCACGCAATGAAATACTGCAAAACATTTCTGAAACTTCAGGAGGCAGCAGGAAATAAACAAGCCAAAGCAAGAAGGCAGGGCTATGAGGGAACGCAAATAATACACCTTCATCAAACCAGCAAGCAAACAACAGAGCAGCGCAAAGCCAGAACAAACCAAATCAAGGAAACGACAATGAAGGAGGGTATATTCCATCTAAAGGGCACATCACAACAATGATACAACCTGTCCCGAAGTCGAATAAAGAGGAAAAAAGCAAATCTCGATAAGTCAACTTAGCAGTAACATCGCCTCCAGTGACTATAGAATATTTGCACTGGTCCGAGCAACCCATAGAATTCAACAGAGAAGATCACCCCATAATAGTACCTCGGCCGGGAAACGCGCCTTTGGTACTCAAAGCTCAGATTGGAGGATACGACATAGACATGGTATTCATGGATGCAGGAAATGGGATAAACCTGATCTACGCAAAAACACTTCAAGCAATGCACATATCGCTAGAATTCTTGAAGCCAACAGACTGCTCCTTCCATGGAATCGTACCAGGAAGCGCCAACTACCCATTAGGTCGAATAGCACTCGACGTTTGCTTTGGCAACCGCCAGAACTATAGAAGAGAGAAGCTCGACTTTGAACTCATGGACTGGCCCTCTCAGCATCACGCGATCCTCGGGCGACCAACATTTTCGCGATTCATGGCAGTACCTCACTACACTTACCTGGTACTTAAGATGCCAGGACCAAGAGGAATCATCACAGTAAAAGGGAGCTTCGAACTCTCAGATCTATGCGACAAGAAATTCCACAAGATGACGCAAAACTTTGGCATGATAGCTAACTATGGACAACCCAAGGATAAAATAACAAGCGCGACTACAGGCACTACGAAACAACTCGAAGAACATCAGGCAGAGCCCGACGCAAAGAAACTGCGAGTACAGTCATCGGACCCAAAGGAAGCTGCAATAGAGGAGGAGAAGACCACTACAATATAGACAACAAGCATACAAAAAGCTGTTAGGAGAGTAGGATAGGACAAATAAGGCTACTAAGCCACGAGTTATCATAGGGAAATACCCTCTAGACCCAAAACACAGGTCACTAGCCGGGTCTCTTGGGACATCCCATGTATCTTTACATTCAGCATAATAAAAAGACAAGTTTCTCCTTTTTGAGCTTACAAGTCTTTGTGACAAATTCAAAAAACAGATCACAAGTGATACACCATAGAATTGCGGTAAATGCACGAACAAAAATAGTGCCTTGAGCACAAGTTTCTGACAACAGCATCAGAACAAATAACTCTCGCGTTCACAAAAGAACATATAATACAGCCATATATTACAACTCCGCTTGATCTGAATCGTCAACATGGAGTGGGTTCAAGTAATGATATTCACGGAAAAAGTAAGCATCAGCTTCTAGTAACCTACCAATAATCTTTCTCGCCGGTTGAAGCATGGCGTCCATATGGACTCGCAGTGCCACAGATCTTTGAGTAGGAGGCAAATTCAGAGACATGGCACTATAATTGAGTCTCGGGTGCCACTTACGTATCCATCCAAGAGCAAAATTAGCGCCAGCCACCAAGTTGAGCTCTATCAGGCGATGAACACGTCGACTCATCCGAAAAACATCGAGTAGCTGCCCAAAATTTTCTGTCAGAGGATTCTGGGGAAGCATATGTGACACCCCCGAATTTATAACAAATTCTAAGTGCCCATTATGTAATCCATCACCATCCCAGAATCATTGTTGTGATTTACATAACGTATTTGATATCACAGTCATAGCCATTAATAGTAAATAAAGAGAATTACATAGGTTGTCGCACAGACCAAACCTTACATTACATCAACATGCAGCGGAATAACACTTTGGGTCCATATTGTCAAGCTTCATCCGAACAGGCAAGCAGACAGTAGGAAACGAGCCTAATTCGCAAAATCGTCAATGAGTCCTTCCTTCTTGATCTTGCTCCTTCAAGTCTGGCCAAGTTAATAGCCAGGGACAGAGCCATGAGTACATTGAATGCACTCGCAAACCATCTTATAAATAAATGAAAAGGGAAATGCATGGCTCATATAGTGGACTATAGCTCTAAGTTTATTTGCAAAATGCTAGCCTTATTTCCCAAGAGAGTTCATTAAAAGGGAAGAAAATTTAATTCTCTACATTGGAACTAAAGAGGAACTTCAAGTGTTGGTCACCTTCACTATTCAAGTCAAATCATTCACCAAGTTCACCGTAAGTTGTTATCATTCTTGACAAAAGTCAAGTACAGCTTGCCAACTGTCCATGACCGCAGACGCGGCTATTCGAATAGTTTTGGAACCTCTGCAGAGGGGTACACTTTACCCACAAGATTTGATACATCTGCCGGGAGAAATCCACGGATCGTCATACACAAAGTATACGAGGTTCAGATAATCAAACAAACTCTTTCACTTGTCTACTCTAGTATAGGATCCTTCCCTAAGAGCCCATTTTGGCACTCATAGTTTTGCCCGCTGCAGAGTGCTGCATGAATGGAAATTTCCACTCGGTTCGGAAGTACCCGCGCACGGTGCACTTCAATAAAGGATGATACAAGGTCTCCCATACTAGAATAAACAAGCTACAGACTAAGCCCCTTCCCATTTAGGGGTAATGTGGTCGTACGGTATGGTTGGCTCACATAGTACATCACTCATTATCATTTAGAAATACATTCCATAGTCCTTAGTCAAGATTATTTTCTTTTATAAAACCATCATGTAGGAGAAGTCTCCAATTCAAGCTTTCAAGCTTTCAAGTTCAAGTCACCACTTTAAGTGGGGTTCCCCTTATAGATGGCCTCAATTTTATTAGCGACTAAGCAACTACTATGAGTGATGCTACCACCAAAGAAGGGTGAAATAAATCCAGTTTGATACTCTTGTTAAGCAAGATACCACTATACAACTATTATTCTAGAGTAGTAATTCAATCATGCAATTTACTTAAGAACAAATAGAATGCAATAGGAAAACTAGGCATTTGGAGTATGATTCAAAAGATGGCTTGCCTTGCTTGGCAATGTCAAAATAGTCTTCATCTTCATCTTGGGTTGATTGATCTCCATTTCTTGGTGGACTTCGGGATCCATTCTCCTTACCCTCTTTGTTGTCTAATCGTCGAGAAATAAATAAACATACAATCATCATACAATTCACAAACAATACACATTCCACAATCAAGGATACTTGGGTAAGGAAAGTTATCTAAGAATGCTATGGAGAGTGGATTCAACTTAACTGAGTTCATGTAGATGGGATTATCGCTTTCTTAACTTAAGTGAGGATTTAATTCACTTTGAATCATGAAATATCTCTTGCAAGTACTTATTGACCATGGTCATATACCACAAGTAGATATTCAAGATTATGGTTCAACCAAAGAGGCTTCATAGGATTTGGAGTATTTTTCTTTTATTGAAGCCATTTCTAGATTGCAAGTATTTAGGAATCAAGTTTGAATCTACAAGTACAATCTAGTAATCCTAGTTGACTTGGATCAGGGGTAATAGATTAATACTTAGAAATGTGTTTTATCCTAAATGGATTTAGAAGATTTTCCAATTATGAAATGAGTTTACCAAATTCTATGATCGGAATGCTTATTTACTCCAAATAGTAAATAGAATTTGACTTAAAAGGTTCAAATAGGGAATCTAATCTTATAAACAGATACACACTACTAATTAAGGATTTTGAGAGTTGGAATCATATTTTTATGAATTTTATTTGATTTTATATAATTTTTCTAAGGCTAGAAAGCTCTTGTTTTCTTATTTTTGATACAACCACTATGTAACTCTAATTGTGATAAAACCACTTCTAATGGATAGCTAATGTTATAAGGTTTCCAGAACATATTTACATGTTAGATTTGGATCTATACAACTCTAGGAAAATTAAATCTAAGACAGCATCTTAACTATATCTCTAAATTAAAAATAAACAACTAAACCTCTTTTTTTTTGTACACGGGCCAGACACACAGACCTAGCTGGGTCGGCCCACTCTTCTTCCCACGGGGTGAGAGCCAGAGAGGAAAAGAAAAGAAAATAAACCGGGCTGACCAAGGGCCCCGGCTAGTCAGGCCGAAGCGGTACGCGCGGGGTTCATCTTCCCCTGGCGACGAGACTTACCGGCGGTTGGCAGGGACGAGGACGGCGACGGGGAGCGGTGCAGGGGAAGAAGGGCTCGAGGGAGAGGAAGCAGAAAGGCTGCGGGTAGCCTCCTCGTCCGCCTGGTCCAGTCAGCAAAGCGGCGGGCTGCCTGGTTTGCCAGGAAGAAGAGGCGCCCTAGAGCTTGGGGTAGCTCCGGCGAGCTCAAACAAGGGAAGGAGAGAGTCGAAGAGGTTTGTCTGGGAGGCTATGGCGGCACTCCTCGGTCGCCTGGGACAAGCGGAGCTTTGGGATGAGCTCGGGATCGTCGGGAACGGCAGGTGGCCAGTAGAGTGGTGTGCGGGGAGTGCGTCGCCGGTGAAATCGAACGACGAAGCGGGAAACCAAGAGAGGATGTCTGGGAGGGAGTGCTGGATGGTGTGAAACCAGGGATGCTCACATGGGTCCTTTTATAGGTTGGAGAGGGCTGGCAAGGAGGTGGCCGAAGGTGGGGGTCCGGCAGGCGTGCGTCGGTTCTCCGGCGGGCGCGGGGGCTTTGGAAGCGTGCTGGCGTGCGCGGTTGTGCACTGTGGAGCGGTCACGCGCGTGCTGGCATGCTGGAGCGAGCAGAGAGAGAGGCAAAGAGGTGGAGGGAAAGGAGAGGGGTCCGGTTGTCTCTCCTCCAGCTTCCTTTCGGGTCTCATGGCCGGGTCCGGGCAGGGTGAGGGGGCATCGACAGCGGGATGGGAGAGGGGTGTCGTCGGGTACAGCTATGGGGCTAGGGCGTACGAGGGACGGCGTCGGCTATAGTGAGTTTGGTTTTTCAAATTTCTGCCCAGAACGTGTTCGACACAATGTCCGCAAGAATTCAAATTTTGAATTTTTGAAAATTTCCAATTGGGGAGGTCAAGATATTGGATAAGGATTCCAAACATATTTTTGTTAGGTCAAGGCGTGTTTAAATTCTTGAAGGCTAATTTGAATTTGAGAATATCCTCTGTTTCAGTTTCAAACTTTGGCCGAATTTTAAATAGGTTGAAGAAAGGGATTTTGGAAAATGCAGACTACGTCAAGCATTAATATAGTTTGTTCTTGGAGGTCTTGCAAAGAACCATCTTGGTCCAGTTCAACTATTTATTAATATAGAAGGGCAAAGTGTTGTAGTCAATAACATTTTCTAGATCCTTTTTCTTATGTTTCCTATTTAGAGTTTTGTGTTGCTGCTCGTTTATTTATGTTTTCTTACTTGTTGTTTGTGCTTGCTTGGCTTTAGTTACTTCAGTAGTTTGCTAAAAAGTTTTAGTATGCATTCATGCAAGATTTAAATATGTAGACATACCATTTTAATTTAAATAAATCATTTTACAAACAAAGGTTTAGTTTGGTCTTCAAAACTTGGCTAAGAAATCATATGAGCTTTTTGAAAGGTTTTGGAAATAAGTTTTCAAACTTACGATGTGTGGAAAATGGTTATAAGAGGGTATTTTTGAAAATTATAAATCCACACCATTTTCTCAAGTCTTTAATGGTGGAATGAAAAATAGTTTTCGAAAATGGATCTTTTTATTCTACTCTTTTGAGAACAAAGATAGGTTTCTTGCAATAAGATTTTACTTCCTTTACGAATATTTTATATTTTGGATGGTTTGAAAATTGTGGCTCAAAGGAGTTGTTTTAAAACCTTTCTCCTATTCTTTTTTTTATTTGCAACAAGGGAGCAAATTCTCAAATTCCCAAGTTTTAAAAGACAAGAAAATTAATCTTGTATTTAAAATAAAAGTTTTTGTTGGCTCAAAAAGTTGGTATTTTGATTAACTCAATTTATTTCTATTTTCCAAAATTTTGGGTTGTTACAGCATAACAGAATACATGGTCGTCAAAGACTTCTGACAACGATCGACTGACTCTCCGACATGTTGAGTACGATCCTGAAGAAGAACAATGGTGCTACGATGCCGCGGATCAACCCAAAAGGTGTTGGTATCAGACGATGCCCTCTCAAGATCCTCAATTCGCTTAGAAACCCGATGTTCCTCATCAACGGGGTTTAAGCAAGAACCTGGAGAGTAAAGAAGTTATAGCACGAAAAATTACAGGAACATAGGGAAAAGCGCAAGGGGGCTTCAAGAAACTCACATTGCAGTTGCTCACAAGCTGATTCGATAACCTCAATAAGGAAAGAGTCACACTCTTCAAGATGAACGACCTTGGCCATCAGATCAGACACCTGACTCTCAAGTGAAGACACCTGTTTCATCAAGCTGAAAGATTTCCCAGCTTGATCTACAACAGTCTTCGCTTGGCGCTTTAGCAGCGACAATCGACTCTCGAGATAAAAAATCCTCGACAAATACTCAGTGCAGCAACAAGGAGAGCAAGGAGCAGAAGGAATCCTAGAATTCAACCTAGTCGCGGGCGGCGAGTTACGGTCAAAATTTGGTGATCCACCACCATAATTAGGCTGGAAGGCAAAAGAGCAAGGCAAAATAACTCAAATACAAAACATGACTGGGAATAGCAATTCATTGCGCAAAGTATTTACAAAATATAGAGTTTTCCTGATCAGGCATCAGCAAAAGACACAAAAGTCTACTACATCAACTTGAAGAATGAAAACTATGCCACCTCATCAGCAGGCTCCATGGCGGTAGAAGGCGCAGAAGCTTCAGCAACAGGGGTGCTGGAAGGAGGTGTCAAAGACTCAGGCGCAGAAGTCGAAGAAGCTGCCGAAGGAGAGATAAGAGACACAATTTTGGGTGCATACTGCTTCGCCTTCTTGAAGAATTCCTCCATGTCCGAAAGGGGGCAAGCATGGGAAGAACCAAACTTCTCCCAGTCCACTTCTTCGCCATGTGATTGGGCCAAGGCGATCACCCCTTCAACACCTCGTTTCACAGACATACGCTTCATTGCAAGGACAGGTTCTTCGGTGGTGTCGAAGGCTTCGAGTAGCTTCCGAAGATTGTCGCCATGCATCTCCTTTCTCTTCTTCGGCTAGAACCTGACAAACATACGGATCAGTACGTGGCGAGTCAGCTGGAGGACATTCTGAACAAGCTTCCAGTTTGACTCCGGCACGTCCATTGCAGCCATCAGGGGATCTTCAGTGTTTGGCTGCCGAAGTCATCAAGACTCTCCAATTTTCTCTGCTGTATCACAGAGACACAAACAGAATAAGTCAACACATATCAGCAAGTGAAAGCCTAAGCAAGTATTGAAAAAGAGTGATGCGACACTTACTGCCAACAGAGACGGAGATCTTGTCAAGCCGCTCAGCTATGGACTGCTCCCGCTTCGCTCGCTTCTGATCAGCATCAACCAGTGCTTTTTCACCTTTTTTAGCTCTGGTTTTTGCTGACTTGGCAGCCTTCTCAGCAGAAACCTTGGCAGCGTTGGCACTCTCCCAAGCCTCTACAGAAGCCTTTACCTCGGCCTCCAAAGCAGATATACGAGCACGAGCCATGACCAAGGCAGCTGCGAGCAAGGGAAAAGACATCAGTAACCTGTAGAAGTATGGGTGCAAGCAAGTCCAGTAAAAGTAAAAATCACAAGCACAATGGAAAAAACCTTGAGATGCATCAGCAGTCTCCTGAATTTTTGTTGCATTCAGCACCAAGAGAAAGAAACTTCTGCATCAAAGCCTGCAAAACACAAGTTGTATGAGAGTATTAAAACTCAAGAACCAAAAGAATCGAGCATACGTAGTACCACTCACTTTGTCAGAAGAAGGAGAGGGCTGATGAACCTCAAGGGAAGTAGTCACTGCTGCTCCTATCTTCTAACGCTTTGAAGGAGGTGCAGTAGGTTTCTTCTTAGCAGGGACTGGCGATGGTTTAATCACCGCTGTCTCCTCTTGAGATTGTCCCTCGAGAATAGCCGAAAAGCCGAAGGGAGGAATTGTAGCAGCATCCTTCTTCGACTTATCATCGTCACTAAAGAAGAAATCAATCGACATCAAGAACAAGAAAAAGAGTCAAGAATAGAAAAAACTTGGAAAACAAAAAGAAACGAACTCACGAGTCCAGTAACTCGAACATATCAGGCTCAGAGTCCTTGGCAGCAGCAGCCTCCCTTGATGCTTCTTTCAGAACAGAGGTACTCGAGGAAGCCACGGCTCCTACGCGCTTCCTCTTTTTCTCCAGATCTCTATATTCAGAGAAATCAGGGGGGAGGCGAAGTAGTAGAGTCGCTCTCCTACAGAGATCCTTCGGCTTCATCTCCGTCCTGATTTTCATCAGCCTTGGGGGCTTCAGAACCAGCAGGAACAGGATCAGCCTCAATTGGTCCTTCCTTGAGAAGATGAGGGCGAGAAACCAAAGATTGGTGGTCCTACAAAGAGCATTCGCATAAAAGCATTAGCGAACAATACAAAAAGACAAAGAACAGAGCTCAATACTTTTGAGTTATAATATACATACCTTGGGCAAGGGATGAGCAGAGTCAAAAAAAGAAGCTGTCAAAGCTGGGATTTCCATCTGCGCGGTCAAGGTAGTCAGCGATCTAACTCGCTTGTCGAGGTCCTTTTTCTCTAGGTCTTGGGCGGACACCCGAAAAGGATCAGTCAAACCTAAATAAGACCACAACTTGGAAGTTCTCGACTGAAGGGGTTGGATGCATCTCTGAAGGAAGAACGCCATGAGTTGCGTCCCTATCTGACGAGGGTTAACTCGACAAATGTCCTAGATGAAGGACTTAGGATCGGGGGAGTAGGGCGTCGGGTGAACTCGACGGTAAACTCAGTCAAACAAGGTGCATATTGAAAGTAAACGAAATAATAAAACTTGGCTTGCTCTCAATCTGTCCCTTACCGTCCTCTCCTGGCCCCTATATATAGGTGGCCATGTCTCAAGGATCGGGAGGGGTCTGATACAGATTACAGTATCGACATACGACATGAACCCGTATATCGACTAGTATTACAATTGGGCCTAGCTTAACGGGCCTTAGGGGTACTTTAACTGACGGGCTCTATTATCTACACCCTTGTCACTATCAGTCCGCCTCCAGCAGCACTCTTAAGTCTCTGAATAGAAGCCAACAAAGGCTGGATATTTTGGACTTCAGCTTCCAAAGGAGGAGAGTCCCATGTCGTCAGCTTTGTTAGACTCTGTTTGGCATCAAAGGGAGCAATACCATAGTGATCAGAGGCGGCGGCCTTCTGGTCCTTGATATAGAACCATTTTTGCTGCCGGCCTTGCACTGATGCAGCCATGTTAAACTCCAGATAATGCGATTCTGATCGCACAGATACAACGGCTCCCCGCAGCTCAGGTTTTTTGTTCAAAGAAACGCTGGGACAGAGGCAAAAAAGAAATCTCCAAAGAATCCAGTGTGGATCAATTCCAAGGAAAGACTCGCAAAGAGTGATAAAACAAGCGATATGGAGAATAGAATTCGGCGTAAGCTGATGTAGCTGCACGCCGTAGACAAAGAGAAGCCCACGAATGTGGTGACCCAGCATACCACTGCATGTGTAGTATGCAAGTCGTTGACATAACACCAATGAAACACCATCTCACTAGTATTACATCGATCAGAGTGGTACAACAGAAACATCGCAGGTCCAAGGTAGGTGCATAGGATTACAATTTCATCATACAGAAGAGCTTCAGAACTTCCTCAACAGGTAGAGGTTTAGTCCTGGCGACTACAAACGAGAATAATACAATGAAGACTCAACTAGAGCTTCACTAATGCAGTTGGCTTGCTACAGAACTACTCTAGCTACTTAGGTTCTAGGATTAGGGAATTGGGTCCCTTCTATTCCTATTCTACTTTTCCACCAAGCTTGGTATAGTTGTTGACTCTGCTGATAGTTCTGACATTGATATAAGGCTTCATCTTCATCTTCAGTGTCTCGGGGTTTCCTCCTGTGTTGCCTCCAATCTAAGCAAGGGTTACGAGGGAGTGGGGTGAGTAACGAGCGTTACCCAGCAAGTTCATATAAGAAATAAGGTGTTTTATGCACTATCTACAGCCTTAGACTAAAGAGTCGTTTGGCAATGCAAGTTTTTGTAAACATTTCTTCAAGAGGTTGCTTTTATTCAGAAGAACTATGTCCGTCAGCCTTCACAGGTTGATTAGAGCTTCGATGGGCTCCTTTCCTGCTGCGTTCGCAGCTCCTTCCCGAAACAGGGAGTATCCAGATACTTTCTTACACTCTGCAGAGGTGGTCACTTGTACCCATGAGAGATCAAAGCCTTGTTGCACATCCGAGTTCGATGCTCGTCCACACTTCCTTTGTGTGGGGCCCAGTCTTGTGATCCAAGCCAATCGCTGTTCTTCTCCGTGACCCCGCAGACCCACCCATTTGTAAGTCCATCCTTTCCTATACCACATATGTAGACTGATTGGCGCACTGGTCCTCACCTATACACTATGGACGCTTCCATAGGTAGACTGTTTCGGACCCCGATGCCCGCTCCTATACAATATGGGTAGCCTGATCCGGATGACTCTTACAATCCATCATAGATCAATTAGCAAGTTGATCCCCCCTATACTATAGGTAGACTAGCAGGAAACACATTTCCCCCCTTTACACTATAGTAGCCTAGGCAAGACAACCCTCACTCCTGATCCGTTGGCATGCGAGAGGGAAAAGATACAGCTGACTTCTCCGTCCCATTCCAGATCTCATGGTTGACCATTATTTACGGCACTAGAATCACTGGCGACATTGGTTGTTAAGTCCTAGGGTTTACTTTCCCAAACAAATGGAACCTCCACCACAACAATCATACCATGGTTCCATTTGCCAGCCATCCTAGGTTACCACCACTCGGGTCGATAACCAGCTAATCATGTTAATTAGGAAAAGAGAACCTTTTGCTTTTCAATGCAGTAATAATCATACCACCGGTATATTTGCAAGTAATTTGCTAAAAGTAATTAAGAGATATGAGCAAGAGTGAACTTGCCTTTCTGACTGCAAGATTATGCGAGTCAGGGTCTTCGATATGATAGAAATCCCAATTCTGAAATAGTAATCATCATCCGGTAGGGATGATGTTAGAAATCTGCAGCATGATATGCATAAGATATGATATGCATCACTCTAAGCGTAACCTAACCCCGGTGATTTGTTATGATTGAGTTATGGTGGCTTCTTTGTGATGTGTTGCACTTTTATGTTCAATTGCAAACACATGTTGTTAAGGATTTTAGGTTAAGTTACTATTCTTTCATATGAAAGAGTAAAGATTAAAGCATGAATAACTCCTGACTAGGATTAAGAATAATTGATAAAGGTTAAGACATAGAAGTAACATTTTTAAGTTGCTTCTTATAATTAGCAATCACTTGGTTAATCGTGGACATGTAAAGTCAAAGTAAGGTACACACATAGCAATATCTAAGTAGTACTAGGGTTGACAATAATCTTAACCTAACTTGGCAATTGTTATTAGAAAGCATATGGTTTGGTGAAATGCTTACTTGATATGTTCTTAAAAGAATAACTTTTGAAGAACATATCTCATAATGGACATTTAGTTTAAAATTATCTTTTAGTGGTCATTTACTTTATAGGAAGGTTGAAGTGAGTAATAAAACACAAGTTCCTTTATTATTAAGTCTTAGGGTTTGAATCACAATTCTAAATGATTCCTAAAATTGAGTTAGCAGTTATGAAACAAATGTTAGTCAATAGATTATAGTTGAAAATAAAGTCTAAACTCAAGTTGATGCTTATTTAAGAGTTATTCTAATTTCTTATTATTTAAGAAAATAGTTTTAGGATTTAAGTCAAATCTTAATGATTTAAAATTGACCTAGAAGTTTTAAATTTAACTTTTACTGGAACAATAGTTGAAATAACAATATTAGAGTTAAGAAATAATTCTGATACAAGTTTATGATTTTTCCCAAATTTTTCTATATTAAATTTGTTTTAGAAAAATCATTTTAGGAATTAAAATCCTAATAGTAAAGTTTTAGGATTTAGATTTAGTCATAACAAAATATTAACTGGAATAACAATATTGAAGTAGTCAAATTTTTAATTGGTATTTGAAAACTTGGTTTGAATTATTATAATTGGATTTGAATTCAAAATTTAAATACTACTTAAACAAGTTTTCAAATTTAGTTCAAAATTATTTCACACAAGCATGCAAGATTATAATCTAAATAGATAGATTATGTTATTGTGATCATTTTGGTATATCATTTGTATTTTTCTGATTTAAAACGACATAGTTATGATTTTTCTAAGTTTCTGATATTTTCTGATATTTCAAATAACTAGGCAGATACTTTTTATACCGAACCGATTTCTAACCCTAGCCATTGACAGGTGGGGTCGGGCTGAGTCAGCAGCCACACATACAGAGGGCAGGGTCCAGCAGACTGACAAGTGGGCCGTGGGCCAGGTCAACAGCCACGTTGGCTTGGACTAAGTCCACCCGTTGACTGGCAGCATGTCCTCACCGCCGGCGAGGTGTTCGACGACAGCGACGACGCTGCAGGGTTCCCGGGGATGCGCTACAAGATGCTTTTGAACCAGAAGACTATGACGAACCATTCGGTGGCGGTGCTAGGACTAAACAGTCACTGGAGCACCCTCAACGGCGACGACCTGCGGCGGCGGACGGTGGCTAAATGGCTCCCCGAGCTACAGACCATGATAAGATGCAATTGATAGGTCTAAAGACGCACAAGCTCACTGTGGATTTGATGATGCGATTGGCGACGACGATTGGGTATGGAGCAGAGCGCACGGTCGCCGATTCCGATGAGCTATTCCGAAAGGGAATGGAGAAATTCCTTGGACTCCGGCCTTCTCTTCATCCGGGACTCCTCCCAGACAATCTTCTTTATGTGGCGCTCCTCCTCGACTTCTCCCTGGTCCAAGCGGTGGTCTAAATCAACGGCGGCGTGCAGAACTCCGGTGATGGACCTCGGTGTGCTGGGGAAATAGAGAGGAAGATAGAGGATCTGAGGCAGAGCTAGGGTTTGGCAGCGGCGCACGTCTTCTTATAAGCTTCGAAGGGCGGAGGCTCGAATCTCAGCGCAGCAGAGCACCGGGGAGACGCCACCGAGCAGCTTCCTCCATCGGGAGGTTGAAGAAGACCCTCCTGCCCTGTGGGTCCCATTGGTCCGACCTACCGAAACGATATGGCCTGCCGGGCCTGGTGCTGGGCCGGTTTGGTGGGCTTCGGCCAGGTGATACGTCTCCAACGTATCTATAATTTTTGATGCTCCATGCTTATTTTTACACCATTTGCCTACTGTTTTGTTACACTTCGTGGCACTTTTATGCATTTTCCGGAACTAACCTACTAACAAGTTGCCACAGTGCCAGTTCCCTGTTTTCTGCTGTTTTTGTGTTTCAGAAGTGATACATAGGAAATATTCTCGGAATTGGACCGAAACAAGTTCCTGAAGTCTTATTTTACCCGGAAGCTTCCAGAGATCCGAAGGAGAGAAGGAGAGGGGCCACCAGGGGCCCACACACAGGGCTGGCGCGGCCAGGGCCTGGGCCGCGCCACCCTGGCGTGAGGCCGCCTGGTCCCTCCTCTGACATCGCCCCTTCGCCTATAAAGACCCCCCGACGGGAAAAACCTTAGTACCCGATCAATTTTCCAGAACACATCGCGATCCACCGCCGCCATCGACCTGAAGATCGGGAGGGTCCAGAAGCTCTTCCCGGCACCCTGCCGGAGAGGGGAATCACCACCGGAGGTCTTCTTCATCGCCATGCTTGCCTCCGGAGCAATGAGTGAGTAGTCTACCTTGGACTATGGGTCCATAGCAGTAGCTAGATGGTTGTCTTCTCCACCATGTGCTTCATGTTTAGATCTCATGAGCTGCCCTACATGATTGAGATCACCGTTATGTAATTCTACATGTTTGTTTTGTTGGGATCCGATGAATATTGGTGTTTATGATTGAGTTGCTGTACTGAATATTATCTTATGTTATCTCTATGTTGTTTATGATCTTGCATGCTCTCCGTTGTTAGTAGCTATCTTGGCCGAGTAGTTGCTAGTGACTCCAAGAGGGGGTATTTATGCTCGATAGTGGGTTCATGCCTCTATTTAACCTGGGGGAGTGACATAAACCTCTAAGGTTGTAGATGTGTTGTTGCTACTAGGGAGAAAACAACATTCATATGCTCAAGGGCATATGCTTTGTTTACATTGCACACTTTGCTTAATGCAATTATCCGTTGTTCGCAACTTAATACTCATGGGGTGTTCGGACGATATCCCCGTGAGAGGATTATTAGTCATAGATGCAGTTGGATGGCGGTCTATGTATTTTGTTGTAATGCCCAAAGTAAATCTCATAGTGATCTTCTTGACATATCACGTTTATCTTTATTCTATCAATTGCCCAACTGTAATTTGTTTACCCAGCATGTGTTATTTATCTTATGGAGAGACACCACTAGTGAACTGTGGACCCCGGTCCTATTTCTATCATATTGCTATCACCTGTTTACTTTACTCGCACTGTTTACTTTACTCGCATACTATATTGTTTTCCACTCGATACGCTCATAACCTTTGTTTCAAGCAAACCGGTGAGATTGACAACCTCATCGTAAGTTGGGAACAAAGTACTTGGTTGTGTGTGTGCAGGTTCCGCGTTGCAGCTAGCAAGCAAATCTTGGACGAGGCGCCATATATAAATTGTCCGAAGCTGTCGCAAACTAGCAAGCATCACCTTCAGTCATTTGTCTCTCCTCTCCAAGAACGATAAACCTTGGTTTCTTAACTGAGGGAAAACCAGCTGCTATACTCATCACACCTTCCTCTTGGGGTTCCCAACGGGCTGGTCATTCACCACGCACAAGGACTGACTGTCAACTAGGCAATCACCAGGTAAGCTTCTCTCTCTATTTTTTTCTGTTTGATTCTTTTTCTTTTTCATCTGTTTTCTATTTGCTGATTTTTATTTGAATTTGATTCTGTTTTGCAGGTTTTCACTTATTTGAACTTTGTACAATATTTTCATAGGTTATTTAATATTATGTAATTGTGTATTAGACAAAAATTTAGGTCCATTAGCACATAACTATAATGTATATATTATTTGAGTTTAGATAGGGATTTTAATAGGAATAAGTTCAAATACTTTTATTAGAATGTCCAAAACTTTGATCAAGTCTTATACCATTACTATTGATATATAGAAGCATTTATTTGCAATTATATGGTAGGATAATACTAGTAGTAGGTTTTGAAGGTATATTTGCATAATAGCATAATAGATATTTAGATATAGTTGGGACTTTTAGCTAGAGACCTAATAGTGATGGATTCAAACTAGGGTGCTCATGATATTCTGTTAGGACTCATAGTGATCCCTATACTATTATGTAGGATCTCCTTTTTGTAATGGGATTAACAAATAATAACTATTGTGTTGGACTTACCATGTAGATATAGGTCCCTCTAACATGATTTTATGTTAATCATATTATTCCTATTGGCTTGGAATTGTCCTATGGACTATTTCAAAATGACTAGTGATTTCTTACTACAAACATATGCATGATATAAACAACTACTTTATATGTTCTGGGTTTGATTTGCTTCCTAGTAAATTTACTTGTTTGTTCTTGGTGCTCATATGATCACTTAGATGTATGTGATATGCCCCTGAAGCATGTATATGTTTTTAGTAGATGATTTCAGATCAGAGGCATATTTCTCCTACATATGGTGAGTTCTTCCCTTTTTCCACTAACTACACTCATCTCCTCTCAACTTAGACCAACCCGGTGGTCTTGTGAAGCTTGTTCTTTGGGAAATCTAATAAACCTGCATCTTGTGGCATGCCTGCACCTCCTAGCTGCTTGACCTAGTTCCTAATTAAACTAAGTAACTATTTGGTCTTGTCCTTGCTAGTTTGGTTCTTGTGGTTGTGCTGGTGGTGGTGAATCCTGCACTGTTGCTCAACTCATGAGCAGGGTTTATTTCTGTGGTGGTGTTGCTGGTGTGATGGTGGTGGTGCTTGGTGTGATGGTGGTGTTTCTTGGCCTTACAGAATGTATGAAATGGCCCAAATTCGTTGGTGCCCTCATACCATGATTTTATGGTGTCAAAATCGATGCCATGGGGTTCCTTTTATAGTGTTTTGATGTCCACCACAAGTTGACACCTCAAGTGGTGACTCTTGTTTTCATTTGGTGAGTAAGCTACTTGTTGTCAAGCTCTCATGCATGAGCATTACTTGGGGTTCAAGTAAAAGAAGATATTTTCATGTGGATAACTATGAACATTACTTGGGGTTCAAGTATAGGAAGATATTTTGAAATGCATTACTTGGGGTTCAAGTAAAACAAGATATTTTCATGTGGATAACTATCCTAGGTGGCATGATGATTATCCTCTAATAATCTTTATTTTGGACAACCAAGTGGCATTTGGCTATAAATGGATTTGTGGCTGAATCAATTCATATTCTTACACATATTTGTAATTCATAATCGAATTGTTATCAACTGATGTTGTATTAATTGTTTGGAAGTTTATCTTCCAAAATTCATATTTGAAATGATCATGTTATTGTGAATTATGCCTATTGTCATATCTTATTTGTTCCTATTATAAGTTGTGCTCAAAATATCCAAGGTTAGCAAAGCCATGTTCAAATTTTAAGTGATTTGATTTGATTTCACCAGGGCATGATCATAAGAGTTTCAAAATGATCATAGTTATTTTTATTCAAATAGTTTGAACTATTTAATGTAATGTAAATGAGTTTAGTTTTGTTATATCTCTTATAGTTAATAAGTTATGTTTTAAATAAGAATGGGTGGCTTTTATGCACTTTAGACCTTGTGGTTTACCAATTTTGGTAACAAGTTTAAGAGTGAATTATATAATACCCAGAAGTACTGGATAATTATTTAAGTAGTTAAAGTCTATTGTAAACTCCTTTAATCAACTTGGGTACTATGTTAAACTCCACTACCACTGAGTTTCTAATTTATACCCTAAGGTTCTGTCTCAAGAGACGGGAATGATATTGGGATTGATATAGGCTTTCTCCTCTTATCTTGGAGATGAATAGATTTAGATGGAAAAGATTATGATAATCAAGATATGAAAACAAAGCAGATTAAGAGTCAAGGTAAGACTTGTGTTGTCTTCCTTTAAGCTAGGAATGGCTTCAATGATTTAGGATTAAGAAATACCATGGTGATCATGGTAGAATTGGTTATAAGGTCCTAAAATGATGTGTTAACATATTAATCCTACCTCACATTCATCTCCTTTGATTGTTGTTATTATCTCTACCCAAAACAAGGTTGTTAACAAAGGTCATGTTGAAGTTTATCGCACTTCAGTCGATGAGCTACTTCAATTCCATCAACTCAAGAGAAGCTTCAATCACTTTGACAAGTTTTATTTAAAAGCGCAAAAATTTCCCAGATTTTCTATGCATGAATGCAATGCACACTTCTGTGTTCTCTCTATTTCTAGCCTCACATACTGGGATGTTACAACGAAGAAACTCATGGGCAGGGAGAGGAAGGCCACAAAGAAGGAAGGCAAGGAACATAACCCGATATCCTTTCGATGGCACGGGAACGCGCTCATCGCCGGGGAAGATGTTCGGCGCTGCTGCTGGAAGGAAGCCCTCCTTTTGGGCCTTCTTCAGATCAGACTGCTCAAACGATGAAGGAACCCACTTGAGAGCCATCTTGTTGCTCCCTTTCTTCACCATTTTCTCTTTGTGCGCAACCTTCTTGATGGGCATTCAAGGGTGAAGCACTCGGGGGCTGCGAGGAGAAGGCAAGTGCAAGGAAGAAGAAGCAACGACGGCAACGGAGGAACAGAGAGCTGATAAACAGTAAAAACAATAGTCACCTCCTTATAAAGCTTCCTCAGGAAGGAACATGGGCCACGATGTGGCACGCGGAGCGGAAGAGGCAAGCCCACTAACGGGCAGAAAAATTGCAAAATTACTACGCTGCCCATGTGCAACGGTCAGCGTCCAGTCAAATCATCACAGAGAATGACTCCATCAATGATGTCACGAATATCGAATGCAGTCGACAAAGTTATAAGTCAAAGAAATGATCTGAGACTACGATTGTTTCCAAGGGAACTCACCCATAGCCTCGGGGGCTACTCGAAGGAACGAAAGATCGCCTACTCAAAGAAACGAAAAGAAACATAAAACTTTTGCAGGATATGACGATGCAAGAATAGCGAGGAGCAAGTATTTTTTAGCCTATACCCGAACAAATTTTTTCAGCTATAGCCTCAGGGGCTACTCCCATCGCGAGCGCTGGTCGTGCACCCGACGAAATTAATACAAGAACGGCAAAGCTGGGATGACAATATACTTGAGCCTATACTCGAAAAACTTTCGACTATAGCCTCGGGGGCTACTACCATTGGGAGCACTGTCGTGCACCTGATGACAATAGAAAACATCGACTACGGATCATCATAGTCATCGACTTCATTGTCGACAAGATTAACTCAATAGTGGTTTTACTCCAATCGGGAGAGATTTGCGACTAGTTGAAAAAACAACTCGATGATTTTTGACATTGAAACAGTCAAACAAGGCTGAAGAAATTAAAAATTTGTGATTCTCAAGTTGCGTCATCATGACAAAACTTGAATGCCGTGATTATAATAAATCATGAAGGTAAGACCCCAGGATCCGTCCTGTGTGGCCTAGTATACGCACCTAGATGCTCTTTGCTAGTAATTTTCCGTATCTACGATGCGAAGAAAAATCCCGGTGGACGCACTGGGTACCCTGAGAATTACTGGAATCCTTTCTTTGTAAGTCCTAAATGCGGAAAAAGATTGGGTTAGACCAGGTACCAGACTCAAGTCCAGGGGCTTAAGTCTGAAGTAGGTAGCAAGTTTTTGCTCTGGCAGTTAACTGGTTTCTTGATCCGTCGGATAAGCCAGGCTTGTTAACCAAAATCCCCTTGAGAAATAAAATAAATTGTTTAAATGAATACAGGGAAAAGAAGAAGTCGAAGATTGATCAAGCGAAAGATATGAAGATTTGAGATTCAACCCGAATCTACAATTCTGGTAGAATCTCGGGGCTACTGACAAGGGTATAGCTAATAGAGCCCGTTATCTTTGTACCCCTGAGGCCCGTTAAGATAGGCCCAGTCATAGACATAGTCAAAATATGAGTTGATATCGTATACTGACACTGTAATTTGTATTGAACCCGACCAGATCCTTGAGACCTGGCCACCTATATATAGGGGCCAGGAGAGGCCGGCCAGGGACAGATTGAGATTGAGCCAAGTTTAGTACCACGCTTATTCTCGATACACACCTTGTTTGACTGACCTTTACCTTCGAGTTCATTCGACACCCTCTTCCCCCAATCCTAAGTCCTTCATCCAGGACATTTGTCGAGATAACCCTCGTCACACCTTGTGCTTGAGAACCACTCGATGGAGTTGGGGACACAAGACAAGGAAATTGTTTTGCAGGTTGCTTGACGAAGAACGACGAGAGCTTTTTTGACTGTTCCACGAGAGTTCGATATAAACCCTGATTTTCCTTATGGAGAAATTCACTCTTGCTACAATACTCTGCACTTAGATTCCCAACGAGTTGGCACCTTGCTTAGTGTCATCAAGACTATTTTCTTGCACTGTTGCCGGGGAACAAAGGAAAGCATTCACAACTGCTAGCTTGATCGAGCGAAGGCCATTCATCGATGCAAGATTTTCTTTGAGCGCCGTGCAATCACCTAAGCTTGGGGAGGTAACACCACTATGAGTCTTCTCGTTCTTTTAGATTTGCAAAGCAATTCTCTTTTTCTTGTTTTTGTCTTTTTAGTTCTTTTTGTTTTTGCTTATATACACAAAAAACCATAAAATGAAAAAATGGAAAATATTAAAAGTACTCATGTCATGAGCAGAAGTATGAATATCAATGATGCTTTGTTTAAGTACTTGTATGCTGCTAAGATATCTAAGAAACATAGAGAGTCATAAGAAGGGATAAGATTGGAATATTTCAGGAGAAGGCTAAATTGTATTGCCATTGAGCTGGTTGACTATTATGATGATATAAATTGTTGCTCTGAACAAAACTTTAGACTCTTTGAATTTCAATGTAGATACCATGAAGAACATGTTGTTGCATCTTATCATAGGTGTGATTATCCTCATTTAGGGATGGAACAAGTAGAGCAATTTGTTACTTTTATGGCAGCTTGTGAATTAGAAACCTTGGTTTATGAACATGAAGATCGTCTTGTAGCTTCTAAATATATAAATGTGATCACTAATATCCTTCAATATTGCATAACCAACTTCATGGATAATGTCTATGTTGTTGACTATAATAAGAGGGTTATGGATGCTCACAAGAGCACTAGCTTATTACATAAAGTAGAAAATGAAGAAGCCATAGTTCCACCTAAGCTTAGGGATGTTTTGGAACCACTCAATGATGATAGTAACACTCAAACTCAAATCTCAATTTTCATTTATGAAGCTCCATACAATTTTTGTGAGAAGATTCGGAACCTTGACAACCCTTCCTATTTTGATGCACCTTTGCTGGCTTGTAATGATACTAGTGAAATTATTGATAAAAAAGAGTGTTGGTTAAATATGCTATATGATACTGCTTTAGATGATGGTCCTATGCTTATTGATAACCCTCCGTGTTTACATGAGGATAGAAATTATATACTTGTTATCCATGATGATGCTCTCATTCACGAGACTCCCATATTATTCTTGAAATCTCCTATCTACACCATAGAGGAGAAATATGCTTATGTGATTTGCAACTTTCTTATAATAAATCTTATCGCAACCATGATGCTTTGATTGAAAATGATATTGGTAACTACTTTGAAAGAGGAAAGCAGGATAATGAATGCCTTAACAACTCTAACAATCCTCTTTATGTGCCAAAAATTTCCAAGTTGCATGATTTAAATAAATTTCCTTATAGTAATTGCAACTACTATGAAAGAGGAGGTGATAAGTATCCTCTTTATGCTCTGGTAAAGATATGATGTGTTCACCCACTAATGATATGCAATGCTATGCTTCTACTTGCTGTTATTTAGTCATATATGAAATTCCAATGCATAGGAAGAAGGTGAGACTTTGTTGTTATTATTTTCATATCTTGTGGTGCTCTTTACTATGTTTCAGTTTGACTATTAATTTGATGAACACACCATGGGATCTCGGAATAGTGTATGGAGCACTTTCCAAGGAAGAAGCTGGATGTTCATAAGTACAAGTACCCTCATGAAACTTGCCCATATCTTGAAAGAAAAAGGTACGAAGCCTAGCTATATGGCTATAAAGAAAGAGCTTTACGGGAGGCAATCCGGTAGTATTTACTTTTTCGGTTTTGTTTTCGTTGCTCTTGAATGAGAGTAATTTAATTTGCATCTCATGTGTCCTTGCTGTAGCAAGAAAGTTTGTTTTAGTGTGTATACTGTAGCAAATATAAAGTGCCAAGTTTAACCCATCTTGGGTGTTTTAAGATTGCAATACTTATTTGGAGTTGCTGAAATCTGCGTAGCACTTTTTAGTGCACGATTTGTCATATTTTTTATGTAACTCCTATGGACCTGAGATATTTATATAAATTGAAACTTTTCATCCTATACTTGAATAAAAATATAAAAAAATTCGTGACATTTTTAAGGTGGACAAAAAAATTTGGCAACTGCTGCTATTTTATTGTTAGATTCTGTCTTTTATTGTTTTGAGAATTTGTTTGAGTCTCAAGATTATTATTTTTTAGTCTTTTAATTTGATACTTAGTGAATTTTGGCAACTTAATACAATATCTAGACACATTTCACCAAATTTATTTGGGGTTTCCTTTGCAGCACATATATTATCTTTGTGCCCTCTAATGTCAGCCACTCTAGAAAAGAGGTGGGAAACAGTTTTGTGGTGAAGTTTTTTCACAGGGAAGGAATAATCATTGAGCAAGGAGTCATCTAAGTAATGGATAACACCATAATCTTGGGGATTCCCCATGGCAACCCCCTGGACCTATCAACTCCTCGGTTTGCATACTATTCTTCCCTTGTTTTTGGAGCACCACTTTACAGTTGCATAAAATTGGAGCGTATGCATCTAGTTTTTAATTTTTTGTTTGCATCTTTTGTTTTGAATAAATAGACCACCACCTGTAGGTATACTATATATTTGTGAGGAAGCTACTTTAGGATAATGTGAGAAAAGTTAGGAAGGAAAGGGAGATAGCAATACAAGTAATGCTTATGTTCTATGCTTCATATGCTTTGATTGAATATTAATTTGCTAGTGCCGTATTTAGTGCTATTTCTTCTTTGTGCATTAATGGTTAATTTGAGTTGCTTAGTTCACTAATAAATGTGTATCATTATGGACATTGTGCATGCTTGTGACTTTATACATTTCCAATGGCCAAGAAAAGAAAAGAAAAAGCAAGCAAAAGACTTGTATATCCAAATACCTTGAGCCATACTTCTCCACAAAATCTCCACCATACCTACCTACATAGCAAAAATGCTATTCCAAGTATAGTATATGCGCCATGTATTTGCATTCAAAATCATATTCATTTTTATTGTGCAATTCGAAGCTCATGGGATAGTAGCAGTCTACGGTGGAATTCATTTATATAAGTTGCATGTTTGTTATTTTATTAGTTGGGGTTAAGTTAAACCATGCTGTCATGGAACAAGACTTTCAATGTTAATGAAGTTGTTGTCATATAGAGCTTGGGTAATGCATATCTTTCCGGTGTGAAATGAGTGGGGGTTATCATGTTAAAGATTCGAGTGTGCATATTTGTTAGAGAAGAGCATTGGGCCGCTAACCAAAACCATGCCTAATCATGGTATAAGTTTTAGCATGGACTTCCTCATTAGCTTAAACAAGTTTAATTTACTACTCAGTTGGTATTTTAAGAGGAGTTTATTTGTCTGTTGTCCCGGTATGTATTGCCTTTGCAGAAAGATGAAAATCCAAAAGGCATTGTGTATAGGTAGCATGAAGGTACCCTTTTGTGAGCACTTGGTTGAAACTATATGCACACGATGAAAGTCTATGGTAATTCTAGAGTTTAGTGGCTTGTGGTGCAAGGAACTATCAACAACAGGGTATGAGACTTACAACTAGTAAAGTGTTGATCATGTGAACCATATTGGCTCTTTACTACTGTTGACTTGAATTGCACAATTCTAAACTTTATTTTCTCTTTAGCATCAAAGCTTGGCACATATATTCCCTACTTACTTTCAGTGGCTATTTGTTCAAAAAGAAGTGAAGAGAAGAAAGAAAGAAAAAGTTCCAAAGCACAAGAACTTGCATATTTAATGTCCATAGTACTTTTATTTGTTTCTACACTTTGTTATTGATTGTTGGACATATTGAATTGAATTAGAAGTACCACTTGACATATCATTTGCTTGTTGCTGTTCATTAAAGAATGAATCATCTATCATATGCATTACTACTTGTTATTTTCATAGAAGCAATAAACTCTAAAGTTCTAGTTTGATTTTATCACCTTCATACTTGAGGACGAGCATGGGTTAAGCTTGGGGATGTTGATGCATGCAAAATACATGCATGAACTTTATAGTTTATTGATGCATATTCCTACATATTATAATGTTATTATTTGTTATAATCATGATCTGCAATGATTTATGGGGATTTTCCATCAACCCCCCTTATATTGGTTATAACTGTGCAAAATAGGAAAACCCTGTTTTGTGTATTTTTACGTTTCAGGAACCTTCCCAAACTTAAATTGACCTGGAATTTTTCAGGCATTAATATTTTATCACGAGAACTATCTGGAGAAGAAGAAGTCAACGAGTTGGGCCCCAGAGGCCAAACGAGCACATGTGGTGCGGGCCCCTGGCTAGCCATGCCACCCATGCCTGTATGGGCCTCGAAGCTCCGATGCCATCCATCTTTGTCTCCTGATGCTCAGCTTGACCTAAAAGAACATATATAAAGACTGCCCCCTCAGCGTTCCCGAGAGGAGGTGGTGGAGTAACACGAAACACAGAAACAAAGGCTATTACTACTTATTAAAGAATGAATCATCTATCATATGCATTACTACTTGTTATTTTCATAGAAGCAATAAACTCTAAAGTTCTAGTTTGATTTTATCACCTTCATACTTGAGGACGAGCATGGGTTAAGCTTGGGGATGTTGATGCATGCAAAATACATGCATGAACTTTATAGTTTATTGATGCATATTCCTACATATTATAATGTTATTATTTGTTATAATCATGATCTGCAATGATTTATGGGGATTTTCCATCAACCCCCCTTATATTGGTTATAACTGTGCAAAATAGGAAAACCCTGTTTTGTGTATTTTTACGTTTCAGGAACCTTCCCAAACTTAAATTGACCTGGAATTTTTCAGGCATTAATATTTTATCACGAGAACTATCTGGAGAAGAAGAAGTCAACGAGTTGGGCCCCAGAGGCCAAACGAGCACATGTGGTGCGGGCCCCTGGCTAGCCATGCCACCCATGCCTGTATGGGCCTCGAAGCTCCGATGCCATCCATCTTTGTCTCCTGATGCTCGGCTTGACCTAAAAGAACATATATAAAGACTGCCCCCTCAGCGTTCCCGAGAGGAGGTGGTGGAGTAACACGAAACACAGAAACAAAGGCTATTCTAGTGAAGATTGGTGGGGGAAACACTGCTGGATCGCCCCTGGATGCTTCTCCACCCTCTCCGATATCAACACCATCATCACCGCCATGAAGAGGGAGTAGTCCACCTCTGGACTATGGGTTTGTGGCTGTAGCTTGTTCTATCTCTCTCTTATGCTTCAATATTTAGATGCCATATGAGCTACCCAACATGATTATGATGCATATATGTAATTTCTATGTGGTGGATCTTTATTTTATTTGATGATCAATGAGATGTGATATGCTATTATGTTCTTGATGTATGAGTAGATTCATATTAATACCCCATTCTTTAGTACTTGTTCTGATCCAACATGTATGCACGAGCGCGAGAGGGGGATGGTGTGTATTAGATGGAGTAACTAGGTAGTAGTGATTGGATAGTGACAGTATTCATGATCTGTTATGGTGTTTTACCTTTCCACGGTTACCTCACTGGGGATAAAGAGAATGCATGTGCTATAATTTCTTAGTGACAGCTAAGAATTCCAAGTGACATTCGTAGACATAGTTCTATTGTAATATGTCCAAGCAGTAGCATATTTGATATTCAACATCATGTCAAAGTACTTAAGGCTATACTCTGTTAATTCTTAATACTAGATTGCTTGAAGTGTATTACTATCTAGTGGAGTATAAGTAAGATGTGTTGCATCATCTTTAAATTAGAATGTGATGTCCATATGAATATTATCAAGTTAACATAATAAAAACTAGCGGAGTGGCCCGCGCACTTGCGCGGCTAGAATTTTGATGAGTTGTGTGTATAAGTAACTTTAAATTCTTTTTCCATTTCATTCATTTGATTCCTTTTTATTCTTTATTTATGCTTTCATAGATATTTACTTACTTATATGATATAATGTTGATGATAAAATTTTATATAAATTTCATTGCAAAAACTTTATTAGATAATTCTAAAGTAATTTGATAGGTATAGTCGTTTTATTCAGTTCATTATTTCCTATAAGAACCTTATTGAATATAGTATTATACTGGAGATATGTGCTTTCAAAACTGTCATATGACCAATAAAAGAGTAAAAATATTATATTTATATGTACAATATTTGGGTAGGGAATGAGTTACAACAATCCAATTCTTGAAGGTTTGTATTTTCTAGAAACCATACATATTGCTTTTGCTACCACTTACAAATACTTGGAGACAAACGTTGCACCTTAATTTGAACCTATTATATTGACCAATTTTAGTTAACGGTCCTAATTCTTGTTTTCTTAAAATAATTTAGGGAACTATTCCCCATATGCTCTAATATGACATCGATGACTAAAATTGGACACTTATTTTAAGATATGTCAATTCACATCGAGTTCTAGGTTGATTCCGTACATCCTTGCTCAGAATACAAATTAAAGTGTACATGCACCAAAACTAATAATGAATGTTTATTTAGCTTATAAATAAAATGTAAGAAGATTCCTACATTGGGAAACAAATCAACTTGTTCAATCATTGTATGAGAATGTAAGTGTGGAAATATTCCAAGAAGATAAAATTCGATGTTTTCGTGTAATGGGCAAGGTTCAGATAACTAAATCATCATTGACGGCTTCATCAAAGCAGAATGGAAGATAAAAACGTGAGAAACAATTGGCAAGAAAATGATTATACACAATTAAGAAATAGCCTTTAGCTACCTCCCAAACGTGATCAACCATGAACAAAGGGCTTTTATGGCTGACGATCATGTGTTATGCCACTGCGGTCATGCTCTCACAACTCATGAATTAACACACCTGGATCCTTTGACCTCGTAGACGTATATATTCCATCGCCGCAGACCAACCTGACCAAGAAAACCTTAAGAATTTCATTTAAATTCAGTCTTTCATGTCTAACAGGAGGAGAGACTACAAAAGGTTGATTAAAGTTTTTGAATAAATAGGTTCTGCCTCCCACAAAAGTTATATTGTGAGGGTTGGTTTTGTAGCAATTGTGATTGATTAAATATTTAAGAGCAATTGATCAAGCTCTAAACATTACTGGCAAAAATAAAGTTTATGTAGTCTTTCCTGAAAACATCCATCGACTGCCCAGTCCAAAAAGCCAGGGTGATCTGCTCCACGGTGTACAGTTCACTTTGAGTCCAGTATGTAATCGCCCTGCCATACCTGAATCCTTTGACCTGGTAGACGTATATATTCCATCGCTGCAGACCAACCTCACCTAAAAACCTTAAGAATTTCATTCATTTAAATTCAGTCTTTCATGTCTAACAGGAGGAGAGACTACAAAAGGTTGATTAAAGTTTTTGAATAAATAGGTTCTGCCTACCACAAAAGTTATATTTTGAGGGTTGGTTTTGTAGCAATAGTGATTGCTTAAATATTTAAGAGCAATTGATCAAGCTCTAAACATTACTGGCAAAAATAAAGTTTATGTAGTCTTTCCTGAAAACATCCATCGACTGCCCAGTCCAAAAATCCAGGGTAATCTGCTCCACGGTGTACAGTTCACTTTGAGTCCAATATGTAATCGCCCTGCCTCGCTCGCGGCGCTGCCGTCTTCTGTCCAGTATGTAATCATCTACATATGTATACTCATTATCTTTAAAGGCATCCTAGAAAACAAAATTCAGTTAGCGCTGTTCATTAGCATCACTAATCCAGGAAAAATATTGCGTCACTGCATGCAAAAGTACTTGGTAAGCTCATTTACCTCAATCATGTTCAATAGTATAATTCAAAGGAAGAGATGAAGATTTAAAAAAGCATAAAATAATGTCTGAACCTGTCGTGACCAGTCCATATTCCTGCCATGGTCTAGAGCTTCGACCTGAGCCTCAATAGTCAATTTTAATGAACGATCTGCGGGTAAATTTGTTAAATTCATCTTATAAGATTTAAATCAAGAAAAAATATTTTAACAACCCAACCTAGAACATGTCAGACAAATATGTACAGATTCGATACATCACCAAAGCTAGGAATTGAAACATCTCGCGGGTCACTACCATCATTGATCTGTTCGAGCCCTCCAGGCCAACAGCCTACTTTTCCATTGCCTGCTGGGAGCATAGGACGGGAGATCGCTGCTCTACCTCGTCGGCATAGCTGAGAGACCTTATGTCTAGGTGCTCTACTTGCTAGGCCCCAAGACTGTCGGCACGGCTGGGAAGAGGGGACAACAGAATAGCGTGCTAGCTTTTTGTAGGGACGACGCCTTGGTAAAAATCTGCAGAACATGGAGAAGAAGTAGGTAGGAAGCGGCGTTGCGGCCGCAGGAGAGGCGCGGCGGCAGATTGGACGTGGAACCGGCTTGTTTTTAATCCCGGAACCGAGCACTGATTTCATGTATGCCTCGTACACGTGGTAAACGTGGGGAAGAAGGACACTCATACGCACGTATTCAAGTTAGACACCGGGAAAGCTAATCTAGACCGCTATTTTTATTCGTTTATGCCTAGCTAATCTTCACCGTTGGTTGTTAGTTGTTTTAATAATATAATAGATCATGTCAATATTTTGGTCATCCATCTTGCACTTAATGCCACCAAAACTTTATGAGAGAGTAGACAAGTGAACCCATTAATCCCGGTCGAATTTTAATCATAAGAAACACCTTTCCAACACTTTTATGCGCACTTTTATTTTCAGCATTAATTAAATCCGAAAATACAAAAAAAAATTACTTTCTTGCATCCACATATAAAACCCAAAAATACCTTTACCGCATTTTATAAGTTGCATTTTAGCTTAGTTTACCTTTCCCGCATCATATTTACTTTATTGCATTGTTATTTACTTTATTGCATATCATCTTATTTTTATTTACATTAACACCTTGTGCTTGACAACCACTCGGTGGAGTTGGGACACAAGACAGGGAAATTGTTTTGTAGGTTGCTTGACGAAGAACGACGAGAGCTTTTTCAACTATTCCCTGAGAGTTCAATATAAACCCCGAGTTTCCTCGTGGGGAAAATTTACTCTTGCTACAACACTCTGCACTTCGAGTCCCAACGAGTTGGCACCTAGCTTAATGTCATCAACATGTCACTTTCTTTTGGCTCAAGAATTTCACGGGATAGAGATGGCACCATCACAACACCCTCTAATTAACCAAGAGTGATTCCCTCTCTTATCCCAAGGGCAATTCTTATGTGGTCGACTTCACACAAGATCAAGAGAGACAACTAATACATATATCATAAATCAAGGAATGAATCATCTTTATTTCACATCAAATGTTGCTAGGGTTTCTCCATCTCCCCAAGAACGAGGTAAACTACTCACACATGGAGGTAATCCACATCATAGCGGTAATATGAATGATATACATATGGATGGATGAATATTTCTACAAATCCACAAGAAGGTCTAGGGATTACAACAAGAGTGGTGGAATGGATGTAGATGTTGATGATGATGATGATGATGGCGGTGATGATGATGAAGATGATGCTTCTTCCTCCAAGGATCCTCGTAGATGCCAAATCGATGCCCTCTGCGAGTTCTCCCTCTGGATCCCTTCTAGAGGTGAGGTTTTGCGAGATTCTGGTGTCTCTATGTGTTGGATCTAAGATCCTTCTACACGGGGTTGAAGTATTTGATGAGGCCAAGCCACCGACACCCGATATGGGCATCGATATGGGTGGGATCTGCCCATATGGTTGCTCGTTAAAGTCTTTGGTGTTTGCCTTCTCAATGGCCTTCCTCCCAGGTGCGTGAATAAATATCTAGTGCACTTCTGCAACTTCAGATTTTCATTTTTTCTTCAGAAATAACATATCTAAATAGCATTTTCATCGCTCCTCATAATTTAGGGATCCTGGTGAAACAAGCATAGAAAAGTGTGCACAAGCGCAGTAAAATAGAAAAATCCTAATGCAACTAGTGCAAAAACCATACGGGAAATATGCTACAATTTGGAGTCATCAACATCCCCAAGCTTAGACTCTTGCTCTTCCCCGAGCAAGATAGCAGCTTAATGGACAAGTCATCATGTTCATGGAGCACGAGTCGATAAAATAAATGAGGCATTGCAGCTGTATAGTTAACAATAAAAGATATAGAACCATCTTGTGGGTTCTATCACACTCACACATATCAAATAACTTAGAAGGCTTCCACACCTTAATACTAATAGTTTATTAGAAGATGAATTTGTAATATGGGGTAGGACATTCAAGTTCAACCAAACTAATGCATGAGGCGACCTCAAACTCAGTATGTACTTCTCACATTTGTATGAGTTACTTAGATTTTGAAGCTATCTCTTTCAAATCTACTCATGGTCATGTTCATGTCTACTTGCTCTTCTCACAATTTTCCTCTTTCTTTTTTCTTTTAACACTTATTTTGTTTGAAGTGCTATGAGATGAACTAGACATAATTTCAATTCCATGAGTAGGTTCAAAATAGATTAAGAACTTGGTGCCAAACCTCATATAGAGAATGAAGTAATTCATGCTTAGTAGTTTGAGTATCTACCTCAACTTTTACTTAGTTCTATTTTTGATAGTATCATATTTTATTCTTTATCATTACTTATTTTATTCATCATTTGTTTTTAATCAAACCAATGATCTAAAACATACTATCAAAGTTCTTTGAATTTTCCATTAGTACTTATTTGGTGTGGAAGACTCCTAAATCATCACAAAGTACAAGTACAATAGATCTCATCCTAATTCATACATCTAATAAAGTAACCACAAGGCATAACATACTTCAAATATATTATAGTCTCACAAAGCCATAGGATATAACTCGTTCCTTCCCAAGGGACGGTAAAGTTGCAAATTATTATGCAAAACTCTTAAGACAAAATAATATGCATGCGAGAAGGTAAAAATGCTTAAATTGTAGGATAGATTACAAGGTCTTAAGGATCTCCCCAAGCTTGGAATCAAGCCAGGCGAGATCAAATAATCCCTTCTGATTATTTGGTACCGTGATGGAAGTTTTATTTGGACTTGTATACTTCTTCTGCTTCTCCAAGTGACTTGTTGATGACTTCCAGAGAAGCAATGCGGAGCCTACGGCTCTCACTGATCTCCTCCAGTGGGGTGATGCAAGCCTTGAGCATGTGTATATTCTTCTCTTGCATATCTATTGTCTTGAGGCTTACCGCAAAGTTTGCCTTCAACCCTTTCAGAATCCTCTTGTCCATCTGATCAAGATAAGGTCAAAGCAGTTTATGATGCTTGGAAGATCCTGGGGCTTGTACCTCTACTTCAATAAGGCATTCACGGAATTGGTAAAGGTGTGCTTTAAGCTCGGAGTAGGCCCATCATCTGTTCCGGCAAAGGTTCTTCTTCTAGCTCCTCAAGAGGGATCTCACACTTCTTATGGCTTCTCATCACTTGGTCGTTCATTGCAAGAGTAACCTCTCAAAGCCTTCTGACGATCTTTAGGTTTCATCTTGCTCAGCCAGAGCGGCTCATCCTCAACCACGGGCTTTGTGTTCTCCATAGCATCCTTGTTGCCTTCCTAGGGAATCTCATTGTTGCTTTAAGACATAGTTCCAACGCGGGGAGCAACAATTGGCTATAGATTGGATCTGAAAAGTTATGAGAGAAAGAGAACACGTGGAGAGGATTTTGTGAGGGTTAGGAACATGAAATCGTATTATTGGCCTTTAGGTTAGAAAATAGTCCAAAACTTTTAGGCACAAAATAACAAAAACAGGAGAGTTCTGGAGTCTTAACGTTCAGCCATACGAGCGGGTCGCGATCGTATTGCTGCGCGTATCAGTCTTTGAGATAGAAAATTCCAAATTAAAGATGTTGGTATCTCTTCCGATACAAGTCATATGGGCGGGTTATGCCCATATTAGCCCCCGTATAGGAAGTTACCAACCTAAATTATCTCCTTTTTTAAATTATTAAAACACAGAAAACGAAAGAAGACGCCTGAAAGTTTAACGAGGAAGAATACATGCATTGCCTGCCTGTATCCCTCGCCATTTCAGATGGCAATCAAAAATAACAAAATCACAGAAGATTCTAGAGAGTTTAACGGTCAGCCATACGGGCGGAGTGTGTTGGGGATATACCAAATAGGTATACCAATGACGTAGTCCTCAACCAGCAAGCCAGGGTGGCCCATGAAGGTGGTATGGCGGATTGCCTATCGGGTGGCCCAGTTGCTGGAAAGCCCATGGCGGATACTGGACGCAGGAGATTATGGCAGATACGAATACATGCGCATGGCGGGTTGCCTTGTAGTACACGACATTGTATAGGACTTAGTCTAGGACTCCATATTATATCCGCTCCGGTACCATCGTGATGCCCACGCTAGGTGCCTTTATAAGCCGGCGTGGAGGAGCCCTTGAGGCACCGAGACTTAGATACGGCCAATCGCATAGCGAAATAGCCAACCTCATCATTGTAACCGAGCACTTGTTGCCATATAGTAAATTATAGCAGCATGTAGGGTCTCGCCACCGTTGCGGGATCTGAAGCTAGGTAAACTCGTGCTACCATCGTCCCGGATCGCTCTGCCGTGTTCACCCCCTTCCACAAACCGCCATACACGTACCCCTATGGCAGATCTGTTGACAAAACCATGACAGTTGGCGCCCACCATGGGGCAAAGCGCGTCAGGAGCACGGATCCAGGTGGGATCCGCCTTCGCAGGCATCGGCGACACCGTCGCCATCGGGCATGTCCTCTACGATTTT
This sequence comes from Dactylis glomerata, assembly GCA_007115705.1. Lineage (NCBI taxonomy): Eukaryota > Viridiplantae > Streptophyta > Magnoliopsida > Poales > Poaceae > Dactylis > Dactylis glomerata. The sequence goes on from QXEO01002109.1 coordinate 2,736,036, forward strand.
GGCTTCCCCATCGTCCCAGCGGATAACCTCTGGGTGCCGGCTAGAGAAAACCCTGCTCGATTTACCGTCGTTTCGATCGGAGACATCCACATCTTCATCAGAGAGACAGACCTTACCCCCGCCACGGAAACCAACTTCTGGTGGATTGGTATGGCTGAAACCCCCAAATGGACCGCTTTCGAGCTGGATAAGGAGGAGGAATCAACTGATCCGGAACTTTCTACGTTATCTAGATCGGATCCAAAAACCAATCCCACCCAAGCCGCCCTAGAGGTAGAGGAAGTGATGGATGACTTCTATGAATCCGCCATGAGCAATAATCTGGCATTAGAGACACCGCGTTGTTGCCTTGTTGCTTTCGCAGGCACCACCTCGGGATCTGCCTCCAATGGAGACGATAGCCCAGGTGAATCCATCCTAGAGACTGATATGTCCATTTTGCATCACTATTTTGTATCATAATTTACTGTTATTCATTGATATATTTCACATTTAGAGATGATACTTATGTTATTTCCTCTGTTTTTACATGTTTGATGATCATTGGAGGATTTGCTGCCGGAGTCAGGATTCTGCTGGAAAAAGGACCGTCAAGACACCATATTTCGGAAGATCAGGAAATTATATTTTACCAGAAGACTAAAGTAGCCAGAAGGAGGAGGCGAGAGGGGCCACAGGGCAGCCTCACCATCAGGGGGCATGGGCCCACCCCTGGCCACGCGGGCCTATGGTGAGGCCCCCCCAGGCCCACTTCTGCCATCGCCCCTTCACGTATTTCATCGTCCCCGAAAACCTAAGTCAAGGGGGGGCTCAGAGATAGACACCGCCACCTTTGCGGGGCGGAAAAAACCAGAGAGAGAAAAGCTCTCCGGCAGGCAGGAATCTGCCGGGGAAATTCCTCCCTAGAGAGGGGAGATCGTCGCCATCGTCATCATCATCGCGCTGGACTTCATCGGGATCATCATCACCATCATCCTCATCACCAGCACCTTCATCTCCACCATCACCATGCCATCCCGATGTAACATCTTGAGTTGAATCTTGTTAAATTCTTAGGGAAAACTTTCTCGGTGTTGATTACTCTTGTGGTTGATGCTATTGAGTGGAACCGTTGAATTAAGGTTTATGTTTAGATTGCTATTTACCATTATTTCACCTCTGATCATGATCCATATGATGTCTTGTGAGTAGTTCATTTAGTTCTTGAGGACATGTGAGAAGTCAAGATATTAGTAGTGGAATTATGTTAAGTAATATTTAGTGGTTTAATATTTATTTGTTGTGGTGCTATTTCACTAGTGGTGTCATGTGAACGTCGACTACATGATACTTCATCATTTATGGGCCTAGTGAGATGCATTGTGTATTTGGCTACCAATTTTGGGGTTGCTGGAGTGACAGAAACCTAAACCTCCGTAGGGAAACCATTGCACCAGGGAGCGTAGGATCTTAGAGTTTAAGGCTGTGGTTAGATTTGTCTTAATTACTTTCTTGTATTTGCGGATGCTTGCAAGGGGTATAATCACAAGTGTGTATTTATCCTAGTAAGGGTAGTGCGCTAGCAAAGGTTCACCCCCATAACACTTATCAAACCAATAAAGATTATTTAGCGGCATGAAGCGAAAGCACTTGACAGAAACTCCTGTGTGTCCTCGAGAATGTTAGGTCATCATAAGTTACAAAACCGGCTTGTCCTTTGCTATCGAAAGTATTGGGCCACTTCCAGCAATTATTATTACTGTCTTTTATTTACTCGCACTTGATTTACTTATATTACCAAATACCCCTGAAAACCCGTTTGCTAGTATTTACAGTGAATCCTTGATCAAAACCACTTGTCAACACCTTCTGCTCCTCGTTGGGTTCGACACTCTTATTTATCGAAAGTACTACTATACACCCTCTATACTTGTGGGTCATCAAGACTATTTTCTGGCGCCGTTGCCAGGGAGTGAAGCGCTATTGAAGAGTGGAATTGGTAAAGGTAACCGTTGCTATGAGTATTGTTTTTATTTTTGTCTTTTTTTTATTTTGCTATGGAGAGTTCTCCATTTGGGTTCCTATTCGGGGACACTACTACCACTATTGCACATGTGGATGAACCACCACCACCACCACCTGCTCAATTAGAATCTTTTGAAAATACCTATGAAAATTGTTGAATGTGTTATGGATAACTTCTATTCAGAAGATGGAACTGTCCATCCGGGTGATCATTTACTCTTTATACATGAATTATGCGAGTTGTTCAAGTGTGTAGGTATTTCATCAAGCAAAGTTAAGAGGAAGCTATTCTCTTTATCACTGAAAGGCAGAGCTGAGGAGTGGTATCGGCTGCTTAAAGATGGTCCATCTATTGCATGGGAGGAAATTGTACCTCTCTTTTATTCCAAGTTTTATCCTCCAAGTGAAATTCATAAAGATCGTAATCGAATATATAACTTTTGGCCTCATGATGGAGAGATTATTGCCCAAGCGTGGGGAGATTGAAGTTACTAATGCTCAAATGTCCCATTCATGAGCTCCCCAGTAATATTGTTATTGATAATTTTTATGCGAGGCTTACTCTTCATGAAAAGGAATTTTTGGATGCTTCCTGTTTTGGATCATTTACCCATATGAAAGAAGATGCCAAGTGGAAACTTCTTGACCGTATTCAAGAAAATGCTGAAGGATGGGAAAACGACAAAGGTAGGAAGTCAGGTATAAATTATGATTATGAATGCATTAAAGCTTTTATGGGAACCGATGACTTTCATAATGTTAGCACTGCTTATGGTCTTGATTCTCAAATACTTGCTAACTGTTTTAAGGCTTTTGCCTCTTATCTTGATATTCCAAAGAAAGATTGGAACAAATATCATGCACCTTATAAAGATTCTATTAGTCATATTCCTACTACAGCCACTGAAGTTTGTACTATTGACAGCATTTTGCCTGAACCTTATTTCGAGAAGACGCCTTTCCCTGCTAACGTAAAAGAGCATTCTACTTTGGTAAGTGTTTCTAATAAAAGTACTAAGAAAGCTATAGAACCTGATGAGCAAATTACTATTAAGTCTCCTGTGGCTATAGTGAAGGACCTTGTTACTAAAGATGTGGGAGATGAACATATTGTCTTTTGTGAAGATGCTACTAACATTGTTTCACATCCTAATAGGCATATGAAAACAAGTGTTCCTGTTATTTCTATCAGGATTGGCGATCATTGCTATTATGGTTTATGTGACATTGGTGCAAGTTCAAGTGCCATTCCTTTAGAGCTTTATAGAGAAATCATGCATGAGATTGGCCCTTGTGAATTAGAAGAGATTGATGTGGTTATTCAGCTTGCTAATGCTACTTCTTGATGGCGCCCAGAAAATTAGCTGCTGGTGCCAAGTTGATGTGAAGCAGACTGTCCTTGTGTGTGGTGAATAACCAGCCCGTTGGGAACCCCAAGAGGAAGGTATGATGAGTATAGCAGCTAGTTTTCCCTCAGTTAAGAAACCAAGGTTTAATATCGATCAGGAGAGGAGAGACAATGACGACTGAAGGTGATGCGGAACCTGCACACACACAAGCAAATACTTTGTCCCCAACTTGCGATGAGGTTGTCAATCTCACCGATTTGCTTGAAACAAAGGTTATGAGTGTATCAAGTGGAAAATAATATAATATGCGAGTAAAGTAAACAGTACGAGTAAAGTAAACAAGTGATAGCAATATGATGGAAATAGGACCGGGGTCCACAGTTCACTAGTGGTGTCTCTCCATAAGATAAATAACACATGCTGGGTAAACAAATTACAGTTGGGCAATTGATAGAATAGAGATAAATGTGATATGTCAAGAAGATCACTATGAGATTTACTCTGGGCATTACAACAAAATACATAGACCGCCATCCAACTGCATCTATGACTAATAATCCACTCCCGGGGATATCAATCCGAACACCTTAGAAGTATTAAGTTGCGAACAACAGATACTTGCATTAAGCAAAGTGTGTAATGTAAACAAAGCATATGCCCTTGAGCATATGAATGTTGTTTTCTCCCTAGTAGCAACAGCACATCTACCACCTTAGAGGTTTCTGTCACTCCCCCAGGTGAAATAGAGGCATGAACCCACTATCGAGCATAAATACCCCCTCTTGGAGTCACTAGCAACTACTCGGCCAAGATAGCTACTAACAACGGAGAGCATGCAAGATCATAAACAACATAGAGATAACATAAGATAATATTCAGTACAGCAACTTAATCATAAACACCAATATTCATCGGATCCCAACAAACCAAACATGTAGAATTACATAACGGTGATCTCAATCATGTAGGGCAGCTCATGAGATCTAAACATGAAGCACATGGTGGAGAAGACAACCATCTAGCTACTGCTATAGACCCATAGTCCAAGGTAGACTACTCACTCATCGCTCCGGAGGCAAGCATGGCAATGAAGAAGACCTCTGGTGGCGATTCCCCTCTCTGGCAGGGTGCCGGGAAGAGCTTCTGAACCCTCCCGATCTTCGGGTCGACGGTGGCGGCGGATCGCGATGTGTTCTGGAAATCTGATCGGGTCCTTAGGTTTTTTCCGTCGGGGGGTCTTTATAGGTGAAGGGGCGATGGCAGAGGGGGAGCCAGGCGCCCTCACGTGGGGCCCGCGCGGCCAGGGGCCTGGCCGTGCCACCCCTGCGTGTGGGGCCCTGGTGGCCCCCCTCCTACTCTCCTTCGGATCTCTGGAAGCTTCCGGGTAAAATAAGACTTCAGGAACTTGTTTCGTCCAATTCCGAGAATATTTCCTGTGTATCACTCTGAAACACAAAAACAGCAGAAAATAGGGAACTGGCACTGTGGCAACTCGTTAATAGGTTAGTTCCGGAAAATGCATAAAAGTGCCACTAAGTGTAACGAAACAATAGGCAAATGGTGTAAAAACAAGCATGGAGCATCAAAAATTATAGATACGTTGGAGACGTATCAAGCATCCCCAAGCTTAACTCCTGCTCGTCCTCGAGTAGGTAAGTGATAACAAAGAATAATTTTTGAGGTGACATGCACCTACACAATCTTGATCATATATGTAAGCATTGGTGAGCTGGGATCATAAGAACTTAAAACATGGGCATGAAGATATAATCATGACAATAAAAACTTAGCAACCATGTTGTAAACATGCAAATGAACACAAACAAAAGATCATGAAAATGAAACAATGAAAGCCAAACATGTGTTCAAATCATAAGGAAAAACATACAAATGGTTTTCAGCTTGTCCTTCAAAAAGAGCAAAACATAAATGCATAGGACACCTTCAAGTTTAAGAGGGCGACTAGATACAAATAATTTAAGAACAAGTGAAACCAACAATATGAATCAATCAATGAACTTTGGGACAATGCATATCACACTAAGAATGACAACTATGCTCTCTTAATGGTGCATAAAGAAAGAAGGTGGTGACTCAACATAAAAGTAAAAGAAAGGCCCTTCGCAGAGGGAAGCAGTGATTGCAAGTTTTATAACCTTCAAAAATTATGGTACTTACCGGCTTTGAGCTCTCATTACCCCCATCATAAGCATCTTGAATGGTTAAAGTTAATGCGAGAACAATTATGATGCATATGCTTGACAAATCATAAGTTGAAAACCTCGTGCCCCGTGAATATGAGTACCCAAACCTCATGCTACTTTACTTAGAGTCCCAAGCAAGGCTCTTGTCATTGTAAGTATATGCATATCATTGAGAACCGCCAATGGGGTACCTCCGTGCCCGATGACATGGAACAAGCCCACACCAAAATGACAGGACAAGCAGACAATGAACACCTCGACATCTCTTTTATTTGCCTTTTGTTTAGCTTTTTATTGTGAGATGCGTCGTCGAATGTTCACCATGGGTATGCTGCAAATTTCCACCATGAATTATGCATGGCTTAGATTGGTGGCCCGGCGTTTCCCTAACACATATACAAACTCCATGATCCCCACAAGATTCCCAATTCATTTCACACCGCGGGCATCCATAAACAAAAGATCACGATATCAACTCAAATAAGAAGTGCAATGTTGAAAGCTTGCCCCATGACAGCATGGCTGGGCTAGAATCCAACTTACAACTTGCAAGCATAACAACTCAACATAAGAGACCACAATGTCAAATTTTTAAGAACAGGAAAAAGTAAAGTGTGCCTTCCGGTTCGTGAGAGCTTTACTGACCGAATTTTGCATAACACTGGTAAGAGTTTAATTTCAAGAGAAAATAAAAGCAAGTCAAATTTACTTGGAATAGAAAATTTCTAGTAGGTATGTATGGTGGACACTTTGGAAAACTTTGGCTTTTAGGAGTTGGATGCACGAGTAGAGCTCATACTCAGTACAAGGCGAGGGCTAGCAAAAGACTGGGAGCGACCAACTAAGAGAGCAATAATGGCCATAATCATGCAAAGCAACATTAAAAGAAGCATAAGATGGCATCAAAAGTCAAAAACTAAATGATCATGAAGGCTATTGGCAACTTTGTAAGAGTCTAACATGTGTGAGCATGCACCAAGTCAACCCAAATAAAGCATCAAGGAGAAAACCAAAATAATGCTTCCATACAATAAAAACAACGCATGATTTTTTAAAAGGCTCATTAAGCAATCTCAGTTATTTGAGACAAGTCATGCTACAGCAAAACCACTAAGCATACTATCAAAAAGACATCAAGCATGACATGAAAAAGCCTAAGCCGCAGTCTACACAAGCTCCTTCTTGTACCACTATTTTGCACAAAGCTTTTTCTCTTTTCCAACACCATTTGAAATTTTTATAAACACCTCTTTTGATGAAAACCAATAAAGATCAGAGGGAAAAATACACCTTGATGAAAAGATATTACAAGGTCTGAACGCAAATCAAGGGGAAAACGAAAACCAAAAGCAGTAGCAGAAAAAGAAGAACGCTCGATTTTTAATAAGAGTGAAAACTAGAGCGTTCTCGGCAAATGAAAACGAGTACATCTCCTGCAAAAGAAATTTGTTGGGGTCCAACCATTTATTGCAGCAAACAAACAAACTAAACCAACTAATAAAACTAAAACAACTGACGCTCCAAGAAAAACACATAGTGCATGAAGCAATAAAAATATAGTGTTTTGAAAGGTGACCTGATTTTTGCCGATGAAGAAGGGGTGCCTCGGGGGCATCCCCAAGCTTTGACGCTTGTACCTCTTGAATATTTCTTGGGGTGATGCATGGGCATCCCCAAGCTTGAGCTTTTGTCCATTCTTCAACTCATCTCATCATTCTCCAATCCCTACACTTGAAAACTTCCTTCATACAAAACTAAACACAATTCTATTAGAAACATTAGTGCAAGCATAACATATAATCAACCCTCTTTTTGCTTCAGGTTTAAACTCAAAACCACCACATATATAGCAAATACTACTGTAGCAATTTCTCTAAAAGTTCCATGATCAAAAGAACTCAAAAGAAAGCGATAAAGTGGCAAACACAAATATTGGCAGAAATCTGTCAAAACTGAACAACTGACAAAGGTAGAATTTTTGAGGGGTTTTCTGTTGCTCAAATCAAAAAGGGTTCAACTAACAAAAGTTTGGATATAACTTGGGGCATATGCACAAGAAATCGTAGGTCCAAAAGATATACAGAGAATTTATACGAATTTTTACGGTGCAGCACCGAAAACAGTTTCAGGACAGCAACATCCCCAAATCTTTACCTCACTCAAATTAGAGGCTTCTCTTGGCACAAAAATCAAATAAACAAGATAAGGAGCGGTCATTACAGTAGTAATGACTTCCAAGACTCAAATAAAAGAAAAAGTACTGAAAAGAAAACATTGGGTTATCTCCCAAGAGTGCTTTTCTTTAACGCCTTTGAGCTAGGCGCAGAAAATTGCAAATCAAGTATTATCAAGTGATGAAGCATGAAGATCATAATTTGCTCTAATAATAGAGTCAAAAAGTAATTTATTTCTTTTCCTAGGGAAGTGTTCCATACCTTTCTTTAGTGGGAATTGATATTTGATAGTGCCTTCCCTCATATCAATGATAGCACCTACAGTTCGAAGAAAGGGTCTTCCCAAAATAATAGGACATGAAGCATGGCATTCAACGTCCATAACAAGAAAATCAACGGGAACAAGGTTATTGTTAACCACAATAAGAACATCATTAATTCTTCCCAAAGGTTTCTTCTTAGCAACATCAGCAATAGGAACATCAAAATAACATTTTTCAAGCGATGGTAAATCAAGCATGTCATAAATCTTTCTAGGCATGATAGAAATACTAGCACCTAGATCACATAAAGCATGGCAATCATAACCATTAACATGCATATCAATGATGGGTTCCCAACCATCTTCTAACTTCTTGGGAACAGAGGCTTTTTGCTTCAACTTTTCATCCCTAATTTTTATGAGAGCATTGGTAATATGCTTAGTAAAAGCAATATTTAAAGAACTAGCATTGGGAGTCAAAGCAAGATTTTGCAAGAACAAAATTACTTCAGATATATTGCAGCCATCAACATCAAAATCATTAAAAGAAATAGAGCTATCATCTCCTACACTCCGAAAAATTTCAGCACTCTTTTGAGAAAAAGTTTTGGCAGTTTTAGGCTTTTTAACACAAGGAGTGGGAGTTTTCTCTACACCAATCAAAGTAAGAGGATTGCTAGTATTAGGAGCAACATCATTAGAGGTAGTAATGGTACATACCTTCATTTCTCTAGCCATCTCATCTTCTCTTTCCCACCTGGCATGCAATTCCGCTAACAATCTAATATTTTCATCAATTCCAACTTGGATAGCATTAGCGGTAGCAAAAACATTGTTCTCTTTCACATCATTAGGAAACACTTTTAATTTCAGAAGTTCAACATCATGAGCAAGGCTATCAACTTTAGAAGCAAGAATATCAATTTTGCCTAACTTTTCCTCAACAGACTTGTTAAAAGCAGTTTGCTTACCGATGAAGTCCTTGAGCATTACCTCAAGCTCGGAGGGCGCGGCCCTAGTGTTGTTGTAGGAATTACCATAAGAGTTACCATAACCATTACTATTAGTAGAAGGATACGGCCTATAATTGTTACTAGCAAAATTGTTCCTATAAGCATTGTTGTTAAAATTATTGTTTCTAATGAAATTCACATCAACATGCTCTTCTTGAGCAACCAGAGAGGCCAAAGGAACATTATTAGGATCAACATGAGTCCTATCATTAGCAAGCATAGCCATAATGGTATCAATCTTATCATTCAAGGAAGAGGTTTCCTCAATAGAATTTACCTTCTTACCTTGTGGAGCTCTCTCGGTGTGCCATTCAGAATAATTTACCATCATGTTGTCGAGTAGCTTTGATGCGGCACCCAAGGTAAGGGACATAAAAGTGCCTCCAGCAGCTGAATCAAGTACGTTCCTTGAAGAAAAATTCAGTCCTGCATAAAAAGTTTGGATAATCATCCAAGTAGTCAGTCCATGAGTGGGGCAATTCTTTATCATAGATTTCATTCTTTCCCAAGATTGAGCAACATGTTCATTATCAAACTGAGTAAACTTCATAATATTGCTACGCAGAGATATAATCTTAGCAGGAGGATAGTATCTACCAATAAAAGCATCCTTACACTTAGCCCATGAATCAATACTATTCTTAGTCAAAGACAGCAACCAATCTTTAGCTTTTCCTCTCAAAGAAAAAGGAAACAACTTGAGCTTAACAATATCACTGTCAACATCCTTATATTTCTGCATCTCACATAGCTCAACAAAATTGTTGAGATGAGCTGCAGCATCTTCAGTACTAGCACCAGAAAATTGCTCTTTCATAACAAAGTTCAATAAAGCAGGCTTAATCTCATAAAAGTTTGCAGCAGTAGCAGGTGGTGCAATAGGAGTGCAGATAAAATCACTATTGTTTGTGCTAGTAAAGTCACACAACTTGGTGTTTTCAGGATTGGCCATTTCAGCAAAACGAAAGTAAACAAGTAAAAACAACTACCAAGGATTCTATTTTTTTTTGGGTTTTTGATATAAAGCAATGCAGGTAAAATAAGTAAAGCAAAACAATAAAACAAAGTAAAGGATGTGTGTGCGAAAAACTCCCCTCGCAGAAGTCTTCTCTTCCTCCCCGGCAACGGCGCCAGAAAACTGGCTGCTACTTGTTGATGGCGCCCAGAAAATTAGCTGCTGGTGCCAAGTTGATGTGAAGCAGACTGTCCTTGTGCGTGGTGAATAACCAGCCCGTTGGGAACCCCAAGAGGAAGGTATGCTGAGTATAGCAGCTAGTTTTCCCTCAGTTAAGAAACCAAGGTTTAATATCGATCAGGAGAGGAGAGACAATGACGACTGAAGGTGATGCGGAACCTGCACACACACAAACAAATACTTTGTCCCCAACTTGCGATGAGGTTGTCAATCTCACCGGTTTGCTTGAAACAAAGGTTATGAGTGTATCGAGTGGAAAATAATATAATATGCGAGTAAAGTAAAAAGTATGAGTAAAGTAAATAGGTGATAGCAATATGATGGAAATAGGACCGGGGTCCACAGTTCACTAGTGGTGTCTCTCCATAAGATAAATCACACATGCTGGGTAAACAAATTACAGTTGGGCAATTGATAGAATAGAGATAAACGTGATATGTCAAGAAGATCACTATAAGATTTACTCTGGGCATTACAACAAAATACATAGACCGCCATCCAACTGCATCTATGACTAATAATCCACTCCCGGGGATATCAATCCGAACACCCTAGAAGTATTAAGTTGCGAACAACAGATAATTGCATTAAGCAAAGTGTGTAATGTAAACAAAGCATATGCCCTTGAGCATATGAATGTTGTTTTCTCCCTAGTAGCAACAGCACATCTACCACCTTAGAGGTTTCTGTCACTCCCCCAGGTGAAATAGAGGCATGAACCCACTATCGAGCATAAATACCCCCTCTTGGAGTCACTAGCAACTACTCGGCCAAGATAGCTACTAACAACGGAGAGCATGCAAGATCATAAACAACATAGAGATAACAAAAGATATAATTCAGTACAGCAACTTAATCATAAACACCAATATTCATCGGATCCCAACAAACCAAACATGTAGAATTACATAACGGTGATCTCAATCATGTAGGGCAGCTCATGAGATCTAAACATGAAGCACATGGTGGAGAAGACAACCATCTAGCTACTGCTATGGACCCATAGTCCAAGGTAGACTACTCACTCATCGCTCTGGAGGCAAGCATGGCGATGAAGAAGACCTTCGGTGGCGATTCCCCTCTCTGGCAGGGTGCCGGGAAGAGCTTCTGAACCCTCCCGATCTTCGGGTCGACGGTGGCGGCGGATCGCGATGTGTTCTAGAAATCTGATCGGGTCCTTAGGTTTTTTCCGTCGGGGGGGCTTTATAGGCGAAGGGGCGATGTCAGAGGGGGAGCCAGGCGCCCTCACGCGGGGCCCGCGCGGCCAGGGGCCTGGCCGCGCCACCCCTGCGTGTGGGGCCCTGGTGGCCCCCCTCCTACTCTCCTTCGGATCTCTGGAAGCTTCCGGGTAAAATAAGACTTTAGGAACTTGTTTCATCCAATTCCGAGAATATTTCCTGTGTATCACTCTGAAACACAAAAACAGCAGAAAACAGGGAACTGGCACTGTGGCAACTCGTTAATAGGTTAGTTCCGGAAAATGCATAAAAGTGCCACTAAGTGTAACGAAACAATAGGCAAATGGTGTAAAAACAAGCATGGAGCATCAAAAATTATAGATACGTTGGAGACGTATCAGCTAACAGAGAGACTATCTGGCCTCTTGGTATTGTTCGAGATATGGAAGTTCTATGCGGTAAGACCAAATATCCTACTGATTTTCTAGTACTTGGTAAGGAAGCTAGTAAAACTTGTCCTATTATTTTTGGTAGACCCTTTTTGAATACTTGTGGTGCTGTGATAGACTGTAAGAAGGAGAATTTTTTTACTAAGTTTAATGGAGAATCTCATGAGTTTAATTTTTCTAAGTTTGCTAAGACTTCTTATGAAAATGAAATGCCTAATGAAAATTTTCGAGTTGAACAACTTGCTTCTATTGCTCTTGCCCCTAATAATGCTTTGCAGCAATTCATGGAGGACCATGAAAGTGATGTTTACAGGAAGGAAAGAGAAGAGATTGACGATATTTTCCTTCGTCAACCACCTTTGATTAAGCACAATTTACCTGTGGAGGATCTGGGTACCACTTTGCCACCTAAGGAAGATCCTGTCTTTGAATTAAAACCTTTACCTGATGATCTTAAGTATGCTTATATAGATGATAAGAAAATATATCCTGTTATTATCAGTTCTAAGCTTTTAGGAAAGGAAGAAGAAAGGTTATTGGAAGTGTTGAGGAAACATCGAGGAGCTATGGGATATACTCTCGATGATTTAAAAGGGATTTCTCCCACTTTATGTCAGCATGCTATTAACATGGAGGAAGACGCAAAGACAGTTGGTGAACATCAACGCCGCTTAATTCCCAAGATGAAGGAAGTGGTAAGAAATGAGGTATTGAAGCTCCTTGATGCTGGTATGATTTATCCTATTGCTGATAGTAGATGGGTTAGTCATGTTCATTGTGTTCCTAAGAAAGGAGGTATTACTGTTGTGCCTAATGAGAATAACGAGCTTATTCCTCAAAGGGTAGTAGTTGGTTATAGGATGTGCATTGATTTTAGAAAGGTAAACCAAGTTACTAAGAAAGATCATTATCCTTTATCGTTCATAGATCAAATGCTAGAGAGGTTATCTAAGAAGACTCATTTTTGTTTTCTTGATGGTTATTCTAGTTTCTCAGATTGCTGTTAGAAAGGAAGATCAAGAGAAAACCACTTTTACTTGTCCTTATGGAACTTATGCTTATAGACGTATGCCGTTTGGTTTGTGCAATGCTCCTGCTACTTTTCAAAGATGCATGTCTGTTATTTTTCATGGTTCTTGTGAAGGAATTGTTCTTGGACATAAAATTTCTGAAAGAGGTATTGAAGTTGACAGAGCGAAAGTTGAAGCAATTGAGAAAATGCCCTGTCCCAGAGATGTTAAAGGTATTTGTAGTATTCTTGGTCATGCTGGTTTCTTTAGGAGGTTTATTAAAGATTTCTCTAAGATTTCAAAGCCTCTTACTAATCTTATTCAAAAAGATATACCATTTGTCTTTGATGATGATTGTAAGGAAGCTTTTGAAACTCTTAAGAAGGTTTTAACTACTGCTCCTATTGTTCAACCACCTGATTGGAATTTACCCTTTGAAATTATGTGTGATGCTAGTGATTTTGCTATTGGTGCTGTTCTTGGATAGGGCGTAGATAATAAGTTGAATGTTATTCATTATGCTAGTAAGACTCTTGATGCTGCTCAAAAGAATTATGCTACTACTGAGAAAGAGTTTCTTGCTGTTGTTTTTGCATGTGATAAGTTTAGACCTTACATTGTTGATTCTAAAGTTACTATTCATACTGATCACGCTGCTATTAGATATCTTATGTCTAAGAAGGATGCTAAGCCTAGGCTTATTAGATGGGTGTTGCTTTTACAAGAGTTTGATTTGCACATTGTAGATAGGAAAGGTGCTGAAAATCCTGTTGCTGACAATTTGTCTAGATTGGAAAATATTTCTTTTGATCCTATTCCTGTTAATGATAGTTTTCCAAATGAACAGTTGGCTTCGATAAATGTAACTTCGCGAGATCTTCCTTGGTATGCTGATTATGCTAACTTTATTGTTTCCAAGTATTTGCCTCCAACCTTTACAGCTCAGCAAAGAAGAAAATTCTTTTATGATTTGAGGCATTATTTTTGGGATGACCCACACTTATATAAAGAAGGAGTTGATGGTATTATGCGAAGATGTGTTCCAGAGTATGAACAACAAGAAATATTGAGAAAATGCCATGGAAGTGCTTATGGAGGACATCATGCTGGAGATAGAACTGCGCAAAAGGTTCTACAATCAGGTTTTTATTGGCCAACCCTCTTTAAAGATGCTAGAAGGTATGTTTTATCTTGTGATGAATGTCAAAGAGTTGGTAATATTTCTAGACGTAATGAAATGCCTATGAGTTACACTCTTGTTATTGAACCATTTGACTGTTGGGGATTTGACTTTATGGGTCCTTTTCCTCCTTCAAAAGGTTATAATCATATACTTGTTGCTGTTGATTACGTTACCAAGTGGGTAGAAGCCATACCTACAAAGAGTGCCGATGGTGAGACCTCGTTAAAAATGCTTAAGGATGTTATTTTTCCTTGGTTTGGTGTGCCTAGATATCTTATGACTGATGGAGGTTCTCATTTTATTCATGGCGGTTTTAGAAAAACTCTTGCTAGATATGATGTTAATCATAGAATTGCTTCTGCTTATCATCCCCAAACTAGTGGGCAGGTAGAGCTTTCGAATAGAGAGATCAAGTCTATCTTGCAGAAGACTGTTAATAGATCTAGGAAAAACTGGGCTAGCAAGTTAAACGATGCTTTATGGGCTTATAGAACTGCTTATAAGAACCCGATGGGCATGTCTCCTTACAAAATGGTTTACGAAAAAGCGTGTCACTTGCCCTTAGAATTAGAACACAAAGCTTTTTGGGCAGTGAAAGAGCTTAATAGGGATTTTAAACTCGCCGGTAAGAAAAGGTTGTTAGATTTGAGTTCTTTAGATTAGTGGAGAAACGAAGCTTACGAGAATGCCAGACTTTTCAAAGAGAAAGTCAAACAATGGCATGATAAGAGAATTCTTAAGAGAGAGTTTCATGTTGGTGAGAAAGTTCTATTGTATAGGTCTCGTCTCAGATTTTTTGCAGGAAAATTACTCTCAAAATGGAAAGGACCTTATGTTATTGTGGAAGTGTACCACTCAGGTGCGATAAAGATTGCTTCATTAAAAGATGACACTACACAAGTGGTGAATGGTCAAAGACTCAAACATTATATTGCTAGAGATTCTTATAATGAAGATGTTGATGTTATTCAAACGGTTTCTCTGGAAGAATTCATCCAAGACAATATGCAGGAACCTGCAGAGTTCGTTTTCGAATAGGTAACAGTTCTAGTCAGAAAAGGTTTGCGAGAAACTTTTATATTAATATTTTTGTTGTTTTTATTAAATATGAAAAATCACGAGACGAAAACGGGCAGGAGACGGAGTCCGGTGGCTCCTCACCACCAGGGGGTGTGGGCCCACTCCAGGCCGCGCCGCCCTATGGTGAGACCACCCCGGAGCTCGTTTCCGTCCCGGTTTCCTCCTGAGATTTCGTT
The DNA here is from genome assembly GCA_007115705.1 of Dactylis glomerata. Classification (NCBI taxonomy): domain Eukaryota; kingdom Viridiplantae; phylum Streptophyta; class Magnoliopsida; order Poales; family Poaceae; genus Dactylis; species Dactylis glomerata. The sequence goes on from QXEO01002109.1 coordinate 2,751,313, forward strand.
TCGATGTATAATTTTTGCCTATATAACCCCCCGATTACCCGAGGTCTGTATATCGTTTTCTCGTCGTGTTTTCGTTTCGAGCTGTTTCTGTCAGGGGATTGTTCTCAGCTTTGAAGTTGCAATGTCTTCATCCGGTCCATCCGAGGAGAACCCTCTTGCGGATACCATTAATCCATATATGAGGGAGCTGAAGATGCATCCGAAGGAGTTGTTACTCAAGGATGGGGAGTTGCAGATCAAAGATGTCGAAGGCCCTAAGGGAGAAGGGAGTCTCGAAGCCAGGATGGAAGCACTGGAACAAGAAGTTTTTAAATATAAGAAGATGGCAGAACGCGAGGTGGACATCATCCATAGGACATCTTTTCACTCCATGAGACCACTAACCAATTACAAGCACAACTCTATGACTTGCAGAACCAAAATTGTGAGTATGAAGCTAGATTTCAACAAATGAGTGCTGCTGCAAGTTTCAGGATATTGGAGACCAAGACATCCTTCCTTGATGGGGGACCTCTGCCTTGGAAGTATGATGATGATAAAGACTTACCACCACCGTCGAAGGAGTAATTCGTCATTGGTATTGGCATCCCCTTGGCTTGTTCCAAGCTTGGGGGAATGCCACGGTATCACATCATTATCTTTTACTCATTTAATTTTCAAGTAGACTCATATCATGAATAGAGAAGTTATCTTATAGAATAGTTTGCAGTGTGGAAGTATCCTCCTTAGTTGGTTATCTATGTATCCCTTGGTGTGAGTTGCGGTAATGAAATATTAATGAGAAGTTTTATCGTTTACTTTCCGCACACTTTATTTTAGTTTGCAATGTTTCTTATATGACTAGTCTTGTTGATTAGTATTGGTATCACTTTGGGAGCATGAGTAAATTTAGTTGGTTTTGGCAAACTTAGCTTGGTCAGTAGCAACATTACCTTGAGTTTTGAGTAGAAAAGAAGAAAGAAGTGCTTGTAGTTACATCACTTCAGTTTTCCTTCATGTTTGGCTTATAAGCAATAGTATTCTCAAAGTTAAAATTGTTGTACTTTCAAGGAAGTTTGCATGATTGTTCCTATTATATGTATGTTTGTTTGTTTCTATATACAACTCTTATGCTTGCTACCTAGCCTTGCTAGCCAAAGACCTGTACTGAGAGGGAATACTTCTCGTGCATCCAATTCCCAAAAACCAAATTACTTCCAAAAGAGTCCACTATAATTTCCTATGCATGGTATTTCAAGCCATTCCAAGTAAATTTTCATGTGCTACCTTTCAAAAACCTTCAAATACTTCTCATTTTGTGCCACTGTTTTTAGCTCATGAGGATGTAGTGGATGGGTTTGTTATCTTCCATACTAAATTAAGTACCCCTCGACTAGGCAGCTTCATCTGCTCGTCATTAATTTTGCAAGGGAGCTGGTCAGACCATTGTAATCTCAAAAAGAAAATAAAAAGGCACTCCTCCATGGTTTGTGAAAGTTGGTGGGCACCCGATGGAATCGGTTAGCCATGGTTTGAGAAAGAAAAAGGTGGGGAGGAGTGCCAAGCTATAAAAGAGCACAATTGTGCCAATTAATCAACATCTCGGAACCGCTCTCACTTGTTTAGTATGGAAGATATCAAGAACTCCATTGCTAGTCATTGACAAAAGCAACCACCTCTCAAAACAACTTTTACCTCTGTTTTACAAATGAAAAGCTATAGAACATGTTTAATCCATGCTTCCCTCTGCGAAGGGCTTGTCTTTTACTTTTATGTTGAGTCAACCTATTCCCTTCTATCTCAAGCAAGCATTTGAGTTGTTATGTTTCACTCATCCATATGTTGATCCGTTCAATCATGTTTACTAACTTCTTTTGTTTAGTACAATGCTTTTATCTGAAGGAATATATCTTTGAAAGCTTTCCATGATTACAAAGAGTTTGTCTTGTTGAGCATATAGATTTTGCTATATTAGCTCTATTTTAAAAGGTTCCGTTCAAAATTAAGTATAGTTTGTTCATTGCTCTCTGACCAAGAACTAAGGTTTGCCATCACCAATTATAGTTTACCTTGTGCATCCTTATTTGTGATTCCCTTTTACTTATTGCAAGTCTTTATCATATAAAGGGAAGTTGCTGTCTATTATACCTTGTGCCTTGGTAAATATGATGCTTCTTGTCCGTATTTTTATTATCGACACTTCACTCCATAAACCTGCGGTCATGTTTACCGAGTTTAGTTTTCGCTTGGGGACAAGCGAGGTCTAAGCTTGGGGGGTTGATACGTCCATTTTGCATCACTATTTTGTATCATAATTTACTATTATTCATTGATATATTTCACATTTATAGATTATACTTATGTTGTTTCCTCTGTTTTTACATGTTTGATGATCATTGCAGGATTTGCTGCCGGAGTCAGAATTCTGCTGGAAAAAGGACCGTCAAGACACCATATTTCGGAAGATCAGGAAATTCTAGAAAAATACCAAGAAATTATATTTTACCAGAAGACTGAAGTAGCTAGAAGGACGAGGCGAGAGGGGCCACAGGGCAGCCTCACCACCAGGGGGCGCGGGCCCACCCCTGGTCGTGCCGGCCTATGGTGAGGCCCCCCAGGCCCACTTCTGCCATCGCCCCTTCGCGTATTTCATCGTCCCGGAAAACCTAAGTCAAGGGGGGGGCTCAGAGATAGACACCGCCGCCTCTGCGAGGCAAAAAACACCAGAGAGAGAAAAGCTCTCCGGCAGGCAGGAATCTGCCAGGGAAATTCCTCCCCGGAGAGGGGAGATCGTCGCCATCGTCATCATCATCGCGCTGGACTTCATCGGGATCAACATCACCATCATCCTCATCACCAACACCTTCATCTCCACCATCACCATGCCATCCCGCTGTAACATCTTGAGTTGAATCTTGCTAAATTCCGAGGGGAAAGTTTCCCGGTGTTGGTTACTCTTGTGGTTGATGCTATTGAGTGGAACCGTTGAATTAAGGTTTATGTTTAGATTGTTATTTACCATTATTTCACCTCTGATCATGATCCATATGATGTATTGTGAGTAGTTCGTTTAGTTCTTGAGGACATGGGAGAAGTCAAGATGTTAGTAGTGGAATTATGTTAAGTAATATTTAGTGGTTTGATATTTATTTGTTGTGGTGCTATTTCACTAGTGGTGTCATGTGAACGTTGACTACATGATACTTCACCATTTATGGGCCTAGTGAGATGCATTGTGTATTTGGCTACCAATTGTGGGGTTGCTGGAGTGACAGAAACCTAAACCTCCGTTGGGAAACCATTGCACCAGGGAGCGTAGGATCTTAGAGTTTAAGGCTGTGGTTAGATTTGTCTTAATTACTTTCTTATATTTGTGGATGCTTGCAAGGGGTATAATCACAAGTGTGTATTTATCCTAGTAAGGGTAGTGCGCTAGCACAGGTTCACCCCCATAACACTTATCAAACCAATAAAGATTATTTAGCGGCATGAAGCGAAAGCACTTGACAGAAACTCCCGTGTGTCCTCGAGAACGTTTGGTCATCATAAGTTACACAATCGGCTTGTACTTTGCTATAGAAAGGATTGGGCCACTTGCAGCAATTATCATTACTGTCTTTTATTTACTCACACTTGATTTACTTGTATTACCAAATACCCCTGAAAACATGTTTGCTAGTATTTACAGTGAATCCTTGATCAAAACAACTTGTCAACACCTTCTGCTCCTCGTTGGGTTCGACACTCTTATTTATCGAAAGTACTACGATACACCCCTGATACGTCTCCAACGTATCCATAATTTTTGATGCTCCATGCTTGTTTTTACACCATTTGCTTAGTGTTTCGTTACACTTCGTGGTATTTTTATGCATTTTCCGGAACTAACCTATTAACGAGATGCCATAGTGCCAGTTCCCTGTTTTCTGCTGTTTGTGTGTTTCAGAAAAGTTACACATGAAATATTCTCGGAATTGGACGAAACAAAAGCCAGACGTCCAGATATTTACCGAAGCTTCCAGAGAACAGAAGAGGAGACAAAGAGGGGCCACAGGGCGGCCACACCATAGGGCGGCGCGCCCCAGGGCTGGCCCGCGCCCCTGGTGGTGAGGCCACCATGGTCCACTTCTGACGCCGCCCCTTCGCCTATAAAGACCCCCCGACGGGAAAAACCTAAAGACCCGATCACTTTTCCAGAACACATCGCGATCCGCCGCCACCGTCGACCCAAAGATTAGGAGGGTCCAGAAGCTCTTCCCTGCACCCTACCGGAGAGGGGAATCGCCACCGAAGGTCTTCTTCATCGCCATGCTTGCCTCCGACGCGATGAGTGAGTAGTCTACCTTGGACTATGGGTCCATAGCAGTAGCTAGATGGTTGTCTTCTCCACCATGTGCTTCATGTTTAGATCTCGTGAGCTGCTTAACATGATCGAGACTACCGTTATGTAATTCTACATGTTGTGTTTGTTGGGATCCGATGAATATTGGTGTTATGATTGAGTTGATGTGCTGAATTTTATCTTATGTTATCTCTATGTTGTTTATGATCTTGCATGCTCTCCGTTGTTAGTAGCTATCTTGGCCGAGTAGTTGCTAGTGACTCCAAGAGGGGGTATTTATGCTCGATAGTGGGTTCATGCCTCTATTTAATCTGGGGGAGTGACAGAAACCTCTAAGGTTGTAGATATGCTGTTGCTACTAGGGGGAAAACAACATTCATATGCTCGAGGGCATATGCTTTGTTTACATTACACACTTTGCTTAATGCAATTATCTGTTGTTCGCAACTTATCAGATTGATTCGCCACAAGTGGATTATTAGTCGTAGATGCAGTTGGATTGCGGTCTATGTATCTTGTTGTAATGCCTAGAGTAAATCTCATAGTGATCCTCTCGACATGCACGTTGTCTTTATTCTATCAATTGCCCAACTGTAATTTGTTTACCCAGCATGTATTATTTTATCTTATGGAGAGACACCGCTAGTGAACTATCGACCCCGGTCCTATTTCCTTTATATTGCTATTACCTGTTTACTTTACTCGTACTGTTTACTTTACTCACATATTACTATTGCTTTCCACTCGATACGCTCATACCATTTGTTTCAAGCAAACCGGTGAGATTGACAACCTTATCGTAAGTTGAGAACAAAGTATTTGGTTGTGTTGTGTGCAGGTTCCACGTTGCCGCTCGCAAAGCAAAGCTTGGATGAGGCGCCCTATAAATTGTCCAAAGCTGTCGCGAAGGTAGCGGGCATCACCTTCAGTCGTATTCATCCTCCTACTGGATTGATAACCTTGGTTTCATAACTGAGGGAAAACTTGCTGCTATATTCATCAAACCTTCTCTTGGGGTTTTCCAACTGGCCGGTCATTTATTACATATTCCCACGTCAACTTGGCACAGAAGTTTTCTGTCGCTGTTGCCGTGTATTAAAGAAGAAGCTTTCACACCATCATCACCGCGCCATCAACAAGTTTTCTGGCGCCGTTGCTGGGGAGGAAAGAAGACTTCTGCAAGGGGAGTTTCGCACGCACATCCTTTACTTTGTTTTAAGTTTTTCTTTACTTTATTTTTACTTGCATCGTTTTATCAAAAACACAAAAAAATTAGAATCCTTTGTAGTTGTTTTTGCTTGCTTTCTTTTAGTCTTGTTAGAATGAGTAATCCCGAAGTTGAAGTTCATACTTTTAAGCAACAAGAGGGAGAGAGCTTGAAAGATGCTTGGTACCGTATTAGCAATTCTCATCATAGGTGTACAAAGAAGCATTCTACCATGATCCTCCTTAGAAATTTTTATGTTGGTATAACTAGTTGGTATAGGTACGTTCTTGATACTCTCGCAGGAGGTAATTTTCTGGGTACTCCCGCTCTCGAAGCATGCACTTTAACTGAAAGTTTAGTGGGGGTACCACCTATTCATGTTGTTAAAACTGAGGTCACTTTGGAGGAAGTTTTAGAAAAGCTTAGCTCTTTAGAAAAAAGTTTGCCAAATATCCTTGATAATGCTAGCCGCGTTAATAAATTGATAGAAAGTATCGGTAAGAGAATCACCGTTTTAGAGGCTAGCACTACTCTTGATAGTCAAAACCTTAGGATTGGGAAACTAGAGGAGTCCATGGAAACTTTAAGTTCAATTTTCTCTTCTCTTAAGTTTAAGAAGGAGAAAGCTTTTGGTGGAAAAGAGCAAAAATTTATGTATGTTCCCAAGGTGTCTGTGCCTAAACCGCAGCATGTTTTTAAGATTGGTAAGACTTTTAGTTCAACTAAGAGTGACTTGCAGGTTGAATCATCTTCGGGAACCTCTAAAGTGCCTAGTGTGGTAAGTGGTGAGCTTGAGGAAACAGTTGATTCACTTGATATTACTTGATTTGCACTTTCTGCGCCTAGCTCAAAGGCGTTAAAGAAAAGCACTCTTGGGAGATAACCCAATATTTTTACATTCAGTTCTTTTTCTTTTATTTTAGTCTTGGAAGTTATTACTACTGTAATAACCTCTCCTTATCCTTTTTATTTCGTTTTTGTGCCAAGAGAAGCCTCTAATTTGAGTGAGGTAAGATTTGGGGATGTTGCTGTCCTGAAACTGTTTTCGGTGCTGCACTGTAAAAATTTGTGAAAATTCTCTGTATATCATTTGGACCTCCGATTTCTTGTGCATATGCCGTAGGTTATATCCAAACTTTCATTAGTTGAACACTTTTTAATTTGAGCAACAGAAAACCCTCTAAAAATTCGAATTTTGTCAGCTGTTCTGTTTTGACAGATTTCTGCCAATATTTGTGTGTGCCGCTTGATCGCTTTCTTTTTTAGTTCTTTTGATCACGGAACTTTTGGGGAAGTTGCTACAGTAGTATATACTTTATATGTGGTGGTTTTGGGTTGAAACCGGAAGCAAAAAAAAGGGTTGATTCAATGTTATGCTTACAATAATGTTGCTAATAGATTTGTGTTTAGTTTTGTATGAAGGAAGTTTTCAAGTGTAGGGATTGGAGAATAATGAGATGAGTTGAAGAATGGACAAAAGCTCAAGCTTGGGGATGCCCATGTCACCCCAAGAAATATCCAAGAAGTACAAGCGTTAAAGCTTGGGGATGTCCCCGAGGCATGAAGGAAATATGCCCTAGAGGCAATAATAATGTTGTTATTATCATATTTCTTGTTCATGATAATATTTATATTCCATGCTAGAATTGTATTAAGCGGAAACATTAATACTTGTGTGGTTTATGAACAACACCGTGTCCCTAGTACGCCTCTACTAGACTAGCTCATTGATTAATGATGGTTAAGATTTCCTAACCATAGACATGAGTTGTCGATTAATAATGAGGTCATATCATTAGAAGAATGATGTGATGGACAGACCCAAATTAAACACAGCAATTAGATCGTGTCATTGAAATAGTATTTTCTCATAACATTCATTAAACAACAAATTAAATATTTATCCTTCTTACGGTAATTCTAAAGTCAAACAATTAACTTCTAATCTCATAACAGGAATAAATATGGGACTCTAAATTTATGTTCTAATTTTTTTCAAGGCAATAAAGATGATGCCCTCGCATTTGCGAGGGCCACCGTACTAGTTCATATATAAAATTAAAATATATTTTATGATAATTATAATAATACTAATTATATATTTAGATATTGATATTTGCTTATATATTCGGTCCACTGTAAAATTTGATTTTAACTAAACCCAGAACACAGTATGAGCGGAGGGAGTATGAATTAGCTTTCGATTGATGATTTTGATGTTGTTACTATTTAGGTTCAGTTTCGGCAGAATACTGATTAGAAACTATTGTTCATAGTTATTCTGAATGTCGCTGAAAGCTATATATCTCAGCTTTGGTTAATTACTCCAACGCGGCCCCTTCTTGCCCCCACCATCTCTTCTCATTGCGGCCGGTTTCGGCCGGGATCCGGCCGGGCGGCAGCGGGCAGGTGCGCGACGGTGACCTTGCGCTCGTCCTCCTAGTTCCAACATCTCCAGACGGGGGCGGGTCGGAGGGCCTCGGAGGCGCGGGCGACTGGGCGGTTGGCTTTGACGATGTTGGTTGGCCCGCACCGACGAAGTTCAGGAGGCGACCAGGCAACGACACGCTCCAACCGACGGGCAGCGAAAAGGTAACGCACCACGATGTAGACCCCACCTAGCGACACGTCCCAATCAACGACAGGGCCTTACAACATAGGGAGCTTAGAGCTCTTTTAAGATATGTCACCACTCACCAAAATTGAACTGCAACTCACGATACCAATTGTACTTGTTTAATCCGGACCCAAACCGAATGCGGTGCTCTTATTACCAAAGAGCTATCATTCATGCAGGGAATGGGAAATTTATCATCAATTATGAGATGGTGGCGGGCAGTCGGGGTTGCAGGAAGGGCAGTTGGCCCTACACTCATCCCGCGTCGCAAAACACTGTTTGTACAGGCAGCAGTAGCATGTACCATGGTGCCCTCCTTCAAGATGACATCCGATGTGCTTAACGCAAAATATTAGGTTAAGCTTGCTCTCGTCTACTGATGTCAACTGCACGGTAGCGTTGATACTTATGTTGGCATGACCATCTCGGTAGACCACCGTTTGTTTAGCCTCGAAACGACCTGTTGCAATTTGAATTACGAATTTACGATATGCAATACCTAAGATGTATTTACATATGTGGCGTAAAATTGCAAGTAATAACACAAGATTGTAATGGCGATATGTATACACTTACATTGTGCACGCACGGCAAGGTATCCAATGAACAAGATCATAGTTATGTATAGTTGGCTGCTCCCTCTCATATTTGTTATGTCCTAGTTGCAAAATTCAATTGCAGAGTTCGATTGCAAGTGTGTCCGAGCTTGACTGCAATTGTATAACTAGTACTACAAAGATGTGAGCGAGTTAGATAGGTGTTAATTAATTTTCAAAGATGTACGATTAAAGTTAATTAATTAGTTACAAAGATGTGAGCGAGTTAGATAGGTGTTAATTAATTTTCAAATTTATGTGATACTTAATCACAATTAGTTTGCATTTATTAACCTAAAGCTCTAGAGTTCAGTAATTACTACTCTCTCCTATCGAAAGCAAAGTCAAACTTTAAAAAGAACCGAAGAGAATCTTATTCCTATGACTTGGATGAGGCGTTTTGGCTCTGGGGTGCATATACATCCTTTAGTAATACAATCAATCTAAGTGAGGAGTCTACTCATGCTAACTATGAAGAATGTGTAGCCGTGTTATAAACGCCAGACGATATTATCTCAAAGCAATTGTTTTTCTTCCCTTTTAGGGATTTCGAACCTTTGAGTGTACAACATTCCAAACCTTCTATTACGAGCAATCTTGCATGCACAATGTGGGGGTTTCGACATTGCAAGTATGTCAACAATAAACTAAAAGAAGAATGCAAAGATCTGTCAAGCTCATGCCTTTGAATGGCAGTTCAACGACTCATAGATAGCTATAACATTGGCGCAGATTTATCGAAGTTTGTCCATAGAATTTTTGGAAGCTCTGGCTAAAGTTAGATCTCTATCTGTCCAGGAGATTGAATTAAAAAGTCAATCAACTGCGCAAATAGCTATTCTTCTTCGGGAAGAGGAGCTCAGGTGCTACCGACAATCTAAAGCCCAATTCATTATGGAAGGAGATTCGAATACTAGATATTTCCATAATGTAGTCAATAACACACAGGACAAACATATTCACTCCTTATGACAAGATGAGGGATTGATTGAAGGACATGACCAACTTAAATATTACATTACTAATTGATACGTCTCTAACGTATCTATAATTTTTGATGCTCCATGCTTGTTTTTACACCATTTGCTTAGTGTTTCGTTACACTTCGTGGCATTTTTATGCATTTTCCGGAACTAACCTATTAACGAGATGCCACAGTGCCAGTTCCCTGTTTTCTGCTGTTTTTGTGTTTCGGAAAAGTTACATAGGAAATATTCTCGGAATTGGACGAAACAAAAGCAAAACATCCAGAAATTCATCGAAGCCTCCAGAGAACCGAAGAGGAGATGAAGTGGGACCACGAGGGGCCCACACAACAGGGCGGCGCGGCCCAGGGCAAGGCCGCGCCCCCTATGTGTGTGGCCGCCTCGGTCCACTTCTGACGATGCCCCTTCGCCTATAAAGGCCCCCCGATGGGAAAAACCTAAATACCCGATCACTTTTCCAGAAACATATCACGATCCGCCGCCGTCGTCGACCCGAGATTGGGAGGGTCTAGAAGCTCTTCCCGGCACCCTGCCGGAGAGGGGAATCGCCACCGGAGGTCTTCTTCATCGCCATGCTTGCCTCCGACGCGATGAGTGAGTAGTCTACCTTGGACTATGGGTCCATAGCAGTAGCTAGATGGTTGTCTTCTCCACCATGTGCTTCATGTTTAGATCTCGTGAGCTGCCTTACATGATCGAGATCACCGTTATGTAATTCTACATATTGTGTTTGTTGGGATCCAATGAATATTGGTGTTATGATTGAGTTGATGTGCTGAATATTATCTTATGTTATCTCTATGTTGTTTATGATCTTGCATGCTCTCCGTTGTTAGTAGCTATCTTGGCCGAGTAGATACTAGTGACTCCAAGAGGGGGTATTTATGCTCGATAGTTGGGTTCATGCCTCTATTTAATCTGGGGGAGTGACAGAAACCTCTAAGGTTGTAGATGTGCTGTTGCCACTAGGGAGAAAACAACATTCATATGCTCAAGGGCATATGCTTTGTTTACATTACACACTTTACTTAATGCAGTTATCTGTTGTTCGCTACTTAATACTTGTAGAGTTCTCGGATTGATTCGCCACAAGTGGATTATTAGTCATAGATGCAGTTGGATGGAGGTCTATATATCTTGTTGTAATGCCCAGAGTAAATCTCATAGTGATCCTCTCAACATATGCACGTTATCTTTATTCTATCAATTGTCCAACTGTAATTTGTTTACCCAGCATGTGTTATTTTATCTTATGGAGAGACACCACTAGTGAACTGTGGACCCCGGTCCTATTTCCTTTATATTGCTATCACCTATTTACTTTACTCGCACTGTTTACTTTACTCGCATACTACTATTGTTTTCCACTCGATACGCTCATTCCTTTGTTTACAGCAAACCGGTGAGATTGACAACCTCATCGTAAGTTAAGAACAAAGTATTTGGTTGTGTTGTGTGCAGGTTCCACGTTGCTACTAGTTGAAGATGCGCTAACAAGATATCGTTAACGGCGCCCTTGTTGGAGTGTCACTAGGCTAGCAAGCATCACCTTCTGGAGTATTGGCTTTTTCCTACTGGATTGATAACCTTGGTTTCTTACTGAGGGAAAAAGCATGCTGCTATACTCATCATACCTTCCTCTTGGAGTTTCCCAACTGGCCGGTCATTTACTTCATCAACTACACGTCAACAAGTTCTTTGGCACCATTCATCACCGTGCCATCAATAGCAATCACTAATTACTATAAAAACTTGTTCGGTGATCCGAAGGAAGGGAATTTCTCTATGGATGAATCTAGAACAGCTGACATACCCCAAGTTTCTATTGAAGAAAATAACCTTCTTACTTCTCCTTATACCGAGGATGAAGTTAAAAAAGACGATTTTCCAAATGAAACACACAACAAGGCACCAGGTCTGGATGGATTTCTAGCTGAGTTTTATCAAACCTTCTGGGACACAATTAAATCTGACCTTCTAGAGTTGTTTGGCTCCCTACATGCCGGAGAACTAGAATTGTTTCATCTAAATTTTGGTAAAATTATCTTGCGACCGGAAGTCAATGAGGTAGAAAGGATTCAATAATACAGACCTATTTGCCTCTTGAATGTAAGTTTTAAGATATTTACGAAAGTGGCCACAATTAGACTTAACACGGTTGCTGATAATGTGGTTCAACCTACACAGACTGCCTTTATGCAAGGACAGAATATCCTAGATGGAGTAGCAATCTTGCATGAAGTAGTCCATGAAGTGGACGACGAGCCCTATCAGTGGAGCGTTGGACTGGGGACGCTGTTCCTCGAGGCGGAACATGGACGGCGAGCCCGGTGGGAGATGGTGAAAGCCCGCACGAAGGAACAACTCGGCAAGCTCACGAGAACCCCTCCAGCGTGAGATCGCCCACACGCGGAGCGAGTACTCGATGATGATGTTGGCAGGGTACCGCCTCTCCGACACGGTGGGCGGCACGCGGAAAGTCGGCGCGTTGAACTGCATTGTCTTCTCATCATTGAGTGTTTGCTTTGGATTTTGGGGAAGAAGAGAATGGAGGAGGCGCATATGGATGTGCAGATGGAAGAGGCAACGAAGGGCGGTTCAAATAGCCGGGGGAGAGGAAGAGGAGAGGTACACGCGGAAACAACATCGTGACGATCCGTATCTCTAGCCTAGGATTTTTTTGGCGGTTTACACACTGCATCAATGCGTGAATCGATGCGTGCGTGACTCGACGCATGAAACAATGCAGCGCGTCTGCATGCATGCTAGTGGTTGGCTGCGGAGCGTGCGTGCGTGACTCGATGCGTGAAATGGCGCACCTAGCGCGTCTGCATGCATGCTGGTGGCTGGCTGCAGAGTGTGCGTGCGTGAATCGATGCAAAATGACGCAGCTAGCGCATCTGCGTGCATGCTAGTAGCTGGCCGCGGAGCGACTGAATCGAGCGACATGGAAGCAGCAGTGTGGCAGGGATCGAAGCAGCCATACGTGAAGCGAAGCGTGCCTGCCGACGCGCATGCATGTCAATGCACAGGCGAATCGATGCGTGCGTCGTGAGCATTGCATAGTAGGCTGCATCGGTGCTAAAGGCTGATCAGCGCGATAGCAGGCTTATTTATTGTATCACGGCCCAACAAGGAAAGCCACTCGGCAGGTCCAACGAGCCACAGTCAATAGAGTCCAATGCGGCCCCACTCGTCAGAGTCTAAAGACGACAAATGTCTGCTATGAGCATCCGTGAGAGTTCCAACTAAGGAAGTGAGAAAAACTGAGCAAAAGTTTCGAGCGTGGGGAAAACTGAGCACAACTAAGGAACCAACGGCCCATAATTAAATATCCCTTTTGAAAATTGGCTAAATGGTATAAACTATATGTTTAGAATGCATATTAGAGTGGGAGCGCTCGCTGTTATATGGTCGCTTTTGCTATATAGAAATGACAAAGTTTATAATAACAAAAATTATTCTCTCTTGCAGGTTATCTATAGGTGTACCCGTATGATCCATTTGTGGTCACCTCTTCAGAGACTGGAGAACCGCGACCCATTTACGGAGGTCTATATATGATTGGAGATATAGCAGAGATACTTTTCCCAGACATGGGTGGTCGTATAATCTACGGATTGGTCCACCACCTTTTTCTTAGGCGTTTTACAATTGCTCATAACGATATGTAATTCGCCTTTTTATTCACTTGAGACCTCGTGTATGATTGTGTGCATCCCTATTATACAGAGGCTGGGTGTAATGTTTAAACATTTTAAGTAATAAAGCACCTATTATTAAAAAAATAGCGCAAGGAGTGAAAGAGGCAGTTACATAAAATATTGGAATTAACTCGGGAGGCTGCAGTTTCTGGTGAGAGATAGGGAGGGACAGAACGACTGGGAGGCGGCAGCGTCCGCCGGGCATCCGCGGCAACATCAAATCTTTGTTACCGACTGCCAACCGACTAACCGACCGAACGAATGAACTGTTTTTGTTTGGTTCGTGCTGCTTGGTTTTTTTTGTTACCAGATTTGCTGCTAGCTGAGAAGAAGAATAGCTAGAATTGGGCTGGCTAGAGAAAAAGGGATGGATGTTGGGCTGGCCCCTACTCCCCTAGAGAAACACACGAAAGGAAGCACACCCCTCACGGTGAAACAAAATCAACTATCTCACGGAGGGATGACAACTTGATAGGAGAATTAGCATGCTAGGGGATTACCAAGTAGTGGGTCATGACATGGATGCTTTACATGTCAAGCTTACAAACATTGAAAGCACTTAGTGGGGATGAACTTTATAAGCATTTAGTAGATGAATGATTATGATTAGGAAATACGAACTGTTTTTATTTTAATAATTTACTACCACTTAACAAATCTAGGATACTAAGAAAAGAAGAGAGGAACGGTTGTCTGACTAAAATGCGAAGAAGACCCCAACAAAAAGGCAAATTACAAACATGTCCCTAGGGATCTTTGAGCAGATCAAAGAGAACACATGCAACACTCCACTGCCGCCATTAAGATGAGCACCGAAGGAAGTCACGAGAAGCCGCCGTCGCCCAAATCGAGAGAGCACCATCTCCATATTTAGGATTTTTGGATTAAGAGGCCTGCCACTAATGGCAGGGCCATTGCCCTTGTGGCGCGTCGATGGGGCCGGGGTGCCCATGCCTCTTATTGACTCTAGGTTTGGCCCTCCGTCGTGCGACTGCATCGAGGAAGAACCCAAGATGTTCATTGCTTAATTAACGGGGCACTAGGCTACCCAGCCTGCTCAAAACAACACCACCTCCGCTACCATGAAGTTGTGAGGCAATCGTCAGGCAACAACAATCCCATATCAGAGGATGACATGTGACTTATGCCGCAAATCTCTCGACATAGGAACATGCACGCCCTCAAGAATGAGCGGGGATCTGCAAACCCTTAATTATTCAGCACTATGTCTCTGCCAACTTTGAAACTCCGGTGCTAGACACGCTAAGCATGGCCCTATCAACATGGTCGAGACATAAAACTAGGGTTCCCACCTCCTCCGGTCGCTGGAGCGGCAAGCGGAAGAGATGGGAACCCATGAACTCATCAGCTGAGAACAGGGGAAAGCTTTATCTTTGCTATTGCATGTCTATAGGAGAGGTAGAGAGTGGTTCTTTTCTCCATTCGCAGAGGCTAGACTTAGGGGAGTATGACTGATGATTTTACATCATTGGACAAATCTAGAGAACTAAATGGTGGAAATCCTATGGCTAAATATGGGTGTTCACACAGAGTGTTGAGGATCCTGCAAGAACAACTAAATTGGTTGGAAGTCAATAGGTAAATTAACTCTGTAAACTAGAGGACCCCTAGGTGGGGGGTTCAGGATTTTGACCAAAAATTAAAACAAATAGTGAACAAAGTATCATTTGATCCCATTGCAACCATGAAGCTGCACGACAGCTGTCGGCAAAAAATAGATCCTCCATACCAGAAGGATGCACACGGATTTGTCCATAGATCCCTCGACATGGGCATGATGCACGCCCTCCAGAAGGAGAGGGGATCTAGGAACCCTTATTTGGCACTTTGTTGGACCAGATTTGAAACGCTAGGGCTATACACTAAGCATGACCCTATATACACGGTTGAGATAGAAAACCTAGGTTCCCTCCTCCAGTCGTTGGAGTGGTAGACGGAGGATGTGGGAACCTAGGTCTTGATGACGGAAATCGTGGGCAGAACTTTTGTCTTTGTTGTCGCCTGTCTATAAGAGAGGGAGAGAGAGTGGTTCGTCTCTCCTTGCAGAGCCATAATTAGGGGGGTATGACTGATGACTTACATCATTGTACAGATCTGGAGCATTGTATTATGATAATTGTACGATTAAATTTGGGTGTTCACATAGAGTTTCGAGGATCCTATCAGAACAACTAAATTGGTCGGAAGTGCATAGGTAAATTAACTCCGTAAACTAGAGGACCCATGTGGCGGGCTCATGATTTTAACAATGGGTATTGGGAGTAAAAAAGTCACCCATAAACAAAGAAAAATAGTGAAGGGATTTGATTCGTGTGACTAAGAGGATTGCGTACATGCTCTCGTTCTAACCAACTACACCAATGCATGCTTATACTAGAAGTTCGATGAGTTTTTTGTTTTGCGAACTACGCTGGAATTGGTGGCTCTACCATATGATTTACAAGTTCTAGCAAAACTTTCGGGCTTTCAGTTGAATACCCTTGATACAACGCTGACAAACTATTTCACTGGATTTCCACGGCAACACACGAAATCATCCTATCTACTGTTTGATTTCCATACCAACAACAAATAAGGTGCTCTTATTACCGATAAACAACAATCATAAAAACCAACTCATGTTTCCTTTCCATCTTAATAAAAAAGACACGCAACTCTGCGCCTGTTCTTATATAAGAAAACAATTCAAACATTAACTTCTACTATCGCGCGCTGTTGTGGTGGTCGTCCATGGCATTTGGGATCGCAGGTAGGGCATGCGTCCCAGCACTCTTGTTTTGTCGGGTAACAGTGTCCGCCGTCCATCATGCAGCACCAGCAGGACTTGTCGCCGTCTTTAAAATGACATCGCGGATACTCAGAGCAAAATTTCAGAGCAAACTTGCTCTCGTCTACCGATGTCGCGTTCACCACGATTACCTTGGTGCTTGTGTTGCCATGACTATCTTTGTACAGCTCCGTTTGCTCAGCAATTAGACGGCCTATTGCAATCAACATAACATGTCCATTAGTATGCAATACATGTATGTATACACTATGTTTGGTAAGATCAACGACAAGAGCGCAAGATGCTGGTAAACGATATGTATATGTACTTACATTTTGCACAGACGACGAGGCATCCAATGAGCAAGATCACCGTTGCGTGCACTAGGCTGCTCTCTGATCTCATACTGTATTATTTGGTTATCTCTCTTACAGATTCAACTCTATCTATTAGAACGACTGCGACTACGAGAGATTCCGATGAGAAAGGAGTTCGTACGCAATTGTGCCCGACCGTGGCTAAATAGCATGAGGGGTGGTACTTTCATTATTGTCGAGATATACGGTCCATTCATGTCGAGATTTGTTTACCTGAAGACAGTTACGTGGTTCTTAATCATTTACCTAAAATGGTTTACCTGGAGGCTGGTACACGCACTCATGTCATAATGATTCTTAATGATTTCCATTGCCGTGTTATTTGACGTTCGCTGTTGCAAAGTTCTGCTGTATATTTTGTTAAAAAAAAAGTTCTGCCTTTTTTGGTAAAATAAAATGCACTTTGGCCACTTCGTATACATAAACCTATTGTCCAAAAACACATATCAAATGCAAAATAAAATAAAATAAAACTCAAGTGAACAATAATATTATTTACTAGCAGCCGCGCCCGTTAGTTGATTATTTCAGTGTTTGCAAAAGAGAGGTGGCTCTGGTATGCAGCTTGAAGTATACATTACATCGTTAATTGCAAAATATAAAATCAACTTGCTTTGGTCTACCAAACATGATACTCCATTAACCAATTGAACGAACTAAGGGGTAGCTACAAATAAGAGCAATGACTAATTTGCAGTATCCATTGTCTTGCAATTGGTATCACATATGCCAAATTCTGTAGCAACTGACAACTTCAGGAACTCTATTAGATTACATCTTCTATTGAAGTAGCAGATAGCTACATTTGTTGGTAGGCACTATATTGCAGTCACCATCTACTCCCTCCGTTTCAAAATATAAGATGTTTTAGCTTTGTGAAGAAAATGTATTTAGACATATTTTAGTGTGTAGGTTCACTCGAATACACACACTAAAACATGTCTAGATACATGTGCTTCACAAACCTAAAACATCTTATATTTTGATACGGAGGGAGTATATGCCAATATGATCAGAAGTAGGCATCAATACCATGTCAGAGAGTGTAGAAACGCAGAAGGGACTTGCATCTCAAAAGAAATACACATTGCCCACATCAAGTACCTCGCACAACAGCAAACAATGCCGAAGTAGAACTGAACAAATACATTAAAAAACTCAGAAACTGAGAATGCACAATCATGGTTAAACAATTAATATATGCATAGCTTGCATGTATATAACTGAACTAAATCAGGTAGCTCCCGTGTATGTAACAAAAAGAGGAAAGCTCCTAAACTCTGAAAAGAAAGCACATGCCAACATAAACCACCTGATATAGCAACTGGACCTGAAGAACACTGAAAACAGAGGTGGTTGGCACAACTGAAGCCTGAAGGTGATCCAATAAGGCCACACAAACCAGGATTACCTGCACTAAAGAACAAAGAAATTCAGAAAACTGAAAGAAAAAAAGAATCCAAAGGCAAATTTAAATGGAAGAAAAATAGCAATATAGTACCGGCTTGGAGCTTGCATGAGATAAATTTCATGCTTCCAACTCCGAGCATCCATAATGGTGGAAGGCTGAGCACGTGGACAGGCCAATCAGTAAACCCGCAACCGAGCCTGCAAGAGAGACGACAAAAGCAATCCCATCGTGTACAAAGAAGATAAGAAAACCTGCAGTAAACTCAATGGAAGAAAAATAGCAACATAGTAATAACCTGGAAAAGAAGAGGTTATAGCATTACCATTTACACACCCAACTGGCCATCTGCCAAGACAAAATATCGAGGACTCTGAGCATCCATATATCAGTAAGAGGCTGGGACAGTGGAGGAACAAAAGAAGACCAAGGGACAGATAGATGACCAACGATAGAATAAATTGCAGCACCTGAGATTGGACCATGCGGACATGAAGGTGAGTCACAAAGAGAAGATGAACTATTCGAACATGTAAATAGACATTTTGTTAGTTCGTTGAATTGTTCTCTCCTTGTAAAAGAGAGATGATTGAATAGTGATTATTTGTAAGAAAGAAGATTGAAGTAAATATGTTTTGTGTGGTATATACCGGTGGCCTACCATGATAAAACGTAAATCTTATATAAGCTGTCCAGCCTCTGGATCTCTGTTTTCGCAAATGCTATGACAAATATTTGAGAAAGATTGTTTGCATTGCTGGAAAAAGCATAATATTTTGGTTAATTGTAACGAAAACTGAAATAAAAGAATCTAGCCACTGCTTATAAACATGAGATGGGAAAAAATAATGAGATTTTCTAACGTGTTTTCCTTCACTTCTCCTGTGGATAGTTGTAGCGAAGACTGAAATAAAAAAGTAGAAGGAATGGAAAGATCCTACGCATGCTAGCAACATCTTTGTAGTCAAAGTTGATCAGATAAGTGACAATTTCAATTATATAGAAGATTTGATGATGCACGCCCTCCAGAAGGAGCGGGGATCTGGGAACCCTTATTCGGCACTTTGTTGGGCCAGATTTGAAACATTGGGTTATACACTAAGCATGACCCTATCTACACAGTTGAGACAGAAAACCTAGGTTCCCTCCTCCAGTCGTTGGAGTGTGGTAGACGGAGGATGTGGGAACCTAGGTCTTGACGACGGAAATCGTGGGCAAAACTTCTTTCTTTGTTGTCGCCTGTCTATGAGAGAGGGAGAGAGAGTGGTTTGTCTCTGCTTTGCAGAGGCCATAATTAGGGGGGTCGACTGATGACTTACATTATTGTACAAATATGGAGCATTGCATTGTGGTAATCGTACGATTAAATTTGGGTGTTCACATAGAGTGTGGAGGATCCTATCAGAACAACAAAATTGGTCGGATGTGCATAGGTAAATTAACTCCGTAAATTAGAGGACCCATGTGGCGAGCTTAGGATTTTAACAATTTGTATTGGGAGTAAAAAAGTCACCCATAAACAAAGAAAAATAGTGAAGGGAGCAGCATTTTGATTCCTGTGACTAAGAGGATTGCGTACATGCTCTTGTTCTAACCAACTACACCAATGCATGCTTATACTAGAAGTTCGATGAGTTTTTTGTTTTACGAACTACGCTGGAATTGGTGGCGCTACCATATGATTTAAAAGTTCTAGCAAAACTTTTGGGTTTTCAGTTGAATACCCTTGATACAACGCGTTGAACCATCAGTTAGCTAGCGAAAAACCACCGAATCTGTGGTTGCTTCTCCGGTGCTCTGTTCTTCACTGTCTTAATATTTTCATTATTTTGTAACAAACTATTTCACTGGATTTTCACGGCAACACACGAAATCATCCTATCTACTGTTTGATTTCCATACCAACAACAAATAAGGTGCTCTTATTATCGATGAACAACAATCATAAAACCAACTCATGTTTCCTTCCATCTTAATCAAAAAAGACACGCAACTCTATGCGTGTTCTTATAAATGAAAACAATTCAAACATTAACTTCTACTATCGCGCGCTGTTGTGGTGGTCGTCCATGGCATTTGGGATCGCAGGTAGGGCATGCGTCCCAGCACTCTTGTTTTGTCGGGTAAGGCTGGTTATAGTGGAGAGTATCATATTGTAGTATCATGCATATGATACTTGTGTATGATACTACCTCCATAATGCATTGTATCATAAAGTAGTATTATATATTTATCGTATTTATTATTTTGTAGTATCTCAATATAAATGTGTGTACAAGATTTACTTGAGCTTAATGTTTCTCGTAATGTGCGCTATGATATAGTATCTACCTATGATACTCTAATGTTCTCTTTCTTCATTAATTAATTGCCACATCAGCTTTTTTGTGGGTCTAGTTTATATGATACTAACTATGATACTAGCACTATGGCTAGCCTAACAGTGTCCGCCGTCCATCATGCAGCACCAGCAGGACTTGTCACCGTCTTTGAAATGACATCGCGGATACTCAGAGCAAAATTTCAGAGCAAACTTGCTCTCGTCTACCGATGTCGCGTTCACCACGATTGCGTTGGTGCTTGTGTTGCCATGACTATCTTTGTACAGCTCCGTTCGCTCAGCAATGAGACGGCCTGTTGCAATCAACATAACATGTCCATTAGTATGCAATACATGTATGTATACATTATGTTTGGTAAGATCAACGACAAGAGCGCAAGATGGTAAACGATATGTATATGTACTTACATTTTGCACAGACGACGAGGCATCCAATGAGAAAGATCACCGTTGCGTGCACTAGGCTGCTCTGTGAACTCATACTGTATTATTTGGTTATCTCTTACTGATTCAACTCTATCTATTAGAACGACCACGACTACGCAGAGATTCCGATGAGAAAGGAGTTCGTACGCAATTGTGCCCGACCGTGGCCAAATAGCATGAGGGTGGGATATATATATGGTCCAGTCATGACAAGATGGGCGAATATATCATCATTATTGTCGAGATATATGGTACATTCATGTCGAGATTTGTTTACCTGGAGACAGTTACGTGGTTCTTAATCATTTACCTAAAATGGTTTACCTGGAGGCTGGTACACGCACTCATGTCATAATGATTCTTAATGATTTCCATTCCCGTGTTATTTCACGCTCGCTGTTGCAATGTTCTGCTGTATATTCTGTTAAAAAAAAGTTCCGCTTTTTTTGGTAAAATAAAAGATGCACTTTGGCCACTTGGTATACATAAACCTATTGTCCAAAAACACATATCAAAATGCAAAATAAAATAAAATAAAACTCACGTGAACAATAATATTATTTACACTACGGGAATGGCGCAAGACGCTGCCGGCATTGGTGAGCCGGGCCAGCGAGACGACGAAGAGCACGTCCTATCAGGCACGCGACATTGGCGTGGCAGCCGCCGCCGCGACGCTGTGGCCGGACGCGCACACGGTTGCGGTCCACCCGCTTTAAAATCCAGTGCTATCCACCGACAATGTCGGAGGAGGAACATCGTCGGTGGTTCGGGTTGCCCAGCGCCGGAGGAGGAACGCGTGGCCTGGACCACAGAGGTGGCTCGTCTTCCTTAGGGAGGCCCGGCGGCGGGGCGGCGAGGAGGCTGAGTGCCATCGCGATGGAGGGAGGTGGGGAACGACCGTCGTCCCTGCGGCAGCCTCCTCGAGGAGGCCCGGCGGCGAGGTTGCTGAGTGCCATCACGATTGAGGGAGGCGGGGAACGACCGTCGTCCTTGGGGCGTCCTCTGAAGTGGGGGATCAGGAACGTAGCAGGGAGGCGAGGGGCACGGCGGGGCGCCTATGGACGCAGTTGCGAGGCGCCGAGGGACGCGGCGGCGGGTCGGCCGAGCTCCATGGCCGCAGAGTGTGAGGTGGGAACGAGGGCCATCCCCGGGGAGGCCTCTGAGGTGGGTCAGCAGGAACGCAGCGAGAGGCGAGGGATGCGGCGGGCGTCGAGGGATGCGGCTGTGGGGCGGACGGGCACCATGGTGGGGATAGGGATCCCCTAGTGTAGCCCATGGTAACATGGTGCCCCTGACATGTAAACCTGCTAGACATGGGCCCCGCATGACATCCACCTCCACATCAGGGTGCCAAACGTCAGAGAACCTACGTCCACTATGGTGGTAGTACATGGTCTTAGGTGTTAGACGACGGGGCGGTGGCAGTGAAGACTGGAGAGAGAGGACAGTGGACTGGAGAGAGAGGACAGTGGAGAGAGTAAGAGAATAATGTGAGATAACGAGATCTTTTTTCATGATTAAAAAGTTAGTATTTTTAAGTAGTTTCTAGTATTTTCTTTATGGTATTTTTCAGTACTCTCTAATTCTCCACCGCTAGATTAACACATTTGGACGGTTCCTAAAGTCTCCAACCACTATAAAACTTGTATTCTAAAAAATAATATTTTCTATGACTTATGTAAAAAAGACAATTTTTGATACTCCAATATGACTAATCACGAGATATTTTTTATCTTTTTTACACAGGCTACAAATAATATTATTTATTCACGAAAGTTTGTGTGTGAACATAGAATGTTTCGATGTACATAGATGAATTTCAAATTTATTTTGACATTCTAAAATGTGTTTTTACGCAATTTTCATAATGAGTGCATCCACACATATAGGCCAAAAAACCACATCACACACACTGCCCATTACTCCTTTAAATGAGGTGGAGCAACTCATGCTCTCAGGCCATCCTCACTAGTTTTTGATCGACAGTTGTTCGATCCCGTCGTCCTGCGTCAACGACAACAGATGGGGAGTGATATGGGCAGCGATACGGGCATACTCTGTCGTGGTTTCGTCAACAGATCTGCCATAGGGGTAGGTGTATGGCGGTTTGTGGAAGGGGGTGAACACGGCGGAGCGATCCGGGACGGTGGTAGCACGAGTTTACCCAGCTTCAGATCCCGCAATGGTGGCGAGATCCTACGTGCTGCTATAATTCACTATATGGCAACAAGTGCTCGGTTACAATGATGAGGTTGGCTGTTTCGCTATGCGATTGGCCGTATCTAAGTCTCGGTGCCTCAAGGGCTCCTCCACGCCGGCTTATAAAGGCGCCTGGCGTGGGCATCACGATAGTATCGGAGCGGATACAATATGGAGTCCTAGACTAAGTCGTATACAATATTGTGTACTACAAGGTAACCCGCCATGGGCCTGTCTTCGGATCCGCTATAAGCTCCTGTGTCTAGTATCTGCCATGGGCTTTCCAGCAACTGGGCTGCCCGGTAGGCAATCCGCCATACCACCTTCATGGGCCACCCTGGCTTGCTGGTTTAGGACTACGTCGCTGGTATACCTATTTGGTATATCCCCAATAGTAGCCCCCAGGGAACTTCAAGATCGCCACCTTCATCCGCTATGCTTAGTGAAGTTTATCCTCCATAGCTCGTCTTCTTTTTTCTTCTGGATAGCGGTTCTTGGTGTTCCTCCTATCTTCATCTCAATCCGCTGTAGATGGCGGATTGTGCGACGTAGTTTCAGCTGAGCGAGATTTCTAGGATCCGTTGGATCTTACCACAAAATCCGCCGTAACTTTTGCCATGTAGTTCCTTCTAGGGTAAGATTCGTGGTATAAGCACCGTTGGTAAAGATTACCATTTCACCCTGGGACACGCGTCACCAATCTAGGATTTGCGATTTTGGAACGGACGGTGTGGATGGCGGGCACGAATCTCAAAGCCTAGGGCCTATATATACCCTGGTCGGTCACCCCACGCCATTTCACCTCTCATTCCATCCTTCGCCTTCTCTCCTCAGCGCCGCTACGAGAGCTCTGCGATCTCCGACGAACCACCAGCCAGAATACCTCGACGTCGGCCACTTTCCGCCGGAGCAGCCTGCCTCAGCGCGAATCACATTTCGTAGCAGGAACAGACCTTCATCCCGCCATTAACATGAATCCAGGATCCCCTTCCCTCCATTCTTCCGACACCGAGGAAGAAGATTCTCCACTGCAGCAATCTGCTTACACCTCCCATCCTCCTACGGCGGAGTCCTATCCAGAGGACATCACATCTGAAGCCGAATAAGAGGTGGCAGGACAAGCCGCGGAAGAGGCAGTAGAAGAGGAAAACGATGGCGGGGCCAAAGAAGAAGAGCAGGATGGCGGAACCAGGGCCGAGGAAGAGCAGATTCCCATGAACCTTCACGGGTACTGGGTGAAATGCCATATCAAAGATGCTCATGTCCAGGATCTGAAGGACGAGGGCACCGTGGCTCCACGGGCAGAATCCCGATGGCGGACTAACCATAAAGCCTTGGTGCCTGCCCCGAACTCTATAGAGATTTTGATGCTCAAATCTCATGTGGAGAGGGGTCTAAGCATGTCGCCATCCCACTTCTTCAGCAATCTCCTGAAATTCTACGGGCTCCAACTCCACAACATAGCTCCCAACAGCTTAGTGTCTGTAGTGGGTTACGCGGCTTCGTGCGAAGGATTCCTCGGAATTCGGCCCAGGGTGGATCTCTTCCAGCTATTTTTCTCAGTGCGGCCCAATTATGAAAATGATGGGTTTCTTCGGACTTGCGGGACGATATGTTTTCTTCCTCGGAGGTCCAAGGAATATCCCTTCATCACACCTTTGGATTCCGCCGTGGGATGGAGAGGGTCATGGTTCTACATGCCGGATAAAGCTGCGCCATCTCAAGACTATGGCCTTCGTCCCTTCGAGAATATAGCAGCGCAGCCCCTCGACTCCTGGAAGCCAGTTAATGATGAATCCGCCACCCCTTATGTCAAGCTCCTCGCACGGCGGATTGCCAAGTTATCCAAGGATGGTCTCAAGGGAATTGATACCATCAACTACTGGATATCTCGGCGGATCCAGCCTTTACAGCATCATGATCGCCTGATGCACGAGTACACTGGTGCAAAGGATGGCATGCGATCTTCGGAGGAAGAGCTAGACCCCAAGGTGATCGAGAAGCGCATCTGCTCGCTCATGAAGTCTCCAAGGAAGAAGCCCCTTAAGTTCGGTATGGCTATGTTTGAGAATGGCAACTGCCCTCCGGTTCATTGCTTTTCCGCCATAGTACACATGATACCTTTTTATTTTATGGGAGCTAAAGTTTTCAGCTTTCCAATTTTCAGCTGAAGTCGCTTGGTCCCACGGACTTTGCTCATCCCATCTACCAGTCCACTCCTCAACCCGCCACTGATGATAAGGAGGAAGTCCACTGCAGCGGGAACAAGGAGGAGATGGTGGCAGATGTGGAGGACTCAGCCCACATGGGCAGGGCAAAAGTGGCTACCAAGAAGCGAGGTGGTAGCGGAAAATCTCATGGTGGTGGCGGGAAAACTCTCGATTCCCGCCGTTTCGAAGCTCAACGCCGTGTGGAGCTTGAAACGCCATCTGAGAATACCGCTACCATTAGCCTTCTGAAATCCAGGTAATCTTTCACTGCCTCTTTTTCTTACTTTGTTGTTGATGTTCCTTTACTAATCCTTTCTTATATAGAAGGAAGAATCCCGCTGCCAAGGAGCCGCCATCCAAGCGCGCTAAGCCTTCCCCCTGCATCCGTCCCGCTGACCCCTGATGTACCAGCTCCTTCTCCTGCTCGTAACGATACTTACATGGAGGATGCTGGTGCTCAATTTGAACCAATGCCAGAAGCTAATCCAACGACTGAAGCTATGGCTAATGATGTCGTACAAAGTAACAAAGCTTCTGGCTCATTTCAAGGTCATATGGTGGACGCTTCTGCGGGGAACAAATCATTATGGAAGCAGAAGCAGCTTGAGATTATTACTTAATCACCAACCAAGAACATGCCAACAACCAGTTATCCAGTGGAATAAACGCCTTTGTAGGGAGAACATTGACGATGAAGAAGGTATGTATTCCCTGTAGCCCCCGAGCGCCATGGCGGATTTCCATAGTTAATCCATCATGGTGCTCTTAAGAGAAACTACTTTTGAATTTTGCATCATATAGCCCCCGAGCGCCGCTATTCATTATACTACAGCGGTGCTCTTAGAGAACTTGGTTTACACGCGGTGAGTATCCCCCGAGCGTTATGGCGGATGCAATCCGACATAAAGCTCTAAGAGAACTTAACATCAAAAAATCATCATGAGTAGCCCCCGAGCGTTATGGCGGATGCAATCCGGCATATAGCTCTAAGAAGACTAATTTTAAAAATCGTTATGAGTAGCCCCCGAGCGTTATGGCGGATTACTCCGGCATAAAGCTCTAAGAAGACTAACATATAACAATGTATAACAGAATTACAAGAAAGTCGTGGAGGACCTGGTCCAAGCCGTCAGCTCGCAAGAGAAGGAGCTAGCGGAGAAAAATTTGCTCGTGGCGGATTTGCAGGAGCAACTCGCGAATAGCGGTAACTTTCTTTTGCCTTTTTCAAGTTTAGTACCATTGTGCTAGCCAATCAATACACTGCAATTATTTCTGCCATGCAGATGCTGCCAAGCTGAAGTCCACTCTCGAGGGGGTGGAAAAGGGTCATGCCATTGCGATGGAGGGGTTGCAAACGCAGCTCCAGAAATCCTTGACCGAAAACACCCTCCTCGAGGAGCAACTCAAGGACCAGGAGCGCCAAAACCGCCATAAGCAGAAGGAAATCGATGACCTCCGCCAAGCCGCCACTGAATTTGAGGATCGGCGCAGAGGCTTCAACGAGGTCCTAGACCACTTCCAGAAGACGCTGCTAGGTAACCTTGGTTCTCCATACTTTGCAGTTTGCACTAATATATCGTGTTGATTATGACGCATGTCTTGTTCCTGCTATACAGCAACTCTGGGGCAGGGGGAGGTGGATTCCGCCACAGGCTTGCGCTTTGCCACGGACGCCGCGAAGGAGGAGCTGGATGGCCTTCTTAACGCAGGTTGTCGGGCATGCGGCAGCCTGCAAATAGCGGGTTCCTCTGACCTCACCGCCATTGGGCTGACCAAGAAGCTTCTGCTGGTGCCCGGGTTGGTGACGGATTGGAAGTTGTCTTCCGCTCGGGGTGGTGCCAGGACAGCACTCACATTGGCTAAGGCCCACTACCCCGAGCTGGACTTGGACCTGATCACCTCCGACATCCCAGAGAGCAGCGAAGACGGAGCGCCGGTGGACGAAGCCGCCATCCGGCAGAGCGTGCTAGGATATGATCAGATCTGTGCCTTGGGCACGCAGCTGAACGTATACTATGAAGCATACGATCTGCCAGGGTCTCCAAGCCAAGCTTCGGCGTCGGTCTCTGCAGCTGCTGATGGTGCTGATGGCGATGATGACACCACTTCTACTGGCCCCAAGTCTTGAGCTATGCCCTGCGTTATGGCAGGAAAAAACAATGCATCAATTCGGCCCCTGAGTGGGTCTGTAAGTTTAACTATTTAAACTGTGTGTGCGTGCTTGTATTGTGCCTGATCTGCTTGTGGCGGATCAGAAAATGCTTTTGAACTATTAGAATAGTTTTATCAAGTCTTTGAAGTGGTTATATGCGAAAAAAACTGCCAGGCTTATTTTTATGCAACTTGTAGCAGTTTAACATGCCCAAAAAACAACACTTTGAAAAAAATTCATGCGTAGGACCATGCAATCTGCCATCCGGCTCTTTGTGCTTGACTTTTCGTGAGATGGCAAAATCTTCACACGAACAATCCGCCAGGGCGACGATACTTAATAGCAACCGTTCAGAACCCAAGTAGATAGCGGTTTAGATTGCTAAGAAGTCACTACTGGGGAATCCACACAAAGAGCATCAGGTGGAGATTGAAACACAGATATGCTACGCGGACCGCTTATGGCGGATTTAAAAGACGCAAGTGTAGAGCACAATTGCGCAAAGGTTCCATACGATCTAAATGAATAATAAAGGAGGTAAAAGAATCAGAAAAAATCAGGAGTGAACCAGATGTTTTATTTAATTGATCATATAGAGGTGCCTATTACATAGCCTAGGTAAGTGCTAAGTGTAGAAAGGACATAGCTGTGCGATGTTCCATGGACGATTTGTTTCGTCGTAGATATCATCAGGGTCTCTTCGTTTGCGCTTCTTACTGGGTCGCTTATCTAGCTCACGAATATCAACGAGGTAGTAGGAACCGTTCAGTAGAGCTTTGCTGATGACGAAGGGTCCTTCCCAAGGCGGGGATAGCTTGTGTGACTTCTGCTGTTTGAGGCGTAGCACCAGGTCCCCTTCTTTAAACGAGCATTTGCGAACTCGGCGGTTGTGATAGTGGCGGAGGTTCTGCTGGTAGATGGTGGATTGCTGGGCTGCTAGGTCTCGTTCTTCTTCAAGCAGGTCCACAGATAGTTGCCTGGACTTCTCTGCATCTTCCTCCTCATAGGCCTCGACTCTTGGGGAACCATACTGGACATCATTTGGCAGGATTGCTTCTGCTCCGTAGACTAGGAAGAAAGGGGTGAGGCCCGTTGATCTGTTTGGTGTGGTCCGTAGACTCCACAGCACAGATGGCAACTCTTCTACCCAGGCTCCAGCTGCTCGATGTTGTGGTGCTTCTAGGCGCGGCTTGATCCCTGACAAGATTAGTCCATTGGTCCTTTCAACTTGGCCATTGGACTGTGGATGTGCCAAAGATGCAAGGTCAAGGCGGATTGCGTTGTGATGGCAGTATTCTTCAACTTCTCCCTGAGACAAGTTAGTGCCATTGTCGGTGATGATGCTATGTGGGATGCCGAATCTTACCACAATGTCCTTGACAAATTTTAGGGCAGTTTTGCCATCAAGTTTTCTGATGGGCTTAGCTTCTACCCACTTCGTGAATTTGTCTACCGCTACCAGTAGGTGCGTAAATCCCGAAGGTGCGGTTTTTAACGGACCTACCATGTCCAACCCCTAGACCCCGAAAGGCCAAGTTATAGGGATCGTATGCAGTGCTGTGGCGGGCATGTGGGTTTGCTTGGAATACATCTGGCCACCTTGGCAGAGATCCACGATACGGTCTGTATCTGCCTTGGCTATAGGCCAGTAGAACCCATGGTGGAATGCCTTAGCTACAAGGGATCTGGCGGCGGCATGATGCCCACATTCGCCTTTGTGGATCTCCCTTAGTATTTCTATTCCGTCCACTTGGGATATGCATTTCATGAATACTCCCGAAGTACTTCGCTTGTAGAGCTGGCCATCGATGATGGTGTACGCTTTTGCTCTATGTTCGATCTGTCTCTTTTGGACTTCGTCTTCGGGTAGCTTCTTGGTCGTCAGATACTCTAGGTAGGGCTCTGCCCATGGCGGATTGCTTGGCAAAACTGCCATAACAGGGGAGCTTGCTAGTTCTGGGTTTTCTGGATCTACCATCTTAACTGATGGTACGTGCAGATGCTCAAGGAATACGCCTGGCGGAACCGCCTTTCGGCTGAATCCTAACTTGGACAGGGTATCAGCCGCCATGTTATCCTCTCGCCATACGTGCTTTATGTCATAGCCGAGGAAACTTTTGGCCATCTCATCCACTTCGTCCCTGTAAGCCGCCATGACTTCGTTCCGAGCCTTGTATGTGCCAGCCACCTGCTGAGCGACAAGGTCAGAGTCTCCACAACACATGATGTGTTGTACGCCGATCTCCTTTGCGATGCGTAGCCCGTGCAGTAGCGCTTCATACTCTGCTATATTGTTGGTGGTGGGGAAGTGAATTGGAGGACATAGCTAAGCTCATCTCCCTTAGGGGATTTGAGTGTCACTCCATCCCCCGAGCCGTGTAGCAACTTTGAGCCATCAAAGTGCATCACCCAATGCTCTGGTTCTGGGACAGGTGTAGTCTCCTGGGCTTCCTTCCAATCCGCCATAAATTCCGCCAAAGCCTGGGACTTCATGGCGGTGCGAGGCTTGTAGTCGATGTCAAAGGAGGCCAGTTCGATGCCCCACTTTGCAACTCGTCCTGTTGCGTCGCTATTGTTGATGATGTCTTTCAGTGGAGCCTTGCTCACTATTGTGATCTTATGGTCATAGAAGTAGTGCCGTAACTTGCGTGAAGCTAGGAAAACTCTGTATGCCAACTTCTGGTAGTGAGGGTAGCGCTGCTTGGATTCCGTCAGGACCTCGCTGACATAGTAGACTGGTCTCTGGACACCGTACTCTTGCGCTTCTTCCTTGTGTTCTACCACGATGACGATGCTGACGACCCTGTTGGTTGCCGCCATGTATAGTAACATGGGCTCCTGGTCTTCGGGAGCTGCTAGGACTGGTGCAATCGATAGCACTCTCTTTAGATCCTTAAGCGCAGCGTCTGCCTCATCGGTCCAGATGAATTCGTTTGATTTCTTCATCAGCTTGTAGAGTGGCAAAGCCTTCTCGCCAAGGCGACTGATGAATTTGCTCAGTGCTGCCATGCAGCCTATGAGTCGCTGCACGTCCTTCAGGTCATTAGGCCTGGAGATGTCGAGGATGGCCTTGATCTTCTCCGGGTTGACTTCAATATCGCGGTGGGAGACGATGAATCCTAGGAGTTGTCCTACTGGTACCCCAAAGACACACTTTGTGGGGTTGAGCATCATGTTGTACTTCCTTAGATTATTGATGGTCTCTTGCAGATCCGCTATGAGGTCGTCTTGTTTCTTGGACATGACGGCCATGTCGTCCACATAAGCGTGGATATTGCGGCCGATTTGATCCGCCAAGCACTTTTGCATGGTGCACTGGTACGTTGCTCCTGCGTTTTTTAGACCGAACGGCATTGTCACATAGCAATATGTGCCATAAGGTGTTACAAACAAGGTAGCAAGCTTGTCAGTTTCCTTCATCTTGATCTGGTGGTAACCCGAGTAGGCATCTAAGAAACATAGTAGCTCCGATCCTTGCATCGAGTCAATGACTTGGTCAATATGAGGCAAGGGAAAAGGGTCTTTTGGACACGCTTTGTTCAGGCCAGTGTAATCTACACACATGCACATAACCTTTGTGTTTTTCTTAGGAACTAGAACGGGATTTTCCACCCACTTTGTATGGATCACTTCTTTGATGAAGCCTGCTTTCAATAGCTTGGAAATTTCCTTTACTATGGCGCGGTGTTTTTCATCTCCGAAGCGTCTCATTGCTTGTCTTACTGGCTTAGAGCTAGGGATTATCTGCAGGGCATGCTCGGCGAGTTCCCTGGGTACACCTGTCATGTCAGATGGCTGCCATGCGAAGATGTCCCGGTTCTCACGGAGGAACTCGATGAGCGCACTTTCCTATTTGGGGGACAGGTTTGTCCCGATTGAGGTGGTCTTGGCGGCATCGCCAGCGACAAGTTCCACCTGCTTTGTATCAATTGTAGGCTTGAAGGTGGGCGGGGAGGCAGAAACTTCCTGCTTGGATGCCGGCATCTCCGCAGGGTCTGTGGCGGCATGGATTTCCTTGAACTCCTCGCCAAAGAATACTGCTTCCGCAAAGACGGCTTCTCTGTCCTCGCACTCATTGGCCTTCCTGAAGCTGCCATAAACGGTGATGATGCCATCAGGGCCTGGCATTTTCAGCTGGTTGTAGATGTAGCATGGTCTGGCGTGGAAACTGTGGAAGGCAGGGCGGCCAAAGATCACGTGGTATGTACTCTTGAAAGGGACAACCTCAAAGGTTATGGGCTCTTCGCGGTAATTATTTTCATCGCCGAAGGCGACCTTGAGGGTGATGGACCCGAGGGACTTTGCTTGGCGGCCAGGAACCACTCCATAGAAAGTGACAGCACTATGGCGGAGTTGTGTCTTGGTGAGGCCTAGCTTTGTCAGGGTTTCCACGTACATGATATTCAAGCTGCTGCCGCCATCCATCAGACACTTGGAGAACTCGTAGCCTTGGATCAGGGGGGTTAACCACCATGGCATAGTATCCATCCGGGATGTGCTCTAGATGATCATCGTGGCTCCATTGCACCGGCATCTCGGACCATCGGACGTACTGGCGGAATTTGGGAACGGTGGCGTTTAGTGAGCGCATGGCGGCTTGCTGTGCCTTAGTCGTGGGGGGTCCAAGGAATGTGTGAAAGGCTCCCTTTTTGGTGCTCTTGTATGGGTTACCCGTGCCGGTTCCACCCTCATCCTTTTTGGCGGGTTTGGGCGCAGGGTCTTCTTCCATATCGCTGCCATCCTTGGACTCCTTTTCCTTGTCCGCGTTCCCTTTGCCACGAGGCTGTTGTCGCTGGGTGCGTTTGTAGCCAGCTTCCTGATCCGCCTTGATGTCATTGACAAACTTGCAGTTCCGGTTGGTGTGGTTGTACTTTCCTGAAGCGTCCCGATGGGCGAAGCATGGCATGTCGCGTTACTCGTCGTAGGACACGGGGGCAGCCGGCGCCGTAAAGGAAGCTGGGGAGCTCCATGGCTGGCCGCTGCTAGAACCACATCCCCGACCGCGTTGGCTGCTTTGTCCTTTGTCGGAAAAGGTTGTGGCCACCATATCCGGAGTTTGCTGCTCTTTTGGCGGATTCTTCCATTTTTTGCTATTGTTTCGCTTTCCAGTGTTCTGGATGGCGGAAGCCTTCAATGATTCGCGGGCATCGTCATCGGCGGCCGCATAGTTGCTTGCGATGGTGATCATGGAATTCAGGGTTAGTTTCCCTTTGTTCCGTTCTCGTAACAGGCGATGGCGGAGTAGCTGGCCTCTCTCCAAACTATCGATGAATGCAAGGATGGCGGATTCGTCAGTAACCCCTTCACAGGAGTTCTTCATATCCAGCCACCATGCAAGGAAAGTTCGGGAGGTCTCGTCGTCCACTCGTCGACACCGTTGGAGGTAACCTATATTGTGAGGTCGCTTGTAGGTACCCTCGAAGTTTTCAGTGAACGCAGTCTGCATGTCGAACCAGGTTTGGATGGAATTTTCCGCCAAGTCATTGATCCACTGCCGCGCTATGCCAGATAGAATCAGGGGCAGATAGCGGACATCAACGTTGGGTGATCCTCCTGCAAATTGCACTGTGTTGAAATAATCTTGTAGCCAAGTCAAGGGCCTATCGACTCTGTTGTACTGGCGGATGTTTTTCTCAATCTTGAACCCATGTGGGATGGGATCATCACGGATCCGCTGTCCAAAGCACTTTGGGCCGAGGAAGAAGGTTGTCTGAGACTTGGCAATCTCATTTAGGTGGGTACGCGCATCGTAGGGCTTGTGGTCCTGCGGATCTTTTTGGGAGGCGTGTGACCTGGCTGGGCCGCCACTGCCACCACCGCCGCCATGGGGGCTGCTTGGTGGGGATGGTGAAGGGTCACGCCTTTTGCTCTCGATGTCCTGCGATGGATCTGTGCAGCTGCGACGGCTTCCGTCTGCTCTTCGTGGAGCTGGATCGTCGTCATGGCGGCGGGAGCCTTGCCCTTTGTCATCGCGGCAGCATGAAGAGCGATGCTTATCCTTGTCGCCGCTGCGGTGCGCGCCGTCATCATGGCGAGATTGTTCCCTCTGCCTGGATCCGCTAGCTCGACTGGTTTCTCATCGTGGCGGCTCATCTCTGCGGCAGGCGTCACGACTCCTTCCCCGCTTGCCATCGTTGTCGCGTATGACAATTCCTCCCTGAGGGATTTCGAATGTCTTATACTTTGGTGGCGGCATATTGGACTTATGGCGGGGCGCGGCCTTGTCTTGGTGGTATCCATAGGCAGGATAGTTCTTGTGCGGCAGTGATGGATTCCTTTGCTGGCCTTTGCCATGTGGTCTATCGTCGGAGGATATTGGGATGGTGTCTGCCCTGTTGCGAGCTTCTCTTCTTCGGGCCTCTAAGGATCCGGTATGAGATTCGTTATCAGGGCGAGCACCATGATTGCCATTACCCCGGGCCTTGGAGGCAGTACTAGATTGGCATAGCGCAGCATCAGATTCGAGCTTTCGCGATGATGTAGCCTTCTCCTGGTGCACCAATGCCCTGGTCATTAGTTTTACCGCCGTCTCTAGGGCTGCCGGACTTTGGTTATTTTCCAATAGCTCCTTTGTTGCCACGATGTTCTCAATGGGAGTAGCCCTGACTTCATCGCGATTCTTGTCCACATATGGCGGATTCTTGATGTACATCCTGGCCAGTGTTTCCGCAGTTGGCACGGTGAACTCAAGGTTTCGCGCCAGCTGCGGATCTCCGCCTTCATTTATCTGCTTCTAGATGAGAGTAGCGTACTTCTCCTCCATGTTCCTTGCACGCTTAAGCGTGTCTTGAGCCTGAGCAAGGTCGCCATCCAGCTTTTGGCCCATCTTCTCGATGCGCTTCGCTTCTTTGAGGATTTCTTGCCTCTTATGCTCGAGATCGTTCATGTTTCTGACATAGTCAGGGGTGATTGGATCTCCTAGAGTTCCGTAGATGACCTTGTCCATCGGGATCATGAAGTCTTCTGGGTTGTGCACCTCAGGGATGGCGGGTAGTGGCCTAGGTCCGCCCTGAATCTCGGGCAGTTGTTCCATGGTAGGATCGGCGGCTGATGGCGCGTTACCCTGCTCTTTATTGACATCTCCATCATCGGCTGCCTGGGATGGTGGATAACCGGTTGCTTGCCCAGTGTCATCTCTCTTGTTGGTCATGAACACCTGCTTGGTGGCTGCTTGCTTTTCTTCTAATTCTTGCTGAGCTAGTTCCGCCTCGATTCTTCTCATGGTGGCATCATAGTGATCAGAGTCATAGCCTTTGCTATCCCAGTCATCCGATTCACCACTTTTGTTAAGTGCCTCTGATGACCCACAAGTATAGGGGGTTGATGGCGCGGTGATGATGGTGTGAAAGCTTCTTCTTTAATACACGGCAACGGCGACAGAAAACTTCTGTGCCAAGTTGACGTGGGAATATGTAATAAATGACCGGCCAGTTGGAAAACCCCAAGAGAAGGTTTGATGAATATAGCAGCAAGTTTTCCCTCAGTTATGAAACCAAAGTTATCAATCCAGTAGGAGGATGAATACGACTGAAGGTGATGCCCGCGGGCTTCGCGACAGCTTCGGACAATTTATAGGGCGCCTCGTCCAAGCTTTGCTTTGCGAGCGGCAACATGGAACCTGCACACAACACAACCAAATACTTTGTTCCTAACTTACGATGAGGTTGTCAATCTCACCGGTTTGCTTGAAATAAAGGGTATGAGCGTATCGAGTGGAAAGCAATAGTAATATGCGAGTAAAGTAAATAGTGTGAGTAAAGTAAACAGGTAATTGCTACTCCAAGTTGATGTGGGAGCAAACTGTCCTTGTGCGTGGTGGATAACCAGCCCGTTGGAAACCCCAAGAGGAAGGTATGATGAGTGTAGCGGCTAGTCTTCCCTCGGTTAAGAAACCAAGGTTTAATATCGATCAGGAGAGGAGAGACAATGACGACTGAAGGTGATGCGGAACCTGCACACACACAAACAAATACTTTGTTCCCAACTTGCGATGAGGTTGTCAATCTCACCGGTTTGCTTGAAACAAAGGTTATGAGCGTATCGAGTGGAAAACAATATAGTATGCGAGTAAAGTAAACAGTACGAGTAAAGTAAACAGTGCGAGTAAAGTAAACAGGTGATAGCAATATGATGGAAATAGGACCGGGGTCCACAGTTCACTAGTGGTGTCTCTCCATAAGATAAATAACACATGCTGGGTAAACTAATTACAGTTGAGCAATTGATAGAATAAAGATAACGTGATATGTCAAGAAGATCACTATGAGATTTACTCTGGGCATTACAACAAAATACATAGACCGCCATCCAACTGCATCTATGACTAATAATCCACTCCCGGGGATATCAATCCGAACACCCTAGAAGTATTAAGTTGCGAACAACAGATAATTGCATTAAGCAAAGTGTGTAATGTAAACAAAGCATATGCCCTTGAGCATATGAATGTTGTTTTCTCCCTAGTAGCAACAGCACATCTACCACCTTAGAGGTTTCTGTCACTCCCCCAGGTGAAATAGAGGCATGAACCCACTATCGAGCATAAATACCCCCTCTTGGAGTCACTAGCAACTACTCGGCCAAGATAGCTACTAACAACGGAGAGCATGCAAGATCATAAACAACATAGAGATAACAAAAGATATAATTCAGTACAGCAACTTAATCATAAACACCAATATTCATCGGATCCCAACAAACCAAACATGTAGAATTACATAACGGTGATCTCAATCATGTATGGCAGCTCATGAGATCTAAACATGAAGCACATGGTGGAGGAGACAACCATCTAGCTACTGCTATGGACCCATAGTCCAAGGTAGACTACTCACTCATCGCTCCGGAGGCAAGCATGGCGATGAAGAAGACCTCCGGTGGTGATTCCCCTCTCCGGCAGGGTGCCGGGAAGAGCTTCTGGACCCTCTCGATCTTCAGGTCGACGGCGGCGGCGGATCGTGATGTGTTCTGGAAAACTGATCGGGTGCTTAGGTTTTACGCGTCGGGGGGTCTTTATAGGCGAAGGGGCGATGTCAGAGGAGGAGCCAGGTGCCCTCATGCGGGGCCCGCGTGGCCAGGGGCCTGGCCGCGCCGCCCCTGCGTGTGGGGCCCTGGTGGTCCCCCTCCGACTCTTCTTTGGATCTCTGGAAGCTTCCGGGTAAAATAAGACTTCAGGATGTGGTTTCGTCCAATTCCGAGAATATTTCCTGTGTATCACTCTGAAACACAAAAACAGCAAAAAACAGGGAACTGGCACTGTGGCAACTCGTTAATAGGTTAGTTCCGGAAAATGCATAAAAGTGCCACTAAGTGTAACGAAACAATAGGCAAATGGTATAAAAACAAGCATGGAGCATCAAAAATTATAGATACGTTTGAGACGTATCAAGCATCCCCAAGCTTAACTCCTGCTCGTCCTCGAGTAGGTAAGTGATAACAAAAGAATAATTTTTGAGGTGACATGCACCGACACAATCTTGATCATATATGTAAGCATTTGTGAGCTGGGATCATAAGAACTTAATTCATGGGCATGAAAGACATAATCTTGACAATAAGAACTTAGCAACCATGTTGTAAACATGCAAATGAACACAAACAAAAGATCATGAAAATGAAACAATGAAAGTCAAACGTGTGTTCAAATCATAAGGAAAAACATACAAATGGTTTTCAGCTTGTCCTTCAAAGAGAGCAAAACATAAATGCATAGGAGATCTTCAAGTTTAAGAGGGCGACTAGATACAAATAATTTAAGAACAAGTGAAACCAACAATATGAATCAATCAATGAACTTTGGGACAATGCATATCACACTAAGAATGACAACTATGCTCTCTTAATGGTGCATAAAGAAAGAAGGTGGTGACTCAACATAAAAGTAAAAGAAAGGCCCTTCGCAGAGGGAAGCAGTGATTGCAAGTTTTATAACCTTCAAAAATTATGGTACTTACCGGCTTTGAGCTCTCATTGCCCCCATCATAAGCATCTTGAATGGTTAAAGTTAATGCGAGAACAATTATGATGCATATGCTTGACAAATCATAAGTTGAAAACCTCGTGCCCCGTGAATATGAGTACCCAAACCTCATGCTACTTTACTTAGAGTCCCAAGCAAGGCTCTTGTCATTGTAAGTATATGCATATCATTGAGAACCGCCAATGGGGTACCTCCGTGCCCGATGACATGGAACAAGCCCACACCAAAATGACAGGACAAGCAGACAATGAACACCTCGACATCTCTTTTATTTGCCTTTTGTTTAGCTTTTTATTGTGAGATGCGTCGTCGAATGTTCACCATGGGTATGCTGCAAATTTCCACCATGAATTATGCATGGCTTAGATTGGCGGCCCGGCGTTTCCCTAACACATATACAAACTCCATGATCCCCACAAGATTCCCAATTCATTTCACACCGCGGGCATCCATAAATAAAAGATCACGATATCAACTCAAATAAGAAGTGCAATGTTGAAAGCTTGCCCCATGACAGCATGGATGGGCTAGAATCCAACTTACAACTTGCAAGCATAACAACTCAACATAAGAGACCACAATGTCAAATTTTTAAGAACAGGAAAAAGTAAAGTGTGCCTTCCGGTTCGTGAGAGCTTTACTAACCGAATTTCGCATAACACTGGTAAGAGTTTAATTTGAAGAGAAAATAAAAGCAAGTCAAATTTACTTGGAATAGCAAATTGCTAGTAGGTATGTATGGTGGACACTTTGGAAAACTTTGGCTTTTAGGAGTTGGATGCACGAGTAGAGCTCATACTCAGTACAAGGTGAGGGCTAGCAAAAGACTGGGAGCGACCAACTAAGAGAGCAATAATGGCCATAATCATGCAAAGCGACAAAGCGACATTAAAAGAAGCATAAGATGGCATCAAAAGTCAAAAACTAAATGATCATGAAGGCTATTGGCGACTTTGTAAGAGTCTAACATGTGTGAGCATGCGCCAAGTCAACCCAAATAAAGCATCAAGGAGAAAACCAAAATAATGCTTCCATACAATAAAAACAACGCATAATTTTTTCAAAGGCTCATTAAGCAATCTCAGTTATTTGAGACAAGTCATGCTACAGCAAAACCACTAAGCATACTATCAAAAAGACATCAAGCATGACATGAAAAAGCCTAAGCCGCAGTCTACACAAGCTCCTTCTTGTACCACTATTTTGCACAAAGCTTTTTCTCTTTTCCAACACCATTTGAAATTTTTATAAACACCTCTTTTGATGAAAACCAATAAAGATCAGAGGCAAAAATACACCTTGATGAAAAGATATGACAAGGTCTGAACGCAAATCAAGGCGAAAACGAAAACCAAAAGCAGTAGCAAAAAAAGAGAAGACTCAATAAACGATAAGAGTGAAAAACTGAGTGTTCTTAGCAAATGAAAAGCAAGGCAAGTTCTCCAAAAGAAATTTGTTGGGGTCCAACCATTTATTGCAGCAAACACACAAACTAAACCAACTAAGAAAACTAAAACAACTGACGCTCCAAGAAAAACACATAGTGCATGAAGCAATAAAAATATAGTGTTTTGAAAGGTGACCTAATTTTTGCCGATGAAGAAGGGGTGCCTGGGGGGCATCCCCAAGCTTTGACGCTTGTACTTCTTGGACATTTCTTGGGGTGATGCATGGGCATCCCCAAGCTTGAGCTTTTGTCCATTCTTCAACTCATCGCATCATTCTCCAATCCCTACACTTGAAAACTTCCTTCATACAAAACTAAACACAATTCTATATTAGCAACATTAGTGTAAGCATAAGATATAATCAATCCTCTATTTGCTTCAGGTTTCAACTCAAAACCACCACATATATAGCAAATACTACTGTAGCAACCTCCCCAAAAGTTCCGTGATCAAGAGAACTCAAAAGAAACCGATAAAGAGTCAAACACAAATATTGGCAGAAATCTGTCAAAACTCAACAGCTGACAAAGGTCGAATTTTTTAGGGATTTTATGTTGCTCAAATCAAAAAGTGTTCAACTAACAAAAG
This sequence comes from Dactylis glomerata, assembly GCA_007115705.1. Classification (NCBI taxonomy): domain Eukaryota; kingdom Viridiplantae; phylum Streptophyta; class Magnoliopsida; order Poales; family Poaceae; genus Dactylis; species Dactylis glomerata. The sequence continues at coordinate 2,790,663 of QXEO01002109.1, forward strand.
TTTGTATATAACCTGGGGCATATGCACAAGAAATCGCAGGTCCAAAAGATAAACAGAGAATTTATACGAATTTTTACGGTGCAGCACCGAAAACAGTTTCAGGACAGCAACATCCCCAAATCTTTACCTCACTCAAATTAGAGGCTTCTCTTGACACAAAAACGAAATAAACAAGATAAGGAGCGGTCATTACAGTAGTAATGACTTCCAAGACTCAAATAAAAGAAAAAGTACTGAAAAAATAACATTGGGTTATCTCCCAAGAGTGCTTTTCTTTAACGCCTTTGAGCTGGGTGCAGAAAATTGCGAATCAAGTAATATCAAGTGATGAAGCATCAAGCTCATAATTTGCTCTAAGAATAGAGTCAAAAAGCAATTTCTTTCTTTTCCTAGGGAAGTGTTCCATACCTTTCTTTAGTGGGAATTGATATTTGATAGTGCCTTCCCTCATATCAATGATGGCACCTACAGTTCGAAGAAAAGGTCTTCCCAAAATAATAGGACATGAAGCATGGCATTCAACGTCCATAACAAGAAAATCAACAGGAACAAGGTTATTGTTAACCACAATAAGAATATCATTAATTCTTCCCAAAGGTTTCTTCTTAGCAACATCAGCACTAGGAACATCAAAATAACACTTTTCAAGCGGTGGTAAATCAAGCATGTCATAAATCTTTCTAGGCATGATAGAAATACTAGCACCTAGATCACATAAAGCATGGCAATAAAAACCATTAACATGCATATCAATGATGGGTTCCCAAGCATCTTCTAACTTCTTGGGAACAGAGGCTTTTTGCTTCAACTTTTCATCCCTAATCTTTATGAGAGCATTGGTAATATGCTTAGTAAAAGCAATATTTAAAGAACTAGCATTGGGAGTCAAAGCAAGATTTTGCAAGAACAAAATTACTTCAGATATATTGCAGCCATAAACATCAAAATCATTAAAAGAAATAGAGCTATCATCTCCCACACTCCGAAAAATTTCAGCACTCTTTTGAGAAAAAGTTTTGGCAGTTTTAGGCTTTTTAACACAAGGAGTGGGAGTTTTCTCTACACCAATCAAAGTAAGAGGATTGCTACCAGTAGGAGCAACATCATTAGAGGTAGTAATGGTACATACCTTCATCTCTCTAGCCATCTCATCTTCTCTTTCCCACCTGGCATGCAATTCCGCTAACAATCTAATATTTTCATCAATTCCAACTTGGATAGCATTAGCGGTAGCAAGAACATTGCTCTCTTTCACATCATTAGTGAAAGAGAATGGAGCCCCCATGTGTGGTTTTGGTAATTAATGACAATCTCTATGGACTAATGGTTGCATTGAGTTATATTTGTAGGACATGTCCATAGACAATGCTTGAACCATATGTTGGCTTCAAGGTTGTAAGAAGGATCAAATGAAGAACTTTAAGTGATGACCAATGTGGTATTCAAGGAAATATCGGAAGAATGGTCATATGAGAATTGAGCTTATTGCAACTATGTCTTGAAGAATATAATTGAGTGGACATTTGTTTTTACCTTCAAGACATCATCATCGTGAAGGAATAAGGAAGGATACAAGGTTGATCAAGTCAAAGTGCAAAGATGGGATTCAATTTGATCAACTCTCAAAGCATACATAATGTATCGAGTGGGATCTTGTGATCTCGGGCTAGGATATTATTAAGTGGTGATCGTCTTCATGGATGTGAAGTCAAGTTCAAGATGTGGCATCTCAAGGAGATTATATGCTTGATGCATGTATTCTATTTGGTGGTAATGTCTATGTGAAGATATTCCTAAGAGAGTCTTTCCCATAGTGTGTATGGGGGAGCAATTCGCAAGACTTCACCAAGCAATCAAGATCAAGAAAGGTGTTCCAACTTGAGGAAGACAAGACGGTCATAATCTAGCTCAAGTGGAATGCACAAGGAAAAGGTATGTTCTTGATAGGGTTTCTTTCTTACCGGTCTCATAGTGTTAGTTGTGAGACCGGGTTATAGGATCGGTAGCCGTACTATCAAGAGGGGCTCTCGAGTGAGTAACTTAGTCGTATCGTTCGGAGAGAGCTCAAACCTTTGCATTCTTGGCATCATCTTTCTTGGTTCTTATTTGGCTTTTATCCATGTGAGGTTTTAGAGCTTGTGGTTAATTCCATGACAAGCTCTAACTCATCAAAAACGGATTTTGCATGAAACACTTATTGAGTTTTTGGTGTTTGGAGGTTTTACCGGTTCGTCTTTGAAGAGAGGTCAAACCTCTCATCATTTGGTTTTATCCTCCCTTGTTGGACTATGATGTTTCTATGCATATACTTGTAGAGCTCGTTGTTGTGATTCCAACGAGCCCAAGATCATCAAAAACGGAGTCCGGATGCTCAAGTTATGGTCGTTTTCATATTGGTGCTGCTGCCAGTTTTTGGGTGGCCGGAGTCTCCGGCCCGAGACGCAAAGTCTCCGGCCCAACTCCGGCCTGGCATCTGATTCGTCCGACCTGAGGCCCCCGAATGACCCTGGGGCACCGGAGACTCCGGCCCCCAAGGCCATAGACTCCGGGGTAAGTGCCCAGCAACGGCTAGTTTTCGTGGGGGGTATAAATACCCCTTCTTCCTCCTTGGGCTGCACACGAATTGGGCTTCTCTCTCCTCCATTGTTGACTTTGCAAGCTTGCCCTTCCTTCTCCATTCCTCCCATGATTCTTGCATATTTTTGAGGGAAAAGAGAGAGGAGATCTAGATCTATATTTCCACCAATCCATATCTCCTCTAAGTGAGGGGAACATAGAGGATCTAGATCTTGGAGTTCTTTGTGGATTTCCTTTGTTCTTCCTCTCATATTCCTCCATAGCATTTGTTGCTTTGGTAGAATTTGGGAGAGAAGGATTTGAGCACTTTGTGTGCTCTTGCCATTGCATTTGGTGCATCGGTTTGAGTTCTCCTCGGAGATTCGGTAAGTGGAAGTTGTGAGCTTATTACTCTTGGGTTCTTGGAACCCTAGACGGCTTAGTGGCCTTTGTGGCATATACTTGGGGCCTCCAATTAAGTTGTGGAGATTCCCCAACCTTTGTGGTGCCTTTGTGGCGATTCTTGGGAGCCTCCAATTAAGTTGTGGAGATTGCCCCAAGCTTGTACGGGTTCGGTGACCGCCCTCAAGTGTCCCATAGTGGATCGTGGCATCTTGCTTTGTGCGAGAGCACGAGGAGAATAAGGTGAGCCTTTGTGGCGTTTGGTGTGTAGCGTGCCTCCGCATCTTGAGGTGAGCCTTTGTGGCATTTGGTGAGCATTGTGCTACCACATCTCAAGGTGAGGCCTTTGTGGCGTTCGGAGTGCATTAAGCCGCCACACCTCTCCAACGGAGACTAGCTTCCTTTGGAAGTGAACTTCGGGATACATCTTCGTCTCCTTCGTGCCTCGGTAACTCTTATCCGAGCTCCACTACTTATGCACTTTACATTTGTGATAGCCATCGTGCTTGAAGTTATATATCTTGCTATCACCTTGCTACTTGTCTTGCTTAGCATAAGTTGTTGGTACACATAGGTGAGCCTAGTTTATTAGGTTTTGTAAGCTTGTCAAATTAAACGTTAGTTTATTTCCGCATTTGTACAAGCCTTTCGTAAAAGTTTTAATCGCCTATTCACCCCCCCTCTAGGCGACATCTGTGTCCTTTCAATTGGTATCAGAGCTAGGTCTCTCATTTTAGGCTTCACCGCCTTGAGAGCAAAGATGTCGGCTAGGGGATTAGTGCACAATGACACTTTTATATTCGATGGCACAAATTATGATACTTGGAAAATTCACATGCTTAATTATTTTCGGGTCATGGACCCATCTATGGAGCGAATTGTAGATGCGGGTTTTTCTCCTCCAAAGGATGCTCAAAATCTATCTTTAGAGGATAAGAAAAACTTGTATCTCAATGCTCAAGCTTCTCATGTGATTAATAATGCTTTGAGCGATGTAGTTACCTTCTCCTTCACGCCTTTTCGGAGCGCTCATGAGATATGAACAAAGCTTCAAGAAAAATATGGTTTGTCCAAGATTATTGGGGATGATTGTATTCCTTCCACTTCCGGCCGTGATGAACTTTCATCCACTTCACCAAAGTGTGGCAAGACACAAGGTAATGATATGGTGAGTGGTGATGAAACTTGCAATGGTGATAGTATGCTTACTTTTGATGATCCTTCATCTCTATCTCATTGCAATGCTTCATCTTTGGACTTAAATACTTCTAGCACCATAAATGCTTTATATGCTTGTGTTAGTCCTTGCATATCATGTGTAAGTTGCTTAAATAAATCTCATGATGATATGCTTGCTCTATCTAGTGGCCATGATAAAAATGCCTCTATTTCCTCTAGTCTTTGTGTGGCTAACAATGTAGAGGAAACCGGAGATTCTATTGGCCAAGACAAAGTTTTGATTGGATCTTCAAGTATTTCATCCTCATCATCATCTCTCGGTTCCCACATATGTCTTATGGCTAGGGATTCAAAGGTAACTCCTTCTTTGGAACCCACTATATCTAGTGATCATGAAGAAGAGGATGATTATGTTGCCTCTTTAAAAAGGAAGGGAGAAATAGTCTTTCATTCTATTGGTAAGAAGAAAATTGCTTGCTCTAACTTCGTTGATATTTTGGTTGCTGCTATTGAGAGCAAGAAAATTATTGATGAGCTTCAATCTCATGATGAAGAGCAAGAAGAAACTATTGAGAATCTTCATAGTCTTGCCAATGATTTTAAAAAGACTCTTTTAAAAGAACAAAGCTCCAATGATAGAGCTCTTGAGGTGGCAAATGATTTAAAATTAAAAAATGATAAGCTTGTTTTTGTTAATGCTAAACTTCTTGAGGATGTTGAGCACCTCAAAAATGGCTCTAGGGACATTGAGAGTGTGCTCACTAAACTCACCGAGTCACATGAGCAACTAAAAGCTTCTTATTTAAAAGAGTGTTCCAAGTTGCCTTCTCCTCTTTCGGTTAATCATGATGCTTGTGCTACTAACTCTACTTCTTGTGAGGCATCTATCTTGAAGGAGAATGTTGAGCTAAGGGCTCAACTTGAGTTGCTAACTAGCAAGTATGGGATATTGGAAGAAAGTCATGAAAAGCTATCTAGCTCTAATGAGGATCTTCTAGTTTCCCATGCTCGCCTAAAGTTAGCTTATGAGGATATGTCTACAAAGGTAACATCTTGTGAACCTCATGTGGTCACTAGCACTACTTCCCAAAATGCTATATTGCCATGTGCTAGTCCTTGTAATTCATCCACTCATACTATTGCTACATCTTGTGATGAATTACTCTCCTTGCCTTGTTGCTCTAACATTATAGCTTCTACTTCCTCTAGTACTTGTGTTGTAACTAACCATGTAGAGGAAATTAAAGAGCTCGAGGCCCAAGTCACTTTGTAGAAGAAAGACTTGGTAAAAAGTTATGAAGGGAAGTCCAAACTTGACAAGATGTTGAGTGCACAAAAATCACCCAATGACAAGAGTGGACTTGGATTTATCTCCAACAATAAGAAGAAGTCCAAACTCTTCAAGAAGAAGAAGGGCCAAGAGCAAGTCAAGAATCCGGCCAAGATTGTTTGCTTCAAGTGCAAAATTGAAGGGCATCATGTTAGGTCTTGCCCATTGAAGAAGAAGCATCTAAGTGAGAAGCAACAAGGGAAGAGGCCTCAAGCTCAAAATCAAGTCCTTCCTCAAGATGAAGAAAAGCTTCCTCCTAAGAAGAATCAACCCAATGCTCCCATTGTGGAGAAATCAAATGAGAAGAAAGGAAAGATAAGATCTTGCTACATATGCCGTGAGAAGGGTCACCTTTCTTCTACATGCTCTATTGGTAACTCATCCAACCCTATCATAATCGATGATGCTTATTCACTTTGTAAGGATAAGGTTGGAAATGTGTTTGCCAAATTTGTTGGTACTCAAAGTGGTGTCAAGAAAAGAACCATTTGGGTTGCCAAACCTATTGTGTCTAACCTCTTAGGACCCAACTTGGTTGGGGACCAACAAGCCAAAACTTGATCAATAGGTGTTCAATGGAGGGCATTGGAGACTTGGCTATATCATGAAGAATTAAGGGATCTTCATTAATTATATTGTCTCAAGTCAAGTCAATTGGATTATCTTATTTCTATCATATATCCATTGTTCCTCCTTGCGGTAACATGTATTCAACTTATCTACATTGAAAGTTACTCGCCCCTTTGCATGTGTTTGGTTTTGTATCTTGCATGTGTTTGTATATGTTGTGCTCCCTACTTTCTTTATTTTGAGTAATCAATTATGTGCATGTTGGTTGCACACCATGTACGGTTGTTACTGTTGAGCCTATTGCATCTTGATCTATCTTCTTGGCTCTTGGGAGTGATTAATGGACCATCCCATTTTGGGGGAGTGATATGCTTTGGCACTTCACAATCCTAAAAATGTGTGTACATGAGGAATACCACTTAGTGTTGATATTTAAAGATTATCTAGTCTCTATGTGGTATGTCATTTTCATGAGAAATTCAAATTCTATAATGTCCATTAATCATCTTGTTGGATTCTATTTGCCTCTTGTTGGTAAAGTTTAATTTTCTAGGTTTGGAAATTCCATTGGTTCTACCCCGGAGACTCCGGTGGTTCTACCCCGGAGACTCCGGTGGTTCTACCCCGGAGACTCCGGTGGTTCAACCCCGGAGACTCCGGTCCCCCTCGGAATTTCCGGGCACTATGGAAATTGACTTTAACAACTTATTTGAAAATTGGTTTTATCACATTATGGGGGAGTATTGTGCTTTGTGCATATTACAAATCCATGAAATGTGTATATTTGAGGTTGTGTCACATAGTGTTGATATTGTAAATTATCTTGCTTCTATGTGGCATGTTTTCTCGAACAAGTTCCAATTTGCCAAATTGTTTATTGCTCTTGTTTTGGATCTTGTTTGTGAGATACTTTCTTGATAGGGTTGTCCTAAAATGTGGAATACTACATCAAAGTTGGAAAACCATTTGCTTCAAGCTATCCTAATCATTGCTTTGCATGATTGTTTAACTATTTGAGTCTATCAAGAATATCTTTGTTTGGCATGGTGCTTAATTCTTATCCTTTTCATATTCTCATTTGTTGTGAAGATGATCTTGGATTTATGTGTAAACTACCACTGGAAATAACTCCATATATCTCTTCTCCTTGGAAAATTGGTAATCTATCATGTGGTATTTTTTATATTGATCATCTTCACTTTGGCTATTGCTTTTAATTGCCTTATCTCTCGCCAAGAAATGTATTTGCTTTAACTCCCATTGTCTTTCTTGACTCTTGTGATTCCATTTGATTTTGTTGAACTTATTTTGTGTTATTTCTATGTAGGTAGATGTGATGATCCCATTTGTGTGCATTTTGTATTCAAATACAAAATCATAAATAATGCACTAATCTTGGGGGAGCTCTCCTATATTTGTTATAACACACTCTTGTGCTTATTTCAATTGGTTTTGATTATTGTTGGAAGTCAAATCTTTTCTTTTTGGTACTTAGTGTGCCATCATAAAAAGTGTGGAGAGTTTGGTTTGTTGTTGGAACCTTGCTCTCTTTGGGAGTTGCTTATCTCATTCCTTGTAATTTGTTTTTCACTCTTAAAATGAGATATGTCTTTGAGCATGTGTGTTTTAGTTATCCTTTATGCTCATTGGCTTTTGCTTAGTTCACTAGTTGAACTTTGGAGTCAATCTTGTGTTGATTTGATTCTTTGATATAATTTGGACAACCTTTTGTAGCTTCACAATTTCGTGTGCTCGCTTGTCCTTCTTGGTGTTTTGTCCAAATTGTATCTCCTTTGGCTCTTCAAAGTCTTGTGCATGCATATTTACTAATTGTATATTGTATGGCATGCTTTTGCTTTCTTTGATCTAATATATAGGAGAAGCTCCATCAAATCCTAAATCGGCTAAGATGTGCATGAAATTCAATTTCATTTATATATGCACATATTTATGTGGAGTTTGTCCTATATGTTGTAGTTCCTAACTACTTTGGACCCAATGAGTTTGGGGACCATCTTGTACTTGAACTTTGTTTTAGGTACATGAAGATATATTGGTGCTTGTCTCAATAATAAGGATGAAGTGGTGACTAAATGATAATTTGAGGCAAGCTAGGATTATTGAAGAACTCCTATCTACTACATCCTACCTTTAATATCTCGGTAACAAGTATCTTATCATGCATACTTTTCTAGTATCCAACCTTGTGTAGGTTGTTTCATGGCATGGAAAATCATTATTTGCAAATGTTGTGCTTCTTGCAAAGGTCTTAATGAAACCTCTTTATTGCAATTGTGAGTAATTTGAGATGAGTGCATATTATTGGGAACATATAAAATCATGCTCATGATTCTCCTATCCCATATATGTCAATTTAGCAATTTTATTGCATATCAATTCCTCAAGTTCTCACATGTGCAATATGGTTGAAAGTGTAAATTTATTACTTTCTTTTGGTATTCATCTTTGTGATACTTGTTGCTTTTCTCAAAGCATCCCAACTATCTTCTTTCCCTTGTTGATATTTGTGATGTCTTTGACTTGTTTGTGGTTGAAGTTCATCAATATACAATAAGAAAATTTGAGCCTTTGGCCGTGCTTTAAAAGCAAAAAATCTCATTGGTATATTGCATGACTTCATTTTGCATATCATGTTGTATTCTTAGTATCTATTTTGTGTGTACATGTTTATTTGTGATAATTATGTTTGTGATGTTGTCTACTTAGAAACTTATACACATGAGAGATGATATATCCTTATTTGATATCTTATTTGAACCTTATGTGTTGGGATGGAATGCTAAGCAATTTCATTCATTGAAGACTATGTGGATGCTCTATGCTTATCCTTGTATTAGTCTTATAATATGCTTTGTCATTCATATCACACATTCCTTTGGTTGAGCCTTTTAATATGTTGTCCCTTCCTTGTTGCTCAACCATTTGTTTGATGCAAGTGTTAAGCTTAATTTCTTCTCTATGATCTCTTGCAAATGGTTGCGTTTTAAATGTTATTGAGGGAGTGAGGATTCCATGTTGTGCAAATTGTATTCAAATGCAAACATTCCATTTTTTGCACGTACCTTGGGGAGCTTCCTCATTTCATTTAAAGCACCATTTTACGGTTATCATAGTAATTGACTTCACTTGGTATCATTTTGTTTTGAATAATATTGAGGGAGTGATGATTCCATGTTTATGCACCTCATACTTTAATTCAAATAGAATATTTTGTGCACAAACCTTGGGGAGCTTCCTCATATTATTTAGAGCACCCTTTTGGTCTTATCATAATATCTTTATTCAATTTGTTCTTTGGATCCATTGATTGCTCTCTTCATTTGTTGAAGTTTATCCACCATGTGATCTTATTTTATTTGCAATCTTTGATCCTCAATATAGGTTGATTTCCTCCGAGTTTTCATATTTGGATATGTGCATATATTTTCAATTATACTTTTGGTTTATGCACACATTATGGAGGAACACTCACTATATTGGCCTTCTAAGTTTTTTCACCCATTTCGGCAATTGGTGCCAATGGGGGAGAAGTTTCGAGGGTTTAAAGGGAATTGGGTTTTATGCTTTGGTTTTGTTCTTAAGCATTTGCCTTTCATGCTTTGCATGGTTGAGTATATAGAGGAAACTCCACCAACAACCTTGGTTGGCAATATATGCAATGAAATCAAGATCATTCACACGTGCATAGATTGTGGGGGAGTTTGCTCTATATATGGTGGTTTTACTAACATCACATACTTTTGTAGTATTTGATGTTAGTGCAACCATTTTGGTTCCTTAAATTCATTATATAAACCCTCTCAAAGAGATTGTCATCAATTACCAAAATGGGGGAGATTGAAAGAGCATGGAGCCCCCATGTGTGGTTTTGGTAATTAATGACAATCTTTATGGACTAATGGTTGCATTGAGTTATATTTGTAGGACATGTCCATAGACAATGCTTGAACCATATGTTGGCTTCAAGGTTGTAAGAAGGATCAAATGAAGAACTTTAAGTGATGACCAATGTGGTATTCAAGGAAATATCGGAAGAATGGTCATATGAGAATTGAGCTTATTGCAACTATGTCTTGAAGAATATAATTGAGTGGACATTTGTGTTTACCTTCAAGACATCATCATCATGAAGGAATAAGGAAGGATACAAGGTTGATCAAGTCAAAGTGCAAAGATGGGATTCAATTTGATCAACTCTCAAAGCATACATAATGTATCGAGTGGGATCTTGTGATCTCGGGCTAGGATATTATTAAGTGGTGATCGTCTTCATGGATGTGAAGTCAAGTTCAAGATGTGCCATCTCAAGGAGATTATATGCTTGATGCATGTATTCTATTTGGTGGTAATGTCTATGTGAAGATATTCCTAAGAGAGTCTTTCCCATAGTGTGTATGGGGGAGCAATTCGCAAGACTTCACCAAGCAATCAAGATCAAGAAAGGTGTTCCAACTTGAGGAAGACAAGACGGTCATAATCTAGCTCAAGTGGAATGCACAAGGAAAAGGTATGTTCTTGATAGGGTTTCTTTCTTACCGGTCTCATAGTGTTAGTTGTGAGACCGGGTTATAGGATCGGTAGCCGTACTATCAAGAGGGGCTCTCGAGTGTGTAACTTAGTCGTATCGTTCGGAGAGAGCTAAAACCTTTGCATTCTTGGCATCATCTTTCTTGGTTCTTATTTGGCTTTTATCCATGTGAGGTTTTAGAGCTTGTGGTTAATTCCATGACAAGCTCTAACTCATCAAAAACGGATTTTGCATGAAACACTTATTGAGTTTTTGGTGTTTGGAGGTTTTACCGGTTCGTCTTTGAAGAGAGGTCAAACCTCTCATCATTTGGTTTTATCCTCCCTTGTTGGACTATGATGTTTCTATGCATATACTTGTAGAGCTCGTTGTTGTGATTCCAACGAGCCCAAGATCATCAAAAACGGAGTCCGGATGCTCAAGTTATGGTCGTTTTCGTATTGGTGCTGCTGCCAGTTTTTGGGTGGCCGGAGTCTCCGGCCCGAGACGCAAAGTCTCCGGCCCAACTCCGGCCTGACATCTGATTCGTCCAACCTGAGGCCCCCGAATGACCCCGGGGCACCGGAGACTCCGGCCCCCAAGGCCGGAGACTCCGGGGTAAGTGCCCATCAACGGCTAGTTTTCGTGGGGGGTATAAATACCCCTTCTTCCTCCTTGGGCTGCACACGAATTGGGCTTCTCTCTCCTCCATTGTTGACTTTGCAAGCTTGCCCTTCCTTCTCCATTCCTCCCATGATTCTTGCATATTTTTGAGGGAAAAGAGAGAGGAGATCTAGATCTATATTTCCACCAATCCATATCTCCTCTAAGTGAGGGGAACATAGAGGATCTAGATCTTGGAGTTCTTTGTGGATTTCCTTTGTTCTTCCTCTCATATTCCTCCATAGCATTTGTTGCTTTGGTAGAATTTGGGAGAGAAGGATTTGAGCACTTTGTGTGCTCTTGCCATTGCATTTGGTGCATCGGTTTGAGTTCTCCTCGGAGATTCGGTAAGTGGAAGTTGTGAGCTTATTACTCTTGGGTTCTTGGAACCCTAGACGGCTTAGTGGCCTTTGTGGCATATACTTGGGGCCTCCAATTAAGTTGTGGAGATTCCCCAACCTTTGTGGTGCCTTTGTGGCGATTCTTGGGAGCCTCCAATTAAGTTGTGGAGATTGCCCCAAGCTTGTACGGGTTCGGTGACCGCCCTCAAGTGTCCCATAGTGGATCGTGGCATCTTGCTTTGTGCGAGAGCACGAGGAGAATAAGGTGAGCCTTTGTGGCGTTTGGTGTGTAGCGTGCCTCCGCATCTTGAGGTGAGCCTTTGTGGCATTTGGTGAGCATTGTGCTACCACATCTCAAGGTGAGGCCTTTGTGGCGTTCGGAGTGCATTAAGCCGCCACACCTCTCCAACGGAGACTAGCTTCCTTTGGAAGTGAACTTCGGGATACATCTTCGTCTCCTTCGTGCCTCGGTAACTCTTATCCGAGCTCCACTACTTATGCACTTTACATTTGTGATAGCCATCGTGCTTGAAGTTATATATCTTGCTATCACCTTGCTACTTGTCTTGCTTAGCATAAGTTGTTGGTACACATAGGTGAGCCTAGTTTATTAGGTTTTGTAAGCTTGTCAAATTAAACGTTAGTTTATTTCCGCATTTGTACAAGCCTTTCGTAAAAGTTTTAATCGCCTATTCACCCCCCCTCTAGGCGACATCTGTGTCCTTTCAATTTGGAAACACTTTTAATTTCAGAAGTTCAACATCATGAGCAAGGCTATCAACTTTAGAAGCAAGAATATCAATTTTGCCTAACTTTTCCTCAACAGACTTGTTAAAAGCAGTTGGTTTACCGATGAAGTCCTTGAGCATTACCTCAAGCTCGGAGGGCGCGGCCCTAGTGTTGTTGTAGGAATTACCATAAGAGTTACCATAACCATTACCATTGGTAGAAGGATACGACCTATAATTGTTACTAGCAAAATTGTTCCTATAAGCATTGTTGTTAAAATTATTGTTTCTAATGAAATTAATATCAACATGCTCTTCTTGAGCAACCAGAGAGGCCAAAGGAACATTATTAGGATCAACATGAGTCCTATCATTAGCAAGCATAGCCATAATGGTATCAATCTTATCATTCAAGGAAGAGGTTTCCTCAATAGAATTTACCTTCTTACCTTGTGGAGCTCTCTCGGTGTGCCATTCAGAATAATTTACCATCATGTTGTCAAGAAGCTTAGATGCGACGCCCAAGGTAAGGGACATAAAAGTGCCTCCAGCAGCTGAATCAAGTAGGTTCCTCGAAGAAAAATTCAGTCCTGCATAAAAAGTTTGGATAATCATCCAAGTAGTCAGTCCATGAGTGGGGCAATTCTTTATCATAGATTTCATTCTTTCCCAAGCTTGAGCAACATGTTCATTATCAAACTGAGTAAACTTCATAATATTGCTACGCAAGGATATAATCTTAGCAGGAGGATAGTATCTACCAATAAAAGCATCCTCACACTTAGCCCATGAATCAATACTATTCTTAGTCAAAGACAGCAACCAATCTTTAGCTTTTCCTCTCAAAGAAAAAGGAAACAACTTGAGCTTAATAATATCACTATCAACATCCTTATATTTCTGCATCTCACATAGCTCAACAAAATTGTTGAGATGAGCTGCAGCATCTTCAGTACTAGCACCAGAGAATTGCTCTTTCATAACAAGGTTCAATAAAGCAGGCTTAATCTCATAAAAGTTTGCAGCAGGAATAGGTGGTGCAATAGGAGTGCAGATAAAATCACTATTGTTCGTGCTAGTAAAGTCACACAACTTGGTGTTTTCAGGATTGGCCATTTCAGCAAAACGAAAGTAAACAAGTAAAAACAACTACCAAGGATTCTAATTTTTTTTTGGGTTTTTTGATATAAAGCAATGCAGGTAAAATAAATAAAGTAAAGCAAAACAATAACAAAGTAAAGGATGTGTGTGCGAAAAACTCCCCTCGCAAAAGTCTTCTCTTCCTCCCCGGCAACGGCGCCAGAAAATTAGCTGCTACTCCAAGTTGATGTGGGAGCAAACTGTCCTTGTGCGTGGTGGATAACCAGCCCGTTGGGAACCCCAAGAGGAAGGTATGATGAGTGTAGCGGCTAGTCTTCCCTCAGTTAAGAAACCAAGGTTTAATATCGATCAGGAGAGGAGAGACAATGACGACTGAAGGTGATGCGGAACCTGCACACACACACAAACAAATACTTTGTTCCCAACTTGCGATGAGGTTGTCAATCTCACCGGTTTGCTTGAAACAAAGGTTATGAGCGTATCGAGTGGAAAACAATATAGTATGCGAGTAAAGTAAACAGTACGAGTAAAGTAAACAGTGCGAGTAAAGTAAACAGGTGATAGCAATATGATGGAAATAGGACCGGGGTCCACAGTTCACTAGTGGTGTCTCTCCATAAGATAAATAACACATGCTGGGTAAACAAATTACAGTTGAGCAATTGATAGAATAAAGATAACATGATATGTCAAGAAGATCACTATGAGATTTACTCTGGGCATTACAACAAAATACATAGACCGCCATCCAACTGCATCTATGACTAATAATCCAGTCCCGGGGATATCAATCTGAACACCCTAGAAGTATTAAGTTGCGAACAACAGATAATTGCATTAAGCAAAGTGTGTAATGTAAACAAAGCATATGCCCTTGAGCATATGAATGTTGTTTTCTCCCTAGTAGCAACAGCACATCTACCACCTTAGAGGTTTCTGTCACTCCCCCAGGTGAAATAGAGGCATGAACCCACTATCGAGCATAAATACCCCCTCTTGGAGTCACTAGCAACTACTCGGCCAAGATAGCTACTAACAACGGAGAGCATGCAAGATCATAAACAACATAGAGATAACAAAAGATATAATTCAGTACAGCAACTTAATCATAAACACCAATATTCATCGGATCCCAACAAACCAAACATGTAGAATTACATAACGGTGATCTCAATCATGTATGGCAGCTCATGAGATCTAAACATGAAGCACATGGTGGAGGAGACAACCATCTAGCTACTGCTATGGACCCATAGTCCAAGGTAGACTACTCACTCATCGCTCCGGAGGCAAGCATGGCGATGAAGAAGACCTCCGGTGGCGATTCCCCTCTCCGGCAGGGTGCCGGGAAGAGCTTCTGGACCCTCCCGATCTTTGGGTCGACGGCGGCGGCGGATCGCGATGTGTTCTGGAAAACTGATCGGGTGCTTAGGTTTTACGCGTCGGGGGGTCTTTATAGGCGAAGGGGCGATGTCAGAGGGGGAGCCAGGTGCCCTCACGCGGGGCCCGCGTGGCCAGGGGCTTGGCCGCGCCGCCCCTGCGTGTGTCGCCCTGGTGGTCCCCCTCCGACTCTTCTTCGGATCTCTGGAAGCTTCCGGGTAAAATAAGACTTTAGGATGTGGTTTCGTCCAATTCCGAGAATATTTCCTGTGTATCACTCTGACACACAAAAATAGTAGAAAACATGGAACTGGCACTGTGGCAACTCGTTAATAGGTTAGTTCCGGAAAATGCATAAAAGTGCCACTAAGTGTAACGAAACAATAGGCAAATGGTATAAAAACAAGCATGGAGCATCAAAAATTATAGATACGTTTGAGACGTATCAGTAATAGCAATATAAAGGAAATAGGACCGGGGTCCACAGTTCACTAGCGGTGTCTCTCCATAAGATAAAATAATACATGCTGGGTAAACAAATTACAGTTGGGCAATTGATAGAATAAAGACAACATGCATGTCGAGAGGATCACTATGAGATTTACTCTGGGCATTACAACAAGATACATAGACCGCAATCCAACTGCATCTATGACTAATAATCCACATGTGGCGAATCAATCCGAGAACTCCACAAGTATTAAGTTGCAAACAACAGATAATTGCATTAAGCAAAGTGTGTAATGTAAACAAAGCATATGCCCTCAAGCATATGAATGTTGTTTTCCCCCTAGTAGCAACAGCACATCTACAACATTAGAGGTTTCTGTCACTCCCCCAGATTAAATAGAGGCATGAACCCACTATCGAGCATAAATACCCCCTCTTGGAGTCACTAGCAACTACTCGGCCAAGATAGCTACTAACAACGGAGAGCATGCAAGATCATAAACAACATAGAGATAACATAAGATAAAATTCGTCACATCAACTCAATCATAACACCAATATTCATCGGATCCCAACAAACACAACATGTAGAATTACATAACGGTAGTCTCGATCATGTTAAGCAGCTCACGAGATCTAAACATGACGCACATGGTGGAGAAGACAACCATCTAGCTACTGCTACGGACCCATAGTCCAAGGTAGACTACTCACTCATCACGCCGGAGGCAAGCATGGCGATGAAGAAGACCTCCGGTGGTGATTCCCCTCTCCGGCAGGGTGCCGGGAAGAGCTTCTGGACCCTCCCAATCTTCGGGTCGACGGCGGCGGCGGATCACGATGTGTTCTGGAAAAGTGATCGGGTCTTTAGGTTTTTCCCATCGGGGGGTCTTTATAGGCGAAGGGGCGGCGTCAGAAGTGGACCAGGGTGGCCTCACCACCAGGGGGCGCGGGCTAGCCCTGGGGCGCGCCGCCCTGTGGTATGGCCGCCCTGTGGCCCCTCTCCGTCTCCTCTTCGGTTCTCTGGAAGCTTCGATAAATATCTGGACGTCTGGCTTTTGTTTCGTCCAATTCCGAGAATATTTCCTGTATAACTTTTCTGAAACACAAAAACAGCAGAAAACAGGGAACTAGCACTGTGGCGTCTCATTAATAGGTTAGTTCCGGAAAATGCATAAAAATGCCACGAAGTGTAACGAAACACTAAGCAAATGGTGTAAAAACAAGCATGGATCATCAAAAATTATGGATACGTTGGAGACGTATCAGCATCCCCAAGCTTAACTCCTGCTCGTCCTCGAGTAGGTAAGTGATAACAAAAGAAATAAATTTTGAGGTGACATGCACCTACACAATCTTGATCATCTATGTAAGCATTGTGCGCTGGGATCAAAAGAACTTAAAACATGGGCATGAAAGATATAATCTTGATAGAAGAAACTTAGCAACCATGTTATAACATGAAAAAGAGCACAAACAAAAGATCATGAAAATGAAACAATGAAAGTCAAACGTGTGTTCAAATCATAAGGAAAAATATACAAATGGTTTTCAGCTTGTCCCTCATGGAGTACCAAAACATAAATGCATAGGACACCTTCAAGTTTAAGAGGGCGACTAGATACAAGTAATTTGAGAATAAGTGAAACCAACAATATGAATCAATCAATTAAAACTTTGGGACAATGCACATTATACTAAGAATGACAACTATGCTCTCTTAATGGTGCATAAAGATAGAAGGTGGAGACTCAACATAAAAATAAAAGAAAGGCCCTTCGCGGAGGGAAGCAGTGATTGAACATGTGCTAGAGCTTTTCATTTGTAAAACAGAGAGATAAAAATTGGGTTTTGAGAGGTGGTTGTTTCATGTCAACGACTGGCAATGGGGTCTTACTATCTTCCATAATAAACAAGTGATTGCGGTTCCGAGTTCTTTGAAATTTTGGCACATTGGTGCTCTTTTATAAAGCTTTGGCACTCCTCCCCACCTTTTTTCCTTTCTGAAACCATGGCTAACCGATTCCATTGGGTGCCCACCAACATTCACATACCATGGAGGAGTGCCCTTTTTCTTTTCTTTTAAAATTAGATTGTAATGGTCTGACCAGCTCTCATGCAAAATTAATGACGAGCAGATGAAGCTGCCTAGTCGAGGGGTACTTAATTTAATATGGAAGATAGCAATTCCGACCACTATGTCCCCATGAGCTAAAAACAGTGGCACAAAACAAAAAGTAGTTGAAAGTTTTGAAAGGTAGCACATGAAAATTTACTTGGAATGGCTTACAAATACCATGCATAGGAATTTATAGTGGACACTGTAAGATAGGGGAAACCACACGTTAGGTGGCCTTGTATTGCTCATTATATAAGAGGATTACAAGGAGTCCCGGTTGCATACAACACGGACTATACACAAGGAATACACAAGCATACGTATCCTACATCTATACAAACACGTGTAGGATATGTATTCTAACACCCTCCCTTAGTCGAAACTGGGCAGCCGACGAATGTTGAGACTGTCCCGAAAGTCCAAGAAGAGAGGCGATGGTAATCCTTTGGTGAAGATGTCCGAGAACGGTGATGCACTAGGAACGTGTAGCACCTTAACCTCACCAGTGGTAACGCGATCTCTGACGAAGTGTAGATCAATCTCCACATGTTTGGTTCGCTGGTGATGCACTGGATTCTGTGTCATGTAAACAGAACTCACATTGTCACAGAAGACCACAGAAGCATCATGTACCGGTCGATGAAGCTCCAAAAGTAGTTGTCGAAGCCAACAAGGCTCGGCCACCACATTTGCTACCGCCCGATACTCAGCCTCCGCACTCGATCGGGAAACAGTGTGCTGCCGCTTAGCCGACCAAGACACCAAATTCGCGCCGAGGAACACACAGTAGCCTGAAGTAGACCGTCGAGTGTCTGGACAACCTGCCCAATCAGCGTCAGAGTAGGCCAGAAATTTGTTCGATGTGCGTCAATACAAAGTGAGACCATAGTCGGTGGTGCCGCGGATGTAGCGTAGAACACGCTTCACAAGGAGCAAGTGATTAACCCGTGGATCATGCATATGAAGACATATCTGCTGTACTGCATAGGAGATATCTGGCCGAGTGAAAGTGAGGTATTGGAGACCTCCTGCAATACTGCGATATTCTGTAGGATCAGCCACATGATCACTAGACTGAGCTGCAAGCTTAGAAGCTGTATCAACTGGAGTGGAGATAGATTTACACTGTAACATACCAGCTTTGTCAAGAAGCTCCAATGCATACTTCTCCTGTGAGAGGAACAAACTGTCCTTAGTGCGTCTGACTGAGATGCCCAGAAAATAGTGAAGCTCACCCATATCTGTCATGCTGAACTCTTTACGAAGAGAAGCAATCAAACTATGCAACAAAGTCGGAGAAGACGCTGTCAGGATAATGTCATCCACATAGAGCAGGAGATAGGCCATGTCAGTTCCACGCCGGTAGACAAACAGGGAGCTATCGGACTTGGAGCCAACAAAACCAACAGTAGCAATGAACGAAGCAAACCGCTGAAACCATGCTCGAGGCGCCTGCTTCAAACCGTAGAGAGATTTGTTGAGGCGACACACCTTGTCAGGAAATCTAGGATCAGTAAACCCGGAAGGCTATCGAGCATACACGGTCTCGATGAGTGTGCCATTGAGGAAGGCGTTCTTGACATCAAGCTGATGAATCGGCCAGTCACTAGAGAGCGCAAGAGATAACACCGTGCGTATAGTGGCTGGCTTGACCACAGGGCTGAAAGTCTCATCAAAATCAATACCTTCGCGCTGAGTAAAACCCCGGAGGACCCAACGAGCTTTGTATCGTTCCAATGAACCATCAGACTTCATCTTGTGACGAAAGATCCACTTACCGGTGACAATATTGGCACAGCGAGGAGGATCAACCAAGTCCCAAGTGTTGTTGGAGAGGAGCGCACTGTACTCTTCAACCATTGCAGCATGCCAGTTGGGGTCTTTGAGAGCACCACGATAAGTCTTCGGTATTGGAGATAATCCTTCAACATGAAGATCAAAAATCGTCTTGGGCTGCACAATGCCGTGCTTGGCACGCGTGAGCATGGGGTGAGACGGTGGCGGCGGTGGTGCTCCAGGACGGCGAGTCCGAGGAGCATCCGTAGCGGGAGGCGGGGTCGAAACCGTGGAGGGCGAGCTCGTAGAAGACTCCGAGCCACCATCATCCGTAGACGCAGCGGGCGAGGGAGCTGACGAGGTCGATCCGGGTGGCGACGATCCGGCCGGGAACGAGCCAGGCAAAGTGGCTCGAGACGGCGTGCGCGGGGCGGAAGATCCTGCCGCGGCAGGAGAAGTGCCCGCGGCAGGCTGCCGAGCGCCCGCGGCAGAGGTTCCCGCGATCGGCGCGGTGAATGGCATCGACAACATCGGCTGCTCAACCTGCAAAAAGTCATAACTTTGCAAAGTGGGAGTAGAGGATGGTGGTGATGCGTTAGAGGCAAATGGAAAGACAGACTCGTCAAACACAACATGGCGAGAGATGATGATCTTTTGGGTGGAACGATCAAGGCAGCGATAGCCATGATGTTGAGATGGATACCCGAGGAACACGCATGGCACGGAGCGTGGCGCAAGTTTATGCGGGGCAACGACGGTGGTGTTGGGGTAGCATAAGCATCTGAAGACCCGAAGACCGGCATATGCAGGATCTACACCATGAAGAGCTCGAAAAGGCACGCGATCCGCGATGGCCTTGGAAGGTAGCCGATTGTGCAACAATACGGCTGTATGGAGAGCCTCGACCCAGAAACGAGGTGGCATGCTAGCTTGAATGAGAAGAGTGCGAGTGATGTCATTAAGAGTGCGAATAATTCTCTCGGCTTTACCGTTTTGTTGTGAAGTATAGGGACATGAGAAGCGGAGTGCTATCCCATGGCGTTGGGCAAACGATTGTAGGGAGGAATTATCGAACTCACGGCCATTGTCACACTGGATGGCTTTCAAGGGTGCATGAAACTGAGTTTGGGCTAAGGCGTGGAGGGACGACAAGTGTGAGAAGGCTTCTGACTTGGCACGTAAAGGATACACCCAAGCGTATTGAGTGAAATCATCGAGACAAACGAGATAATACTTAAAGCCAGAAATACTCTCAACAGGAGATGTCCAGAAATCACAATGTATGAGTTGAAACGGAGAATGTGTTACACGATTGGTAGAAGAAAAAGGTAGACAAACATGGCGACCTAATTGACAAGCATGACACAAACTAGATTTATTTTTATCCCTAGGAATAATGCAGGAGCGAGCTAGTGACTCCATGACCAGCCGTCCAGGGTGTCCAAGGCGCCGATGCCACATAGCAGGGTCGACAATGAGGAAGGCTTGTGGGCGGCTAGGGGAGGAGGTGCTGACAGGGTAGAGGGGTCCGGGACTATTGCATCTGAGAATCTCGGTCCTGGTTAGAAGATCCTTCACAGAAAAACCAATAGGGTCAAATTCGACGGAAACACGATTATCAATGGTGAATTTACGAACGGACAGGAGGTTTTTGACTATATCGGGAGCTACTAAGACATTCGAAGATTCAGAGGACGCGATGGAGTGGAAATAGGAAAACGTGCATGCCCGGTAGCGGTGATCGGAAGGGTGGAACCGTTACCGACAACGACAGCACGAGAGGAAGAAGGAGGAGGAGACACGGAGGTAAGCATACCGGGGTTCGATGCGAAGTGGGAGGTGGCGCCAGTGTCGAAGACCCAATCGGTGGTGGGCGCTTGGAGGCCCATCGTCTGGAACTGATTCATCAGCGCGGACTGGTCCCACGAAGCGGTCGATGAAGCCGGTGATGACGGAGGTGCAGCGCCGAGCCCATATGCAGGAGCCTGAGGAGCATAGCCGCCGTAGCCGTAGCCATTGTGCGGCAAGGTATAGGGCCCTTGCGCATAGAAGGCGTGCTGCGGGGGCGAGGGGCGGTGCATGTAGCTGGGAGGCCGAGCCGGCATGCCAGGGCCGTATGGCCACATCTGGATCGCGCCGTTCCAGGGCAGGAGCGGTGTGGGCCAGGTCGGAGGAGCGGCGGCCGGAGGCGTGACGACGGGGCCGGCCTGGATGATGGCGGTGTCCTTAGCAGCCTCCGTTGTGGCCTTCTTCTTCTTCTTCTTGCCCTTGCCGCCGTTGCCCCGTCCGGAGTTGGGGGCGGTGGCGGCGTTGGAGTAGAGGGCCGTGTCGTCGTTGCCATTGCGCGAGCGACGATTCTTGCGCTTCATGTCTTGGAGCGCGAGAAGAGAACGGCACTTCTCGAACGTGATGTCGGGCATGAGGGAGATGAGATCAGCGGCGCTCTCGTATTGCTCGGAGAGCCCGTTGAGGCAGTGGATCACCAGCTTGGCATCGTCTTCTGGGGAGCCGAGATCCACGAGACCGTCAGCGAGAGCCTTGATCTTCTTCAAGTAATCGGTCATGGTCATGTCACCCATCTTGATCTCGCCGAGCTCGATGGAGAGGTGGAGCTGGCGGTTGATCTTGTGATCGTTGAAAAGCCCATTGATGCTTGTCCACAGCTCGACGGCGAGAGGGTCTTCGCCCGGTGTCATGACGGCGTCGAGGAGGCCGAGGGACACGGACCCGTAGAGCCAGGAGACGACCGTGGCATCCAAGAGGGCCCACTCCGGAGTCGGATCGGACGGAGCAGGGGCGTCGATGTGGTCGAGCAGCGCGTACTTGCGGAGGGCGGCACGGAAGAAAGTGCGCCATTGGCGATGAACGCCGGTGTCGAGGGCCAGCTCGACGGGGACGTGCCCTT
The DNA here is from genome assembly GCA_007115705.1 of Dactylis glomerata. NCBI lineage: Eukaryota > Viridiplantae > Streptophyta > Magnoliopsida > Poales > Poaceae > Dactylis > Dactylis glomerata. The sequence continues at coordinate 2,812,691 of QXEO01002109.1, forward strand.
TGATGGAGTGGAGGCCGACGGCTTGGGCATGCAACGAGGTGAGCGAGAAGGCCCCCATGCTGGAGGAGGGGGCGGTGGCGAGGGCGAGCTTGGACTGGGCGTCGAGAGCTTCTTGGGCCTCGCGGTCTTCTTTTTCCTTCGCGGCTTGCGCGATCCGATCGGCGTCGGTACTCATGGCTGAGGGGTAGCGAGGCTAGAAGGGGAGAGGTGGGTGGTTTGCAGAGGCCGAGCGCAGCGCCGAGATCGGCTGCGGTGGCGGCGGCGGCGGAAGCGGGAGGAGGCGTAGGTCCGGTTTAGGGTTTTGCGTCTGATACCATGTAAGATAGGGGAAACCACACGTTAGGTGGCCTTGTATTGCTCATTATATAAGAGGATTACAAGGAGTCCCGGTTGCATACAACACGGACTATACACAAGGAATACACAAGCATACGTATCCTACATCTATACAAACACGTGTAGGATATGTATTCTAACAGACACAATGGCAAACTTGGTTTTTAGGAGTTGGATGCACGAGTAGAGCTCATACTCAGTACAAAATGAGGGCTATCAAAAGACTGGGAGCGACCAACTAAGAGAGCAATAACGGCCATAATCATGCACAGCGACAAAGCGACATTAAAAGAAGCATAAGATGGCATCAAAAGTCAAAAACTAAATGATCATAGAGGCAATGGTGACTTTGTATGAGTCTAACATGCGTGAGCATGCGCTAAGTCAACCCAAATAAAGCATCAAAGGAGAAAACCAAAATAATGCCTCCAAATAATTAAAACAACACATGATTTTTTTCAAAGGCTCATTAAGCAATCTCAGTCATTTGAGAGAAGTCATGCTACAGCAAAACCACTAAGCATACTATCAAAAAGATATCAAGCACGACATGCAAAAGCCTAGGCTGCAGTCTACACAAGCTCCTTCTTGTACCACTTTTTTGCATAAAGCTTTTTCTCTTTTCCAACACCATTCAAACTTTTTATAACCAACTCTTTTGATAAAAACTAACATGGACCAGGGGTCAAAATACACCTTGATAAAAAGATATAACAATATCTGAACACAAATCAAGGAGAAAATCGAAAGCTAAACGCAGTTCTAGAAAAAGAGAACACTCGTTGAAATTATAAGAATGAAAAATGGAGTGTTCTTGGCAAATGAAAAGCAAGGCAACTTCTCCAAAAGGAATTTGTTGGGGTCCAATATTTATTGCAGCAAACAAAACTAAACTAAACTGAAAACTAAAACAACTGATGCTCCAAGAAAAACGCATAATGCATGAAGCAATAAAAATATAGTGCGTTGAAAGGTGACCTGATTTTTGCCGATGAAGAAAGGGTGCCTTGAAGGGTTTCGCAACATAGAAAACAAAAATTTTCCTACGAAGACGAACAAGAACAGCCAAGATCTGATCTACGAGATGCAAAACAACGAGCGAGAGAGATTAGATCTACATACCCTTATAGATCGCACAGCGGAAACGTTCAACAGAACATGGTCGGCATAGTCGTACTAGCGTCTCCTCCTCGCGATCCGATCTGATCCAAGCGCCACAATGGGCGGCGCCTCCGAGCGTTGCACACGTACAGCGCAACGACGACTCCGTCTTCCCGGTCCAGCGAGATATGGTGGAGTGGTAGATGGGATCAGCAGCACGACGCCGTGGTGCTTATGGTGGAGAGTATCCACGGGCAGGGCTTCGCCTACGCGCGCAAGGTAGAAGAAGATAGGCAAAGATCTAGTCAAACTAGGGCCAGAAAATACTACAAAAGACAAAGACAACACTGGCTGAAACAGTATTCGATATTAGGTCTCGAAAACCCCAACACCTGCGCCGGCCTCATGCTTTCTTTTATAGGCGGCTGAAAACAATCGTGCAAGACAAAAGCTTAACCGATCGCTGACTTGAAGTGCACGTTTCAAAAACGTGTTAGTTTCAAAAACTTGCGTGTCACACACGCACGCAGCCACCGCCCCTGGATAGGTATGATCGATCAGCTTGATTGATCAATTCGTACCGATCGGGAACGAGTATCCTGGCGCGTGCGGCCGGTTGGGCCGGCCGGCCCAGGTCTACTCTTTCCATTTTTTTTCTTTCTTTTGTTTTTTTTCCTTTACCTTTTATTAGTAGTTTGTTTAGATGAGCTACAAAATTAGCCCGTTAGACAAATTACTTATGGACTACTTTTTAGCTTTTATTTATTTCTAGCAAATAAATATATATATTAGTATTTATTAATTCAAATAATTAATAAATCATTAATCATCTTCCCGGAACAATTCCGTAACTCTCCGAAACAATTTACATAAATCCCGAAACTACCCTAGCGCCGATGAGCGTTAAGTGTGTGACCCTAAGGGTTTGAGAATATGCGGACATGATCACCATCAATAATCAATAGCGGGATCTGGAAATCCATATTGACTCCCACATATTCAACGAAGATCATTATCGGTGAACCACGATGTCAGGATTCAAATAATCCCGTATACGAATTTCTTTGTCTCGCGATATTTTACTCGCCCGAGATTCGATCATTGGTATCGCCATACCTAGTTCAATCTCGTTCATAGCAAGTACTCTTTACTCGTTCTGCAATCCAATATCACCCTGTAATTAAACTCATTAATCACGTGTTTGCAAACGGTGTATGATATTGATTACCGAGTGGGCCCGGAGTATATCTCTCCGACATGGGAGGGACAAATTCCATCTCGATACATGCAACCCAACAAGTACTTTCTGATTACCTGAGAGACACCTTTATGATCACCCTCTCATAGGATGACGTTTGATGACCTCAAAGCTCTCTTCCGGTACCAGGGAGTCTAAGGAATAGGATACTGACATAGGAAAAGCTAGGCAATTGTGAACACAATGACACGATCTAATTGCTGTGCTTAATTTGGTTCTGTCCATCACATCATTCTTCTAATGACATGACCTCATTATTAATCGACAACTCATGTCTATGGTTAGGAAATCTTAACCATCATTAATCAATGAGCTAGTCTAGTAGAGACGTACTAGGGACACGGTGTTGTTCATAAACCACACAAGTATTAATGTTTCCGCTTAATACAATTCTAGCATGGAATATAAACATTATCATGAACAAGAAATATGATAATAACAACATTATTATTGCCTCTAGGGCATATTTCCTTCAGTCTCCCACTTGCACTAGAGTCAATAATCTAGTCATATTTGCGCCCTTAACACCTTTGGCATTCCAGTGTTATTCATATGCATTGCACGTGGTAAACCTTATCTACGGGTCTGACACTTTCAGGTCCATTTGTATTTGCATATATTTTGCGTCATCACGCATTACTCATCTTGACATGAGATGGCATCGTATAAACTCGGTCTTCTGGTGAGACCTTTTGTTTCTTGGCCGAGACTATGTTGTCACTATTGTCATACAATAGAACTACATGGTACTAGCACACTTGGAACTACACCTAGTTCTCTTGCTGCTTCTAAAGCGATTATATACTTAGCCCTCGTTGCAGTGTCCGCCACAATGTTAACATTGGAACTCATCCAAGTCAGCATGGAACTTTCTTCCATCTTATTGTGCCACCTTATAACTCAGAACAAATAGCCTAAAATTGAGATAAGATTTCAACTGTATATGTGACAAAGCCAATGTAACACATTGCAATGAACCATTTGTCACTACTACATACAGAACATATATTCTTAGTTCTTCAAAAGTACATAAGAATATTCTTACTATTGTCCAACGATCATCATATGAATGCTCGTAACCTTTAAAGCATTGGACACATCTGGATCTACATATCATGGTACACAAGATTGATAAAATCATTCTTGTGGTTTTACTCATCAAGTGTCAAAACAGTTGATTCTTGCTCCAACCTCTTCCATGCAACAAGAACCGTTCTTATTGTTTTCATATTGAACAAATTCAATATTTCATCTATGTACTCTGGCAAAACTATATTAGTGCCTCAATCTATCTGCATAGACATTGATGCTTAATATTTTGGTTTTACCTAAGTATTTCATCAAAAATCTGATTTTAATGAAAACTTAACAAATATCAAGAAAAACACATAATTTCCAATGACCAATATGTCATCTACATAAAGCATTAGAAATATGTCTTAGCGCTCCCACTTACTTTCTTGTAAATACAAGCATCTTCAAATATCTTGATGAAATAAAACTCTTTAACGTTTTCATCATTGAAGATTCCAACTCCGCTATGCTTACTTCTACCATTGAAGTTTGCATACATATCTAGCAACCTTTGAATCAACAAAACCCATTGGGTCGTGTCAGGTACACGTCCTTGGTGAGCATTCCGGTAGAGGAACGTTGTTTCGTTTATTCAGTTATCATATCTCAATATGTAATTGTTGCTAGAGCAATCCATATGACGAAGTCAGGACCCATCACCCCTTCTTTGTATATTGTTGGTTACTATTATCCAATAATATCTCGTCCTCAAATCTTGCTATTTGATTACGACCAACTTGGTTAAATAGGAACTCTGATGTCCGGTACTACAATATATTGTAGGTGCGGGAGCCATGGGCGCAGTTGCCGCTTCCAGAACAATTTCCGGTGCTACGCTACTTTGATCATGCTCAGGTTCAATAACCTCATCAAGTTCTATTTTCCTCCCACTTAAACCTTTCGCAAAAAACTCCTTCATAAGAAGTTCACTTCTTTCATTGACAATCACTTTTATGCGGGTTTATGGCAGAAGGAACACCCATCGACATTCTTTGGGATAACCTACAAAGACTTACTAATCCGATTTTGGTTGTAAACATTTTACATATTGCTTGCATACCAAAATTTTAAGAAAAGACAACTATAACTTGTACGGTGTCATTTCAGTGAAAAGCGGAAGTCTCTAAAGCTTAATCCACAAATTATATTGGTAGTTTATTTCATCGTTGATCTAACCATGTCAAACAAGGTTTGATTACATCCATCAAAAACTCCATACTCCTATGGCGTTTCACGAGATGCAAGTCTGTGAAACAATTCACTTAACTCTTAGATGTCTGCTAAACTTGTAACTCAAATACGCTCTATTATGATCCAATCATAAATACTTGAATTTTTTGTTACAATAACTTTCACTTCATAAATTGAACAGTTTCAATCATTTCATACTTCTATCTCATCAAGTAGATATCTATTCGAGTCATTGATGAAATAGGAAATACACCACACTCGACTTCACACCATGGACTACATACATCAACATGTACGATGTCCATTTAGTTAGTCGCTTGTTCTGTCCATTGCCCATGAACGGAGTTTAATCATCTTTAGGAAAAGTCTCACAAGCGTCAATCAATTCAAAATCAAATGACTCGAAATTCATCAATATAGAATTTCTTTCATGTTTTGTTTCCAATATGACTTAAATGGCGGTGTCATATATAAGTGAAATTCATTTTTGTCTTGCGACCTTTAGCATCAGTGTTACAAATGTCTATTTCACCAACAAGATAATACTAATCTATCCATCGATCATGGAAGACGGTAATACTTTGAACAACCATTGTTCTTATAATACCAGAACAAGATAACAATTATTAAGTTCATAACAAATCTTGAAGGCTAGGTTTGATGCCGACAAAAAGCAAAATAACACTTTTATTTGTTTCTCGACATGCATCATTACCACATTCTTTTGCTAGTTACTTAGGCCATTATAGTTCTTGCATTGTGTTGCTTTGTATGACATTTCATACCAACAAATCAGTATCGAATACCCAAGAATTACATTGTTAACGAGCAAAGAATACATCTATAACATGTATATCATTTATATACCTGAGCTGGACAATTCCAGTCGTTTCCTTTTCTACCAAATACTTTTGCAGATCCTATTTAGCGTTTTCTCTCCTTTTAGAAGAATCTATCGACATCAATAGTGGCGTCAATCATTTGACACATAGTCCAAAGAATGTTAGTCAAATACTAATGGCCTTGGATTTTGCACTTTTGAGGTGGATCGCCATCATCATATAATTGGCATTCTTCTCGATTCTATTCTTTAGCATTCTTTTGGTATAGCTAAAACAATTTAGCCGATACCTTTCCATTCATCCTATCATGACAACTTTCATGATGAAACTAATATAGTTTATAAGGACGAATGCAAGTATAATATTAGTTCCCAAACTTTTGGGTGATCGGGATGCCTAGCATCTTCAATCTTCGCATATATTCATACAATATGAGCATATGTTCTTAAAATTATACTTCATCATTTTGCAAACAATCAAAGTTCTAGACATCAAATATCTTTCACTCTTGTTTGTTTCTGAAACAATTCTTTCAGCTCGATGATCACTTTGATTCTCAAACAATTTTGAAGATCAATTTCTTATGGAGGCAAACATAATCTTATATGCTAAACTTGAATCATTGCTCTCTGATTAATACAACTTATTAAATCGCATGGAGCAAGTGAGGTTTGCTAAAATTGCGATAGGACTTAATCTTTAGTCTTGACATTTTAACTAAACGGCACTAGTCCGAAAAGTGATTATCCAGAATTCTATAGTTCTTTTAACTCAATTAAACTAAGTGTCGGTGGAAAATGGTTGCCAAAGACTACAATGACTTATGCAAATACACTAAGATTTAGTTCATGATAATTAGTTCAAGTTAATCGAATTACTAATGAACTCCCACTAAATTCAACATCCCTCGAAGTTGTTTAGTGAAGCATGATCGAAATTCACTACACCAAGACCGATCATCACGTGAGATGATGTAGCTTTAATGGTGAACATCAACATGTTGATCATATCATCTATATGACTCATACTTGACCTTTCGGTCCGTGTGTTCCGAGGCCATGTCTGTACATGCTAGGCTCGTCAAGTTTAACCCAAGTATTTTCGCATGTGTAAATCTGGCTTACACCCGTTGTATGTGAACGTAGAGTTTATAGCACCCGATCATCACGTGATGCTTCAAAACGATGATCTTTCGCAACGGCGCATACGAGGGGAGAACACATTTTATCTTGAAATTAAGTGTGAGGGATCATCTTATAATGCTACCGTCGCGATCAAAGCAAAATAAGATGCATAAAGGATAAATATCACATGCATATACAATATGTGACATGGTATAGCCAATCTTCGCGCATTGATCTCCATCTTGTGCGCGCCGGCATGATCTCCATCACTCCACCATGATTGTCTCCACCATGAATAGCAACTACAACTATTGCTAACTACTTAGCGATAAAGTAAAGCTATTACATGGCGTATAAGAAGTTGACACGCAGGTCATACAAAATTATAAAGACAACCATATGGCTCCTGCCGGTTGTGAACTCATCGACATGCAAGTCATGAAACATTACAAAACATGATCATTGCATACATCATATATATCAACATACACATCACATCTTGTGGCAATACCATATCACAAACACTCCCTGCAAAAATAAGTTAGATGCCTCTAAGTTGTTGATTGCATGTTTTACATGGCTTATGGGAGCTACGCATAAGAACGGTGCTTACCTACGCAAAGCCACAACGGTGATATTATGGTTGCTAACATCCGTTGTAAATCTCATGACTACTATAGTGAGAGAAACTGGCATCCACCAGCCGCATGTGTGGAACAAGCCACACGTCAAGTGCGGAGCCGGTCTCACGAACGAGGTCGCGTAAAGTTGGCCTGGACCGCTTCGATCTCACTATGCCACGCCATAAGAAATACACAACATAGAGGTTTGCAACAGAAAATATCAACGCCCGCAACAAGCATGTTGCGTTTTACTCGTGTAAAACATCTACGCATAGATCTCGCTCTGATACCACTGAAGGGTTTCGCAGCATAGAAAACAAAAAATTTCCTACGAAGACGAACAAGAACAGCCAAGATCTGATCTACGAGATGCAAAATAACGAGCGAGAGAGATTAGATCTACATACCCTTGTAGATCCCACAGCGGAAACGTTCAACAGAACGTGGTCGGCGTAGTCATACTAGCGTCTCCTCCTCGCGATCCAATCCGATCCAAGCGCCACAATGGGCGACGCCTCCGAGCGTTGCACACGTACAGCGTAACGACGACTCCGCCTTCCCGGTCCAGCGAGATATGGTGGAGTGGTAGATGGGATCAGCAGCACGACGGCGTGGTGCTTATGGTGGAGAGTATCCACGGGCAGGGCTTCGCCTACGCGCGCAAGGTGAAAGAAGATAGGCAAAGATCTAGTGAAACTAGGGCAAGAAAATACTACAAAAGACAAAGACAACGCCGGCTGAAACAGTTTTCAGTATTAGATCTCGAAAACCCCAACACCTGCGCCGGCCTCATGCTTTCTTTTATAGGCGGCTGAAAACAATCGTGCAAGACAAAGGCTTAACCGATCGGCTGACTTGAAGTGCACGTTTCAAAAACGTGTTAGTTTCAAAAACTTGCGTGTCACACACGCACGCAGCCACCGCCCCTGGATAGGTATGATCGATCAGCTTGATTGATCAATTCGTACCGATCGGGAACGAGTATCCTGGCGCGTGCGGCCGGTTGGGCCGGCCGGCCCAGGTCTACTCTTTCCATTTTTTTTCTTTCTTTTGTTTTTTTTCCTTTATCTTTTATTAGTAGTTTGTTTAGATGAGCTACAAAATTAGCCAGACAAATTACTTATGGATTACTTTTTAGCCTTTATTTATTTCCAGCAAATAAATATATATATTAATAATTAATAAATCATTAATCATCTTCCCGGAACAATTCTGTAACTCCCCGAAACAATTTCCATAAATCCTGAAACTACCCTAGCGCCGATGAGCGTTAAGTGTGTGACCCTACGGATTCGAGAATATGCAGACATAATCACCATCAATAATCAATAGCGGGATCTGGAAATCCATATTGACTCCCACATATTCAACGAAGATCATTATCGGTGAACCACGATGTCAGGATTCAAATAATCCCGTATACGAATTCCTTTGTCTCGTGATATTTTACTCGCCCGAGATTCGATCATTGGTATCGCCATACCTAGTTCAATCTCGTTCATAGCAAGTACTCTTTACTCGTTCCGCAATCCAATATCACCCTGTGATTAAACTCATTAATCACGTGTTTGCAAACGGTGTATGATATTGATTACCGAGTGGGCCCAGAGTACATCTCTCCGACATAAGAGGGACAAATTCTATCTCGATACATGCAACCCAACAAGTACTTTCTGATTACCTGAGAGACACCTTTATGATCACCCTCTCATAGGATGACGTTTGATGACCTCAAAGCTCTCTTTCGGTACCAGGGAGTGGCATTATCTCATGGTCTAAGGAATAGGATACTGACATAGGAAAAGCTAGGCAATTGTGAACACAGTGATTTGTATTATCATTGCATATCTGATTATATTAATAACATGATTCTCTTATACAACACGGAACGATCTTTTTATCCAAAGAGCACGATTGGGTTATATAAGGTTTGGTGGGTGTCGCGTCGGGCTAACTATGTCAAACATTGTTACTAACTACTAACTTTTTTGTAAAATCTTAGCCATCTATTTTGTGAGAAATGTGTCGACTCATCTATCTGTGTATCATTAAGGCTGTAACGTTTTTAGTGTGAAGGACGGTCATGTTGATAGTTCAACAAATGTCGTAACTTCATTAATTTTAAATTTCCATGACATCGAACTTTGAAGTCTGTGAGCGTTTTGTGATAGTCTTGATCTGATGGCAGTCAGATAAATTAATTTTTGGTGTACTCAACCATAGAAACAATGTATGTAGTGCGACTAATGTCATGATTTCATTAATTTAAAATTTCCACGAATCTAAATTTCCCAGATGTTATGTGAGTGTATTGGTCTGAAGGTAGTAGAATCAGTTTATCAATATATATGTACTCAGTCAAAACAACGTATACATAGTGCAGCCAATGTCGTGACTTTATTTATTTTAAAATTCTAGCTCTTAACTTCTCCAAGCGTTTTATGAGTATGTAGGTGTGATTTTGTTAACTTTTTTAAGTGTACTCAATTCTCTAAACTACCTATTCCCTCCCTTTTGAATTATTTTATATTCTAGATTTACCTAAAATAAAATTTTATAAAGATTGACAAAAACATAGGGAAAAGTATGAAACTCTAAAATATTAAATATGAATGAAGGGGCCACTTTTACTAAACTTAAAACGGAGACCTAAGAAAATAGAAAAAAATATGTACTGATCATTTTCACTTTTTTTCAAACAGCCTAATGCCCAATCATGACTCCCCTCTACCACCACGTTCCTTAAGTTTCCCTTTTTTTCCATGCCAAAGTGTTTGTCAAGGTGTCTTGTATACATATAATTTATTTAAATGGACACGTTCTATTTGGTCTCACGGCCAGTTACCAAACGTGACAGCTCAACATATAACGTGTCATACATGTTATGTTAGTATAATTTTTTTCATAAAATCCGAGCAATACATTTCAGATCTAAATATCCAAATTAATATAAATGATATGGATCAACGTAATGACTCTATTAGACACCCATATATTGCTTTTAGTATATATATAAATAGATAGATAGATTTGGTAGTACAAATGTGGATATTTTTTTACAACTTGATTAAACTTTATAAAATTTGACTTTGACTAACTATATAGAAATAAGGTACATAAAAACTGAGTGAGTAGGTTTCATCTCTTTTTTTGACTGTGACTACGGCGGGCTTAGGCCAGCCTGAACTTCATAAATCAAAATCCACGGAATGGTTACAAGATAATTACAGAGGGGAAGGCGGGGAGGGGGGAGAACAACAATCAGGGGGGGTCAAAATGATTACACCAGGAAAGTAAGCTATCAGAAGTAGAAGTTTTCGAGCAACGAAAGGCCCAAAGTCTGAGGTCCTCTATACATTTGCGGACAGTAAGGTGGAGGGGCTCATCCTGAGCGTTAAACACCATGGCATTGCGCCGTTTCCAAATGTTCCAAACAATGGCGGAGCGGATTGTTGAGTCTTCAAAGCTTCGGGAGTGAGAAAGAAGGACTTCCTTAGCAGAGGCATCCACATGTTGCCCGCCAGGGAGGAAGAAGGTCCAGACCTCCCTAGCGCGGTAGCAGCTGACCAGAAGGTGGTCAGTATCCTCAGCGAGGTCACAGCAGGGGCACTTGGCAGAGGCAGCGAGCTGGTGGCGAAATCTTCTGTCGTTGGTCGGAAGACGATGGCGGTGAGCGAGCTAGATGAAAATCTTGCATTTGAGCAGAACCGCACTGGACCAGATCTTCGGAGCCCTGTCATCATTCTAAAGGTGCCTGAAAGTAAAGGTATAGAAATCTTTGTTCGAGAGGCTTTTGTTAGTAGCGCGACAGAGTCAAACATCGGGAACATTCGGCCGGAGCGTAACATTCGCAAGGCAAGCATCAAGCAAGGTCAAGTCAGTGGCAGCCGTGTGGGAAAGCCGAGGAACAAGCGAGGCCGTGACCCCATTTTGGAAGACCGAAGCCACATTGGCATTAGGGGAGGTGTAATGGGAGAACAACGCAGGGAATTGGTCTTTGAGAGGAGAGGAATTAGACCACGAGACAAACTAAAAGGAAGTAGAGAGGTTGTTTCCAATAGTGACTGTGGAGATGGAACGGAAAGAAGGGAGCCCGGAAAGGATCCCTTTCCAGACAGGAGTGGTGATATGGTGAAGGTCGCCAAGGTTTTTTCCAGGGGCCCATCCATATGACCGCCTGAACCAGCGTGCCCAAGGGGCATCAGTGTCGGAGTGAAGCTTTGAAAGAAATTTCGAAAGCAGGGCAGAGTTCTGACTAGAGATGGACAGAATCCCAAGGCCACCCAGGTTTTTAGGGAAGCAGACGTCGCCCCAGGCAACCTTGCAGTGTCCCCCGTTGCATTGTTCCTCCCCAGCCCAGAAAAATGCCCGACGTCTTTTGTCAAAGGCATCCACCACGCCCACAGGAAGGAGGCCAATACTCATGGTGTGAGATAGCATAGAAGTGAGGACAAAATTGATAAGGATTAGCCGGCTGCCGATGGGAAGAGAACGACCACGCCAACCAGAGAGTTTCATATCACTTTTGGAAATAAGGGGGGCGAAATCAGAGAAGCGCAATTTGTAGGTGGATAGGGGGAGGCCGAGGTAGGTTTGAGGGAAGGAGGAGACCTCACATTCGAAGATGGTGACCATGGAAGAGGGAACATCATGATCAATATTGATGGGGACAAAGGTGCTTTTATGGAAGTTTATATCAAGCCTGGTGGCCGCGGAGAACTTATCCAACAGAGTCTTGAGGTTGGCGACATGCTGAGGGACAACCTTAATAATAATAAGGGTGTCGTCAGCATATTGGAGGACGGGACAAGGCAGGTCATCAACCAGAGGATGAAGCAACAGGCCATCCCGGGAGGCCTGCAGAAGAAGCTGCTGCAGGACATCGACAACAATGTTGAAGAGAAAAGGGGAAAGGGGGGTCGCCCTGACGAAGCCCCCGCTTGCATTGAATCCAACGCCCCGGGATACCGTTAAGAAGAACAGCGGTCTGACTAGTATGATTGAGCGTCTGGATCCAATCCCGCCAAGCGGCGGGGAATCCCTTTGCCAGGAGAATGCGATCAAGAGCATCCCAACTAATAGAGTCAAAGGCCTTGCGGAAGTCAAGTTTGAAGACGGCCGCGGAAGCAGACCTCTTATGGCAAGCCTGAACAATATCTGCCGCGTAAACAAAATTTTCCGCAATAGACCGACCAGAGATAAACCCGGTCTGATCAGGGTGGACAAGAAAAGGAATCAGAGGGCGAAGTCTAAGCGTCAAACACTTGGAAAGAAACTTAAGACAGCTATTTTGAAGGGAGAATGGCCGAAAGTTATCAGGCTTATTAGCGCCGATTTTCTTTGGGAGGAGAACAATGTAGGATTTATTGATAGGCCGGAGGTCGGCGGAAAGGGAGTGAAAGTCGTGAAGGGACGCGAGAAGGTCGTTTTTGACAAGGTCCCAATACTTTTTGAAGAAAGCCGGGCCGAACCCATCCGGGCCAGGGCTAGAGTTACTGTTCATGGAAAGGACAGCAGCCCGAAGCTCATCCAAAGAGAAAGGTTGGACGAGAGAGGCTGCCTGGAAGGAGTCAAGGGAGGTGGAAGCAACAAGAGTGGAAAGGTCGAGACAGTCGGAAGAGAGACGGGGAAGCCCGAGGAGGTTTTTAAAGAAACTATGAAGGAGATGCTCCTTAGCGTCGTGAGAAAAAATGGGATTTCCATCAGAGTCATCCAGGACTGTTATCTGATTTTTTCTGAGCCGCGCAGAAGCGCAGAGATGGAAGCTTCCTATGTATACTCAATCACAACGAGCCTATAATAATTCAAAATCACATCTGAGAGTAGGTTTCATCTCTTACCATAAGAGATTCAAAATCACATGCTCCAACCTCCCACATCGAGCCTCTCAATCACAAAAGTCTACAACTTTCAACATAAAAATATATCAAAGCTCATCAAACGGAGGATATACATCATGTTTTCAACCACAACTAATTAGGAAGCTTCCTATGTATACTCCATAGCTAGGGTTAATTTTTTTACTTTTTGGACAAATAACCTGCTTAATAGTTGCAAGTAATCACTCATGCATTGCACTCTGGCTTCGTGTTCATATAAACACACCAAGAATAAACACAATATAACTCATCATGATTAATTACCACCAAAACAACACAGTATATTGTGTATCAATCAACTCATGGGTTGACCACCCTACAGTTTCTCCTGATCTCTCCCTGGTCGCCGGTGAGGACCCCAACGCGGCCCATCTTGCGGACAGCGTTCTTGAACTCCTTCAGGAAGTGCCCTTCCTTGGTGAGAGCATGGATCATGCCACGAGAACGGCGGTCAGCAAGCAGTGCGGCATCGGACCGGAACAGGCCACGGCCAAGCTTGAGGTTGACGTAGTAGTGGGAGTCGAACCGGGCTGGGCTGCCGGGATCCATGGGCACGGTAGTAGCGTTATTCGACGGCGACCCGCACGCAGCACGCAGCTGTTTGGCATAGGCAGCGTTGAGGGTCGGGTCGGTGGAGGGGGAGACGGCGCTGGCGGTGGTGGAGCTGAAGAGGCGGCTGCTGAAGAGGTTGCAGTGGCCGACGCCGATGGTGTGCGCACCTGCAGACACCCATGGTTACGCATGCATGGCAGCATGTGGAGTTCAGAATTTGGAATTAGAGGAAGAACGTTCAGATTTTAGTCTCTCGAAACAAGTGAGTTGTCAATCTATCAATTGTTCAACCGATGGTGGATGGCAAGTACCATTAAAACAAGTTAAAATAAGTTGCCAGGCAGTGGCTATTTCTTAGTTGGTCCAAAACCGTTTGCTCAGAAAATGTCTGCTAAATATTGGTGTCCTAGAACATTTTCTGTCATAACATTTCAGCAGGTACTTTTTTTACAAAGTAAAGTTCTTTTTCGAAAGATCACCCCTGTCTTTGTTTATGCTTTGGATTAGAGCAAATGACTCTAATTCGTCCACGCCTACGAATCAGATGATATTTTGAGCGATATGCTATACATTTTTATTGTTGTGTACACACAGCTTCTGTAATGATTTGAAAAAAAAAAGAATTTCTAGCTAGGTAGGGCCGTAGGGGTTAGCATATTGGTTTTATGGAACTGTGTCCACTCTAGCCCGTCCGAAGCATAATGCATGATTGACTCAAACTCTTGGATAGGTCCACTTAATTCAGCAGTTGAACCTCTATCTCGAGCGCAGCTTGGTAGCTTAGCTAGCTAGCCCATGCTGGTCAGCTGGTGCAATCCAATGGCCATTATTTGCGCTAAACAGCTCACAGATGGGCACTTGGAACTACACTACACTAGACCAGTCTATCTTGTTGGGACTGCACTTCACAAGCACTGTGTGCCCTAGAAGAAGAGCCCACAGAACTTAACCAATGATGCATGGGCCAAACGGAATCCAATCTCTTGCGCCACAGTTGCTTGGATTTGGTATTGTGTTGGTTAGGAGTGCTGATAGTTGGTAGTTACTGGTAACCACCACTAAGGCATGCACTACTACGAGTAGTACACGTCGTACTATCTAGGAGTGTTGGGGTACAACACAATTAGCTGTACCCATGATTGTCAGTATCCCGATACGTATCTTTGTATCTTACGATTTTACGATACTACTGCGGCCAATAGATACGTATCGTGATGGTATCTTAATCTGGGTGGTATCTTACTCGTATCCCGATACGTATCATGGTATCTTTAGTATCCCGATACAAAAACGATACAATACGATCCCACACCTATGGTAAAAATAAGGACACGGAGTCGTGGCAAGATTAAAATTAGTTTTGTAATCTTAAGGCTAACTATGTATATAAACAATACAACCTTCATTAGTTTTATTGAGATGGGTTTTAAAAAGAACTTCGTATATGCAAGAAAGCAGTCAACTAGCGAGTTGTGTGTATTCATTTTCTTTTCTTAAATCCGGTCTTTTGTTTTGTGGGTTCCTAATTAGTTATGATTGTATTATGTACCGGATGGGTGGGCCCATATTTATATTATAAATGCATCATTTTACATGATCAGATTCTATGAAATATACATAAAATATGCTTAAAATACAAATTAAAAATTAAATTCAGATATATTTTTTAGGTATATTAATAATATATACATCTATTTTATTAAAAATAGAAATATCATAGTATCGTGATACTACGATACGATTCTACGATACGATATTGCTGATAAGAAAACGATACTACCTAGTATCCCGATACTGACAACCTTAGCTGTACCAGCTGCATTAACGCATGCCCATGCATGCCAAAGATCTCAGCTCATTTGGTTGCTGGCAGATACAGATCAAGCTTGTGATGATTCTTGATGAGACAGCGGCCACTTCGATTTGCTGCATGCCTGATTGAGCAGGGCACATGCATGGATTACCACTCAGTGATGGTCTTTTCGTGGAAAAGTCGAAACTTAGATCGAGTTTGCTTTTGACTTGGCTATAAATAACTAGCTGATTTGTGACCATCATAAGCATTATGGACATGCAAACATAGTACTATTATACATCGTGTCCTCTTAATAGACTTCTTAAGGAAGTAAACTGTTTTTTAAACTTGGGCTTGTAGTTAGTTGTTAGCCATTGATGAGTGATATGATTCGTTTCAGCTTTCGAAAGTGCATGCACATGTCGATCCTATATATGATTGTAGTGGACATTTACCTATATGTGCATCAGACTTGTCTTTTCTTTGCTTATAGGTTCACTCTTGTCTCATTTAAGTCCATCTCATACTCTCCCTGAATATATAAGTGATCAGTAATGTTGTAAAGCTTCGATTGCTAATATTGTGGATTGGGCTTCTCGGAAAACTGCCAATCTAATTTCGTTGCAAAATATTTCGGTCTCATATGTCTTTTTAATTACTATCTTGGAGGCATATTAAATGTAAATAAAAATTCTAGTCGAAAGTAACAGACTAGAGACTATGAAACGTCAAGACCATCATATATTTTGGGAATCCAGGAGGTACTGGTTTACATGCATTTCTCAATATCCAGTACTCTAGTTAAAGTATTAAATAGCCAACTATAGCCTTTTGGGAAGCCTGTGGCTATGGTAAGGTCTTCATAGGCTATAACAAGATTAGCCGCTACTACTAGTCTGACTAAGTTGATTTAGCCCCAATTTAGCCTCTTAGCCACTATCTTTCTGCACATGGGCCCACAAGTTTTAGGACAAAAAGTTTCGGCCAATTTGACTACCAAAACCGACCGCCTTTTTAACCCTATCCCAAAATCTCACTCCTCTCCTCTCTTCCTGTAATATATGAAAAGAACTATGCCTAGAACTTATTCATATTTCTTATATGACTGTTTATATGTTATACATCTGTGAATTATTGATATATATATATATGAATATAAGCTTCCTAAATTTGATTTTTTATAATAATTTAGCAAAACCGCTATATGGTCATAGTTGCATTATAGTCTAGCCCAGGTGCCCAGCTATAGTCTTTTATAACTTTGAGTTTAGTAATCCAACCTATCCATAGTAAGTGCCAGTGACTTTGTATGAACTTTGTACAAGGTTAGTACGAAATCATCTTCGCTTATTATGGATTAGAGGGAGTAGTAGATTTTTTTTTTCAAAAATACATCATGGAAAGGCGCCTGTCTAATACGTATAGTACTAGATAATTTAGACGACCTTAAAGCCAGAGAGGGTGTAGTAACTACTCCCTCCATTCGTAAATATAAGATTTTTTAGTTTTATAAAGTAAATGTATCTAGACATCTCTTAGTGTGTAGGTTTATTCGAATATACACACTAAAATGTGTCTAGATACATTTACTTCAGAAATCTAAAACATCTTATATTTATAAACGGAGGGAGTAGTAACTAGCCTTAGCCGGCGGTGGTGTGGCTCAGGTATAGCTATGAGCTAGCTTATCAGCAAGCAGCGGGCTCGAGTGGTCGATCGATGCACCGACGCATGAATGCTCGGATGGTGGTTGCCCCGTCCCTTTCTATCACTTGCTAGCTAAGCTTAGGCAAACACATGCACCGTCTATTGCGCGCGGTCCGCTCACCACGCGTGCGCACTCGCCGCCAACGCCAAACCGGCCGATCTCGATGCCGGCCGTCGATCGCCTCACGCTGGCCGGTCGCCGTCGTCCTGGCCGGTGTTACAACTGCACACACTGTACCCACTAATCCCGTGACTACTGACCCGTGAGCGTAACTAATTAAACATGTCGGTGTACTGTATTGAGTTCTTCCTTTTAAATATCGGATCGAAGAGGACGATCTCGGGCTGTCGCTATCTGTGGGGTCTGCGCCGCAATGAGAGAGATCAGACATAGATTATCGAGTGTAAGTTTATTGAATGTCCCAAACGAAAAATAAAATAAAAGTTGAGCTCACCTTGAGTTTCATGTGGAATAGGAAGCATATGTGTGAAAGGTTTTCTTGGGAATTTGATTACCTCAATCCTATGATCCAATGAGTTTTCACAGAAAAAACTCTACAGGTTTAAATCCTCCGAAATTCCTATGGAATTTCTCCAATACGATCGACACTTCTCAGTCAGCGTGACAGTCAATTCGTAAAAAGGAAAGGTGTGTCACAGTCGGCATGCATGGGCAGTGTCGATCGATCGGGAGATTATTCTGTGCGGACGTGTATTTTGTTTTCTTTAGCCGTACGTATGTGCAGGCATGTTAGTACTACTCTACCTGAAAGGATGACGAGGTCCTTGACGTCGAGGCCCTTGCTGCCGAAGTTGGCCTCCAGCGCCGTGAAGTTGTCCGACGGCGAGGGGATGTCCGACAGCGCCTCCGACGCACGCGACACCACGCCGTCGCGCCGCCCGAGCTGCACGTCCCACAGGTCCCGACCGAACTGCATGCACGCGTGAATCACCAGACGTTTAGCCATCACCCGATCAGTGCACTGGCACTGAGCCACTAAGTCACGGACCGACCTGGACGGAGACGGCGTCCCTGGCGGCGAGCGCGACGATGTCGGCGCAGGAGACGACGCCGGGGCAGACGGCCTCCAGCACGGCCTTGGCGGTGTCCACGACGTCGAAGCCGCCCAGCGACCGGTTCGGCGCGGCGTCCTTCTCCGCCGTGTTGCCGCCGCCGGCCGCGGTGGACTCGATGAGCAGCGACGCGTCGCATCCCCTCACGAAGCAGTCGTGGAAGAAGAGGCGGAGCAGCCTGGCCGGGAGCGCGGCGGGGTCGTCAGCCACGCGCGCCTGCACGATGTCCCGCACCACCGCCTCCGCCGCCGGGCAGCTGTGCCGGTAGAAGTGCGCCTTCAGCGGCACCGCCTCGACGCCGACAACGCCGCCGGCCAGCGCACCGGCCAGGACGACCAGCACGATCAACGTTAGCGGCGCTCTCGTCATCGAGCTGGCTGGGTCTGGCGAAGCCGGCGTACGTGGCGCGCGGTACGTGGAATGGATGTGACGCGAGTGATGGTCGCGAGAGAGCGATGGAGCGATAGGCAGGTGAGATCGAGTAGTGGAAGCTAGCTAGGCTGCGCTAAGCTTATGGGGGTGTGGCTGTGTCTGCGTGCGCTTATTAAGGGGCGGCCACAGCGTGCGGCAGCCGGCATCGATGGCTGATCTCGACCATTGAGGTCCCAAGTGCAGTAGTCGTTCTGTTGACCGTCCGATCGTCATCTACCGGCGAGCAGGCATTAATACAAATCGGGCCTATTAAGGCCTCCCGTCGCAAACAGCAAGTTTTATGTCGTGTGTGACGGGAATGTTCGTCTACGGTAAAATATTTTGACCGTTGGCCCATGGCCTAGGCGGACACCATCGTGAGAACATCACACACGGAAATAGAACAAAAACTGATAGCCCAACATAAAGCACGCGGTTTAAGAAAATGAGCCATGTCGCACACGGTGATCTTTTCGTAACCGTGTGAAGTTATCCGCGATGTTTTAATTTTTTTTTATCGTTTTTGTTTCACGAGCCATCTGTGACGCGTACAAAATAATTAAGCGTGTGCAGAGACTTTTCTAGACGCCGCCGCTTGGTATGCCGTCGACGTGTGGCTTGCCGGCCGCTGCACTTATATCCTAGCGCTGCTATAACTAGAGCTCATCTGTACTACTGCATCTGCATCTAGATGGCTCGCACCAAGAAGATAGCTTGCCTTTCTTACGTGTGGCAAAGCCCGCCGCCGCAACGCCGCCGAGTTGAGCCGATGTCTCTGGTGGAGGAGGAGGAGGAGGAGGAGCAGCCCCTTCCAGCGCTGGAAGAGGTGGAAGCAGTCTCCTCCCCCTCTTTCTCCGACTGGTCCTCCTCGAACGTTGACTTTGAGAGGAACTTGGAGGACGACAAGGACACGATGACGGAGACGCCAGATGATTCTCCGCGTTTGGAATGGTGGGAGGAGACGGAGCACAAGGCCGAGGAGGAGGACGAGATGCTCGAGGAGCAGGAGGCGCTGCTAGAGTCCTTCGCCACTGCGCGCAAGGAAGAAAGGACTCCAGCGGCCCAGAGTGCTCTTCTCGCGGACATGGCCGCGTACCGGCCTGCCCGCGGTTTCCCATCGGAAGATTCGCCGAGGTTGCGTGTATTTGGAAGGCCACTGCGAATAGGCGCAAGGCCTTTGACGGCGACGCATCATGCTCCGTGAATGGTGAAGGTCCCACCGCCATCGTCGTCATCTCCTCAAACGAGGAGGAGTGTGATGTTCTATATTAGTATTAGTATGGCCAGTAGTTTCTATGTATATGTTATATTAGTGTAGCTAGTTGTTTCTATGTATATGTACTTCAAGTCTTATTTTAGTATGTAGGACCGAAATCTTTTGTAACGTGTTATATATTAGCCAGTGCCCAAATATTATGGACTGTTCTTGGAGTTGCACAATGTTACAGCGAATAATTTCAATAATATTAACATAGCATCATAAACAAATAGAAACGATTGTGCCGCAAAAGACCATGCGCGATGATTTTTTCACACACGAGTTATACCATGCATACTGTGTGCGACGGGACCTATCACACAGGATTTACAGAGTGCTACCCGTGAGCTTCCTTAGCAATAGCATATGACTATATATAAAAGTGTGATGACCCAGCATACCACTGCATGTTGTAGTATGCAAGTCTTTGACATAACACTCGTGAAGTACCATTTCACAAATATTACATCCCTCAGAGTGGTACAACAGAAACATAGCGGTCTTTATTCAAGCACTTAGTATTACAAGCAAAATTTGTACAAAGGACTCCAGTTCCTCCTCGGTCCAAAGAGAACACTAGAAGGTTCTACCTTCAAGCTACAAACCTTTACTAAAGATAGAAAGTAAGAGACTAAACATGATAACCCACTTAGGAAGCTTTATTCTATAGGGTTCAGTGTTGCCCAAGTCACTAAACTACTAAGCTAGCTGTCGGACTCCTCGTCGTGGCTCTCGCTACCTCCATAGGCGATGGTGTAGTCCACGCCTTCAAATCCACCGGACAGGTCCGGCTCCTTGTAATAGGATTCCTCAATGTCTTCCGGAGCTACGTCAGTCTCCTCGTGCTAGCCCTCCGAGTCTATGCATGAGATTTAAGGTGGAATGAGTACAAGCGTACTCAACAAGTTCATTTTAAAGGTAGAGGTGTTTGATGCACTGACCATGGCCGTGGACCAAAGAGTCCTAGGCAAATGCAGGTTTTCGTAATCATTTCTCCAAAAGGTTTGTTTTATTCCAAAAACTATGCCCGTCAGTCTTCATAGGTTGACGAGAGCTTTGATGGGCTCCTTTCTTGTCGTGTTCGTAGCTCCTTCCCGGAGGAAGTATCTTGATACTTTCTTACACTCTGCAGAGCTGGTCACTTGTACCCATAGGAGATCAAAGCCTTGCTGCTCAACCGGGCATACTTTCTCGTCCATACTTCCTTGGTATGGGGGCCAGTCGATTATCAGAGCCCATAATTGTCCTCCTCCGCGACCTCGCATACCCACCCTTTTGTAATGGCTTGGCCACAGGTTTTATACCCAATCTTTAGGGCATTCCCCACGCCATAGGCGTTATTCCCAATCTTTAGGGCATTCCCCGCTAGCCCTGGCCAAAGGTATTCCCCCATTTTGGGGCCTTAACCTAATCCCAGTTTTAGAACAATCCATCATAGACACCTAATACCGTGGGCACTGAGGGATCCCACCCATTACTGCAACCTAGCAGGAAGCAGCTACGGTACGGTACATCCATTGATATGCGAGAGCAAGTTGGTACATCTGACTCCTCCATCCATTGACGAAGCCCCCGCTTGCATTGAATCCAACGCCCCGGGATACCGTTAAGAAGAACAGCGGTCTGACTAGTATGATTGAGCGTCTGGATCCAATCCCGCCAAGCGGCGGGGAATCCCTTTGCCAGGAGAATGCGATCAAGAGCATCCCAACTAATAGAGTCAAAGGCCTTGCGGAAGTCAAGTTTGAAGACGGCCGCGGAAGCAGACCTCTTATGGCAAGCCTGAACAATATCTGCCGCGTAAACAAAATTTTCCGCAATAGACCGACCAGAGATAAACCCGGTCTGATCAGGGTGGACAAGAAAAGGAATCAGAGGGCGAAGTCTAAGCGTCAAACACTTGGAAAGAAACTTAAGACAGCTATTTTGAAGGGAGAATGGCCGAAAGTTATCAGGCTTATTAGCGCCGATTTTCTTTGGGAGGAGAACAATGTAGGATTTATTGATAGGCCGGAGGTCGGCGGAAAGGGAGTGAAAGTCGTGAAGGGACGCGAGAAGGTCGTTTTTGACAAGGTCCCAATACTTTTTGAAGAAAGCCGGGCCGAACCCATCCGGGCCAGGGCTAGAGTTACTGTTCATGGAAAGGACAGCAGCCCGAAGCTCATCCAAAGAGAAAGGTTGGACGAGAGAGGCTGCCTGGAAGGAGTCAAGGGAGGTGGAAGCAACAAGAGTGGAAAGGTCGAGACAGTCGGAAGAGAGACGGGGAAGCCCGAGGAGGTTTTTAAAGAAACTATGAAGGAGATGCTCCTTAGCGTCGTGAGAAAAAATGGGATTTCCATCAGAGTCATCCAGGACTGTTATCTGATTTTTTCTGAGCCGCGCAGAAGCGCAGAGATGGAAGCTTCCTATGTATACTCAATCACAACGAGCCTATAATAATTCAAAATCACATCTGAGAGTAGGTTTCATCTCTTACCATAAGAGATTCAAAATCACATGCTCCAACCTCCCACATCGAGCCTCTCAATCACAAAAGTCTACAACTTTCAACATAAAAATATATCAAAGCTCATCAAACGGAGGATATACATCATGTTTTCAACCACAACTAATTAGGAAGCTTCCTATGTATACTCCATAGCTAGGGTTAATTTTTTTACTTTTTGGACAAATAACCTGCTTAATAGTTGCAAGTAATCACTCATGCATTGCACTCTGGCTTCGTGTTCATATAAACACACCAAGAATAAACACAATATAACTCATCATGATTAATTACCACCAAAACAACACAGTATATTGTGTATCAATCAACTCATGGGTTGACCACCCTACAGTTTCTCCTGATCTCTCCCTGGTCGCCGGTGAGGACCCCAACGCGGCCCATCTTGCGGACAGCGTTCTTGAACTCCTTCAGGAAGTGCCCTTCCTTGGTGAGAGCATGGATCATGCCACGAGAACGGCGGTCAGCAAGCAGTGCGGCATCGGACCGGAACAGGCCACGGCCAAGCTTGAGGTTGACGTAGTAGTGGGAGTCGAACCGGGCTGGGCTGCCGGGATCCATGGGCACGGTAGTAGCGTTATTCGACGGCGACCCGCACGCAGCACGCAGCTGTTTGGCATAGGCAGCGTTGAGGGTCGGGTCGGTGGAGGGGGAGACGGCGCTGGCGGTGGTGGAGCTGAAGAGGCGGCTGCTGAAGAGGTTGCAGTGGCCGACGCCGATGGTGTGCGCACCTGCAGACACCCATGGTTACGCATGCATGGCAGCATGTGGAGTTCAGAATTTGGAATTAGAGGAAGAACGTTCAGATTTTAGTCTCTCGAAACAAGTGAGTTGTCAATCTATCAATTGTTCAACCGATGGTGGATGGCAAGTACCATTAAAACAAGTTAAAATAAGTTGCCAGGCAGTGGCTATTTCTTAGTTGGTCCAAAACCGTTTGCTCAGAAAATGTCTGCTAAATATTGGTGTCCTAGAACATTTTCTGTCATAACATTTCAGCAGGTACTTTTTTTACAAAGTAAAGTTCTTTTTCGAAAGATCACCCCTGTCTTTGTTTATGCTTTGGATTAGAGCAAATGACTCTAATTCGTCCACGCCTACGAATCAGATGATATTTTGAGCGATATGCTATACATTTTTATTGTTGTGTACACACAGCTTCTGTAATGATTTGAAAAAAAAAAGAATTTCTAGCTAGGTAGGGCCGTAGGGGTTAGCATATTGGTTTTATGGAACTGTGTCCACTCTAGCCCGTCCGAAGCATAATGCATGATTGACTCAAACTCTTGGATAGGTCCACTTAATTCAGCAGTTGAACCTCTATCTCGAGCGCAGCTTGGTAGCTTAGCTAGCTAGCCCATGCTGGTCAGCTGGTGCAATCCAATGGCCATTATTTGCGCTAAACAGCTCACAGATGGGCACTTGGAACTACACTACACTAGACCAGTCTATCTTGTTGGGACTGCACTTCACAAGCACTGTGTGCCCTAGAAGAAGAGCCCACAGAACTTAACCAATGATGCATGGGCCAAACGGAATCCAATCTCTTGCGCCACAGTTGCTTGGATTTGGTATTGTGTTGGTTAGGAGTGCTGATAGTTGGTAGTTACTGGTAACCACCACTAAGGCATGCACTACTACGAGTAGTACACGTCGTACTATCTAGGAGTGTTGGGGTACAACACAATTAGCTGTACCCATGATTGTCAGTATCCCGATACGTATCTTTGTATCTTACGATTTTACGATACTACTGCGGCCAATAGATACGTATCGTGATGGTATCTTAATCTGGGTGGTATCTTACTCGTATCCCGATACGTATCATGGTATCTTTAGTATCCCGATACAAAAACGATACAATACGATCCCACACCTATGGTAAAAATAAGGACACGGAGTCGTGGCAAGATTAAAATTAGTTTTGTAATCTTAAGGCTAACTATGTATATAAACAATACAACCTTCATTAGTTTTATTGAGATGGGTTTTAAAAAGAACTTCGTATATGCAAGAAAGCAGTCAACTAGCGAGTTGTGTGTATTCATTTTCTTTTCTTAAATCCGGTCTTTTGTTTTGTGGGTTCCTAATTAGTTATGATTGTATTATGTACCGGATGGGTGGGCCCATATTTATATTATAAATGCATCATTTTACATGATCAGATTCTATGAAATATACATAAAATATGCTTAAAATACAAATTAAAAATTAAATTCAGATATATTTTTTAGGTATATTAATAATATATACATCTATTTTATTAAAAATAGAAATATCATAGTATCGTGATACTACGATACGATTCTACGATACGATATTGCTGATAAGAAAACGATACTACCTAGTATCCCGATACTGACAACCTTAGCTGTACCAGCTGCATTAACGCATGCCCATGCATGCCAAAGATCTCAGCTCATTTGGTTGCTGGCAGATACAGATCAAGCTTGTGATGATTCTTGATGAGACAGCGGCCACTTCGATTTGCTGCATGCCTGATTGAGCAGGGCACATGCATGGATTACCACTCAGTGATGGTCTTTTCGTGGAAAAGTCGAAACTTAGATCGAGTTTGCTTTTGACTTGGCTATAAATAACTAGCTGATTTGTGACCATCATAAGCATTATGGACATGCAAACATAGTACTATTATACATCGTGTCCTCTTAATAGACTTCTTAAGGAAGTAAACTGTTTTTTAAACTTGGGCTTGTAGTTAGTTGTTAGCCATTGATGAGTGATATGATTCGTTTCAGCTTTCGAAAGTGCATGCACATGTCGATCCTATATATGATTGTAGTGGACATTTACCTATATGTGCATCAGACTTGTCTTTTCTTTGCTTATAGGTTCACTCTTGTCTCATTTAAGTCCATCTCATACTCTCCCTGAATATATAAGTGATCAGTAATGTTGTAAAGCTTCGATTGCTAATATTGTGGATTGGGCTTCTCGGAAAACTGCCAATCTAATTTCGTTGCAAAATATTTCGGTCTCATATGTCTTTTTAATTACTATCTTGGAGGCATATTAAATGTAAATAAAAATTCTAGTCGAAAGTAACAGACTAGAGACTATGAAACGTCAAGACCATCATATATTTTGGGAATCCAGGAGGTACTGGTTTACATGCATTTCTCAATATCCAGTACTCTAGTTAAAGTATTAAATAGCCAACTATAGCCTTTTGGGAAGCCTGTGGCTATGGTAAGGTCTTCATAGGCTATAACAAGATTAGCCGCTACTACTAGTCTGACTAAGTTGATTTAGCCCCAATTTAGCCTCTTAGCCACTATCTTTCTGCACATGGGCCCACAAGTTTTAGGACAAAAAGTTTCGGCCAATTTGACTACCAAAACCGACCGCCTTTTTAACCCTATCCCAAAATCTCACTCCTCTCCTCTCTTCCTGTAATATATGAAAAGAACTATGCCTAGAACTTATTCATATTTCTTATATGACTGTTTATATGTTATACATCTGTGAATTATTGATATATATATATATGAATATAAGCTTCCTAAATTTGATTTTTTATAATAATTTAGCAAAACCGCTATATGGTCATAGTTGCATTATAGTCTAGCCCAGGTGCCCAGCTATAGTCTTTTATAACTTTGAGTTTAGTAATCCAACCTATCCATAGTAAGTGCCAGTGACTTTGTATGAACTTTGTACAAGGTTAGTACGAAATCATCTTCGCTTATTATGGATTAGAGGGAGTAGTAGATTTTTTTTTTCAAAAATACATCATGGAAAGGCGCCTGTCTAATACGTATAGTACTAGATAATTTAGACGACCTTAAAGCCAGAGAGGGTGTAGTAACTACTCCCTCCATTCGTAAATATAAGATTTTTTAGTTTTATAAAGTAAATGTATCTAGACATCTCTTAGTGTGTAGGTTTATTCGAATATACACACTAAAATGTGTCTAGATACATTTACTTCAGAAATCTAAAACATCTTATATTTATAAACGGAGGGAGTAGTAACTAGCCTTAGCCGGCGGTGGTGTGGCTCAGGTATAGCTATGAGCTAGCTTATCAGCAAGCAGCGGGCTCGAGTGGTCGATCGATGCACCGACGCATGAATGCTCGGATGGTGGTTGCCCCGTCCCTTTCTATCACTTGCTAGCTAAGCTTAGGCAAACACATGCACCGTCTATTGCGCGCGGTCCGCTCACCACGCGTGCGCACTCGCCGCCAACGCCAAACCGGCCGATCTCGATGCCGGCCGTCGATCGCCTCACGCTGGCCGGTCGCCGTCGTCCTGGCCGGTGTTACAACTGCACACACTGTACCCACTAATCCCGTGACTACTGACCCGTGAGCGTAACTAATTAAACATGTCGGTGTACTGTATTGAGTTCTTCCTTTTAAATATCGGATCGAAGAGGACGATCTCGGGCTGTCGCTATCTGTGGGGTCTGCGCCGCAATGAGAGAGATCAGACATAGATTATCGAGTGTAAGTTTATTGAATGTCCCAAACGAAAAATAAAATAAAAGTTGAGCTCACCTTGAGTTTCATGTGGAATAGGAAGCATATGTGTGAAAGGTTTTCTTGGGAATTTGATTACCTCAATCCTATGATCCAATGAGTTTTCACAGAAAAAACTCTACAGGTTTAAATCCTCCGAAATTCCTATGGAATTTCTCCAATACGATCGACACTTCTCAGTCAGCGTGACAGTCAATTCGTAAAAAGGAAAGGTGTGTCACAGTCGGCATGCATGGGCAGTGTCGATCGATCGGGAGATTATTCTGTGCGGACGTGTATTTTGTTTTCTTTAGCCGTACGTATGTGCAGGCATGTTAGTACTACTCTACCTGAAAGGATGACGAGGTCCTTGACGTCGAGGCCCTTGCTGCCGAAGTTGGCCTCCAGCGCCGTGAAGTTGTCCGACGGCGAGGGGATGTCCGACAGCGCCTCCGACGCACGCGACACCACGCCGTCGCGCCGCCCGAGCTGCACGTCCCACAGGTCCCGACCGAACTGCATGCACGCGTGAATCACCAGACGTTTAGCCATCACCCGATCAGTGCACTGGCACTGAGCCACTAAGTCACGGACCGACCTGGACGGAGACGGCGTCCCTGGCGGCGAGCGCGACGATGTCGGCGCAGGAGACGACGCCGGGGCAGACGGCCTCCAGCACGGCCTTGGCGGTGTCCACGACGTCGAAGCCGCCCAGCGACCGGTTCGGCGCGGCGTCCTTCTCCGCCGTGTTGCCGCCGCCGGCCGCGGTGGACTCGATGAGCAGCGACGCGTCGCATCCCCTCACGAAGCAGTCGTGGAAGAAGAGGCGGAGCAGCCTGGCCGGGAGCGCGGCGGGGTCGTCAGCCACGCGCGCCTGCACGATGTCCCGCACCACCGCCTCCGCCGCCGGGCAGCTGTGCCGGTAGAAGTGCGCCTTCAGCGGCACCGCCTCGACGCCGACAACGCCGCCGGCCAGCGCACCGGCCAGGACGACCAGCACGATCAACGTTAGCGGCGCTCTCGTCATCGAGCTGGCTGGGTCTGGCGAAGCCGGCGTACGTGGCGCGCGGTACGTGGGATGGATGTGACGCGAGTGATGGTCGCGAGAGAGCGATGGAGCGATAGGCAGGTGAGATCGAGTAGTGGAAGCTAGCTAGGCTGCGCTAAGCTTATGGGGGTGTGGCTGTGTCTGCGTGCGCTTATTAAGGGGCGGCCACAGCGTGCGGCAGCCGGCATCGATGGCTGATCTCGACCATTGAGGTCCCAAGTGCAGTAGTCGTTCTGTTGACCGTCCGATCGTCATCTACCGGCGAGCAGGCATTAATACAAATCGGGCCTATTAAGGCCTCCCGTCGCAAACAGCAAGTTTTATGTCGTGTGTGACGGGAATGTTCGTCTACGGTAAAATATTTTGACCGTTGGCCCATGGCCTAGGCGGACACCATCGTGAGAACATCACACACGGAAATAGAACAAAAACTGATAGCCCAACATAAAGCACGCGGTTTAAGAAAATGAGCCATGTCGCACACGGTGATCTTTTCGTAACCGTGTGAAGTTATCCGCGATGTTTTAATTTTTTTTTATCGTTTTTGTTTCACGAGCCATCTGTGACGCGTACAAAATAATTAAGCGTGTGCAGAGACTTTTCTAGACGCCGCCGCTTGGTATGCCGTCGACGTGTGGCTTGCCGGCCGCTGCACTTATATCCTAGCGCTGCTATAACTAGAGCTCATCTGTACTACTGCATCTGCATCTAGATGGCTCGCACCAAGAAGATAGCTTGCCTTTCTTACGTGTGGCAAAGCCCGCCGCCGCAACGCCGCCGAGTTGAGCCGATGTCTCTGGTGGAGGAGGAGGAGGAGGAGGAGGAGCAGCCCCTTCCAGCGCTGGAAGAGGTGGAAGCAGTCTCCTCCCCCTCTTTCTCCGACTGGTCCTCCTCGAACGTTGACTTTGAGAGGAACTTGGAGGACGACAAGGACACGATGACGGAGACGCCAGATGATTCTCCGCGTTTGGAATGGTGGGAGGAGACGGAGCACAAGGCCGAGGAGGAGGACGAGATGCTCGAGGAGCAGGAGGCGCTGCTAGAGTCCTTCGCCACTGCGCGCAAGGAAGAAAGGACTCCAGCGGCCCAGAGTGCTCTTCTCGCGGACATGGCCGCGTACCGGCCTGCCCGCGGTTTCCCATCGGAAGATTCGCCGAGGTTGCGTGTATTTGGAAGGCCACTGCGAATAGGCGCAAGGCCTTTGACGGCGACGCATCATGCTCCGTGAATGGTGAAGGTCCCACCGCCATCGTCGTCATCTCCTCAAACGAGGAGGAGTGTGATGTTCTATATTAGTATTAGTATGGCCAGTAGTTTCTATGTATATGTTATATTAGTGTAGCTAGTTGTTTCTATGTATATGTACTTCAAGTCTTATTTTAGTATGTAGGACCGAAATCTTTTGTAACGTGTTATATATTAGCCAGTGCCCAAATATTATGGACTGTTCTTGGAGTTGCACAATGTTACAGCGAATAATTTCAATAATATTAACATAGCATCATAAACAAATAGAAACGATTGTGCCGCAAAAGACCATGCGCGATGATTTTTTCACACACGAGTTATACCATGCATACTGTGTGCGACGGGACCTATCACACAGGATTTACAGAGTGCTACCCGTGAGCTTCCTTAGCAATAGCATATGACTATATATAAAAGTGTGATGACCCAGCATACCACTGCATGTTGTAGTATGCAAGTCTTTGACATAACACTCGTGAAGTACCATTTCACAAATATTACATCCCTCACAGTGGTACAACAGAAACATAGCGGTCTTTATTCAAGCACTTAGTATTACAAGCAAAATTTGTACAAAGGACTCCAGTTCCTCCTCGGTCCAAAGAGAACACTAGAAGGTTCTACCTTCAAGCTACAAACCTTTACTAAAGATAGAAAGTAAGAGACTAAACATGATAACCCACTTAGGAAGCTTTATTCTATAGGGTTCAGTGTTGCCCAAGTCACTAAACTACTAAGCTAGCTGTCGGACTCCTCGTCGTGGCTCTCGCTACCTCCATAGGCGATGGTGTAGTCCACGCCTTCAAATCCACCGGACAGGTCCGGCTCCTTGTAATAGGATTCCTCAATGTCTTCCGGAGCTACGTCAGTCTCCTCGTGCTAGCCCTCCGAGTCTATGCATGAGATTTAAGGTGGAATGAGTACAAGCGTACTCAACAAGTTCATTTTAAAGGTAGAGGTGTTTGATGCACTGACCATGGCCGTGGACCAAAGAGTCCTAGGCAAATGCAGGTTTTCGTAATCATTTCTCCAAAAGGTTTGTTTTATTCCAAAAACTATGCCCGTCAGTCTTCATAGGTTGACGAGAGCTTTGATGGGCTCCTTTCTTGTCGTGTTCGTAGCTCCTTCCCGGAGGAAGTATCTTGATACTTTCTTACACTCTGCAGAGCTGGTCACTTGTACCCATAGGAGATCAAAGCCTTGCTGCTCAACCGGGCATACTTTCTCGTCCATACTTCCTTGGTATGGGGGCCAGTCGATTATCAGAGCCCATAATTGTCCTCCTCCGCGACCTCGCATACCCACCCTTTTGTAATGGCTTGGCCACAGGTTTTATACCCAATCTTTAGGGCATTCCCCACGCCATAGGCGTTATTCCCAATCTTTAGGGCATTCCCCGCTAGCCCTGGCCAAAGGTATTCCCCCATTTTGGGGCCTTAACCTAATCCCAGTTTTAGAACAATCCATCATAGACACCTAATACCGTGGGCACTGAGGGATCCCACCCATTACTGCAACCTAGCAGGAAGCAGCTACGGTACGGTACATCCATTGATATGCGAGAGCAAGTTGGTACATCTGACTCCTCCGTCCCACAACATATCCTATGGTTTTGTGTGGTTTATGACCCTAGAATCACTGGCATTATTGGTTATTAATCCTAGGTGAACTTTCCAGTTGTAGTGGGACCTGCACCAATACTCATACCATGGTCCCACTGCCCACCATCCTAGGGAAACAACCATTCCGATTGAAACCACTACTTCATCTTACTTATGAAAGAAGAACTCTTTGATTTTAATGCAGTAGTGATATAATAGAGTTGCAAGTAATTTGATAAAAGTATTGCAAAGACATGAGCAAGTGATGAACTTTCCTGCATACTACAAGGTAGTGCAGTTGGAGGGTTTGACGTGACCCAGGACCTCAGGATGCTTTAAGGTGGTGTGTTATATATAACCCCATTAAGTGATTTATTTAGTTATGGTATTTATATATTATTTTTATGATTTTAAAGAACATATGACTAATTTAACCTCACTCAAGAAAAATGGTGAATTATCCTTGAATGATTTTTTTCTTAAATAATTTGCACTTGGTGTTATATTAGTTTGTCTTTAGATTTCCTTTTTCATCTAATACGTCTTAAATATTTAGAGTTAAATCTTTTGGGATATTACCCCCTCATTTTTCTCTTTTAAATAAGCATTAAAATTTAGTTTTAAAAGTAAATTTCCAAAAAAATCAATTAATATTCATTTTTGGACTCAACATAATTTATTTTACACAGAGGGTATTTTCCTTTAATTTTTGGTGTGCTAAAAGTATTTTTAGGTTTTATTTTAACCTTAAAGTCTTTTCCTGATTTTTGACAATTAATTAAACTGCCCCTATGGCCCACCGGTCAGACCTTCTCGAATGGGTTAGGTCGAATCGGCCTAGCTCGATCGGCCCAGACCGCCAGCCCTGCGCCAAACCCTAACCCTAGTTCCCCTCTCCCGCTCCTGCGACTAGAATCGCCCTCACCGTCGCCGCTCAAATCCGGCGACCTCCGGCGGTCTCCATCGCCGCTCTACGGCGCAATCGCTCTGCCGCCGTCCCCCTCACCATTTGACCCCGAGGAATCACCTCCTTCGGCTCCGTTCGCTCCCGCCGAGTCAAACCCTACCTCAGTGCCGAGGTGGTCCAAGTTGTGCCTGTGTCCTCCTCGCTCCGTGACGAGGGTTAACTCGACAAATGTCCTAGATGAAGGACTTAGGATCGGGGAGATAGAGCGTCGGATGAACTCGAAGGTAAAATCAGTCAAACAAGGTGTCTATCGAAAGTAAACGTGGGTGTAAACCTGGCTAGCTTTCAATTTGTCCTCTACCATCCCCTCCTGGCCCCTATATATATAGGTGGCCAGGTATCAGGGATCGGGAGGGATCCGATACAGATTACAATATCGACATACGATATGAATTCGTATTTCGACTAGTATTACAATTGGGCTTAGCTTAATGGGCCTCAGGGGTACTTAACTGACGGGCTCTATTATCTATACCCTTGTCAGTAGCCCCCGAGATTCTACCAGAATTGCATATTCGGGTTGAATCTCAGATCTTCAAATCTTCGACTTGATCAACTTTGACTTCTTCTTATCTTCAAATCTTCGACTGGGTCTTTCGACTTATCTCTTTATTATGATATCTCGCAAGGAGTTTTGATGAATAAGCCCGACAACTCTGACGGATCAAGAGGCCAGTTAACTGCGGAAACAGATACTTGTCACCTACTTCAAATTCAATCCCCTTGGATTTGAATTTGGGAAACCGGTCAAACCCATTCTTTTGCCGCATTTAGGACTTACAAAGAATGAATCCCAGTGGTTCTCAAGGTACCCAGTGCGTCCACCAGGATTTTCTTCTCGTCGTAGACACGGATAAGTACCAGCAGAGTGCATCCATGTGCGTATACCAGGCCACACAGGATGAATCCCGGGGTCTTACCTTCGTGATATATTTCAACCATGGCATTCAAGTTTTGTCGCGATGACGCAACTCGAGAATCATATGTCGCAGCCTTGTTTGACTGATTCAATGTGCCAAATATTTGTGTTATTCAACCTTGGTTGATAAAACTCCCTCCCGATGGTAGTAGTGATGCTTTTGAACTCTCCTTGCGTCTTTTCCTCCATTATTCATGATAAAGCATCATCGGGTGCGCGCCCAGCGCTCCCGATGGGAGTAGCCCCCGAGGCTATAGTCGAAAAAAAATTATTTCGAGTATAGGCTCAAAGACAATGTGCCTTCTTTCATATCATCAGATTGTAGCTTTACTCAATAATATCGTCGGGTGCGCGCTCAGCGCTCCCGATGGTAGTAGCCCCCGAGGCTATAGTCGAATATTTTCGGGTATAGACTCAAAGAATGAGTTTTCCTCCACTGATCTCTTTGTTTCTTTTCATCAATTTTTCATCGACTTCCTTGGTCATCATCAATACGCAGATACGTCACACCAGACTTTCCCATGAATGTTTTTCATACTAGCTTTCACTACTGTCACAGTCTCATTTCTCGTTTACTCAAATTCCCGTGACGTCATTAATATAATTACCTTTAATTGATGCTGACCGTTATCCATGGGCAGCGCAATAATTTCATAATTTTCTTTCCCATTAGTGGGCCACCGTTTCCGCTCCTTGCGCCACGTCTCAGCCCATGTTCCTTCACCAGGAAGCTATATAAGGGGGAGAGTGGGGAATTTACTGTTTACCAGTTCCTCGCTTCTGCCGCCGCCACCATTGTTGCAAACTTTGCGCACCTCTGAGCTCCTTCACAACCCCCGTGCACAAGCTGTAGATGCGCGTCAAGACTCGTGCGCATAAGAACAAGATGGGCAAGAGCATCACTGCGAACTCCGCGACTAGCTGGGTGCCTTCTGATTTCAAGCAGAAGGATCTAGAAAAGGCTCAAGTCGATGGCCTCATCTCTGCCAATGATCAGGTCATCTTCCCTAGCACCGATCGCATCCCCAAGCCCCCGAGCGGTTTCTGGGTGATGTTTCTCGCCTTTCTCTTACGTGGTCTTTCTTTCCCAGCCCACGAGTTCCTTCGTGGGCTCCTTTTTGTGTATGGTGTGCAGCTTCACTAGCTCACACCAAACTCAATCCTTCATATTGCTTGTTTTATCACCCTATGCGAATCGTTTCTGGGAATCGAACCCCACTTTCTTCTCTGGAAATTCCTCTTTCGGCTCCGCCCCAGTGTCGCTTTATCAAAAAAGCCTGAACTGGGCGGAGTTGTTGTTTCTATTCGTGCTGAATCTCAGTACTTAGAGTTTTCCATGGCTGCCTCAGTACAAGGTTGGAGGAAAAAATGGTTTTATATCAAATATCGGAAAGTTTCTTCCTCTGACCAGTACGGCATTGCCCCTTTTGATGCCTCTAAAGAAGTGAAAAAATTGACCTCGTGGGATTCGCCTCCAACTGAAGCTGAGATGGAGGAAATCAAACCGCTTCTAGCCCGCATTCAGGCTCTGAAAAGTGGTAAAGGAGGTGCGCTTTCGGGCACTCAACTTATGGCGTTTTTCCTGCAACGTCGAGTTCAACCCCTTCAACATCGTTTTTCCAAACTGTGGTCTTATTCTGGCTTGGGAGATTCTTCTCGAGTATCTGATGATCTTATGGAGAAGAAAGATCTCGACAAGCGAGTGAGAGCTCTTACTACTCTCACTAAAGATCATGAAGTTGTGGATTTGGCCGCTAGATACTTCGACTCCGAACACCCCTTGCCCGCGATATGTATACTGTCTTCATTTTACTCGTCTTCTTTTACTTTATCGCTATTTTTCTTACAATTGTCCACTTGGTTTCCTTTCAGGATCACCAGTCCCTTGCATCTCGCCCTCCTCTTCCAGAGGGAGGAGCCCTTCAGGATGTGCCCGTTTCCGCTGCCTCCGAAGCCCCCGAGGCTGAGGACAGCCAAGAAGGAGACGAAGCCGAAGATTATTTGGAAGGGACTAGCTCGACTACGTCGCCTCCTCCTGCACTTTTTGAAGACCTTGGTCTCGATAAGAAGAGGAAGCGTGTGACGGAGCTCCTTTCTTCGAGTACTTCGGCGCACAAGAATGTGATCGGGGAGACCTCTGTGCTAGAGGAAGAAGTAGAGTTTTTCGACCTCTTGGACTCGTGAGTGTTTTGCTGTTGTTTTCATATACTCTTTTTTTCTGTCGACTTGGACAGAGTACTCTACCTTTTGCTTCCTTTTCAGTGACGAGGAGGACCCGAAGAAATTTGCTGCTACTACCCCTACTACTGATACTCCTGTTATCGACGAACCACCTTCACAAGAGGTTGATCCGGTTGTGAAATCTCCGAAGGCTCCAAAGGTTCCTGTTAAAAAGGTCGTCGCTACTCGTGGTTCCAAGCGTGTGAAGAGGTCGATAGACGCCGGTGCTTCCCTTGAGACCCATCGGTCCACGAGCTCCTCTGATGATGTGCGTGTTGATACTGGTATTTTCGCTTTTGTTTCTTGCATGATCTTCATACTCACATACTTTTCCTGGACAGGTCTTGATGAAGAAATTTGTCACTCTGGGCACTGAATGTGTCGAGTATTTGAAAGCTACTAGGGCTTCCGAGGGTAATCTTCTTTCCTAAATTTTGCTTGTATTGAGTGCCTTTCTTTGCTTCTTTATTTGATTTTCTTTTCCCTTTTTTGAATTGCAGATGCTTTGGCGGCAGCTAATGCTCGCATTTCGTCTCTGGAAGCTGAACTCGAAGCTTCCAGAAAAACTTGGGATGCCGCCACTGCTGCCAAAACCACTGCTGAGAAGTCTACTGAATCAGCATTGGCTAGGGCAAAGAAAGCGGAGAAAGCCCTTTCTGACACTAATAAGGAGCACATCCAGCGGGAACAGGCCGTGACTAAACGGCTTAATAAAATATCTGCTCTTGCTGGAGGTACATACCATGCCTATCCCTTCTTTTGTTGAGTTGCCCGCTCTTATGCTTGCTGATGTGTGCTTTTTCCTCTGTCTTTGTTTCCTTGGTTGTGTAGAACGTACTGGGGTGTCTTCATCATCTTTGCAGCCAGACGATGATTCTCTCCTGGCTGCAGTTAACTTCCTGGAGGCAAACTGGATTTCTGTCCAGGAAATCTTCGAGTTGGCTAGCCGCGTGCTCACGCGGATTTTCGTCGGGTTGTGGCCCAAGCAAAAAATGGAGATGCCAGATAATGATTTGAAGAAACTTGCCAAGGCCTTTGACACCCCCGATGATCCTATCCTTCTTATGAAGGGCCGCTCCATGAAGCGAGGTGTCGAGGGGGCCATTGTACTTTCATACGCACATGGCGAGGTGGTCGACTGGGAGAAGGTGAGCTCTTCCCACGGTCGACCCCTTTCGGAGCTGCGGGTTTTCTTCGAGAAGGTGAAGAAGTACGCGCCAGGCATCGTATCGATAATTTCTCCTTCGGCGGCTTCTACGACCTCTGCTACGCCAGTTTCTTTGACTCCGGTGACAAGTGGATCCGTGCCTCCTCCCAACGCTGGTGCTACCTCTGCCACGCCTACTTCTGCTGCGGACCCTGAGGCTGAGGTGGCGTAGACTTAGCCTCCCTTTGTAATCTTAGTTTATTATGATGTAGTGAACTTTTAGTCGCATGTAGCCCGAGAACTAGTCAGAGGACTTGTGCTTTTGTAAATATTCTTCTTTTGTGAAATGTCGTGTTTGATTTAGTTTCTGAGATGCTCTCTTTTCCTTTCTTTTGGCTTCCAGCCTATGCATGCTAGTGGGTCGTCGGGTCGCGATCGGGCTTCATCTCCTGTCAATATTTTCGACTCCAGAGCTTCTTTGCCTCCTCATCCTTCTTGTCGATGTACTGAGTATTCCTTGAGGATTTTGGACCTTGAAAGCCGTTTGACTTTGATGAAGCGCCAAGCACAGATGGCTATGGATAAAGCCAGCAAATCTTGCGGCTTTATGAAACAGATATCCAAACTCGAGGATAAGGTGTCGGGTCTGACGGCCAGAATTGTGCATCTGGAAGAATGCGACTCCTTCCTTGTTGGTATAGTTGAATATGTTTGTGAGCTATTGCGATGTAAGGTTCCTTGCAACCTTCCTCTTTTTCCCTTTTACTCCATTACTATTGGCCAATGACTTCTTATTATCGCAGGCACTTGCTTGGACTTCGTTGGTGAGACTCGTCGGGTTTCTGAACGAATCGCGGCTCTTGAGAGATCATCAGAGGGAGTCAAAAGTTTGTGGTCTGATCCCCGGCACCGTCGTGCTATTGTGCTTCTTCAAGATCGTGCTCAGCACATTGGAGAAGCTATTGATGGTTGTCAAAGATCTTTGACTACCATGTATTCCGTGATGCTCCCTCATAATCCTCTTCCTGGAACCTTTCCGCAGCTACTCGATGCTTTTATATCTAGTCAGCGAATTCATCGACTGATAGAACTCAACTTAGTGGCCGGTGCCAATTTTGCTATTGGTTGGACACGTAAGTGGCATCCAAGGCTTAATTATAGTTCCATGTCACTAAGTTTGCCTCCAGGGGGAGCTATGTTGCGAGTCCATATGGATGCTACTCTTCAACCAGCAAGGAGGCTCATAGCTATGTTACTTCGGGAGGATGCCGCGTTTTTCCGCGAACATCATTATTTAGATCCTTTGGGCGTAGATGATTCTGATCAGCCGCTGCTGTGACATTTGTATTTTTGTGTGTATAACGCGAGAGTTTTTGTTTTCTAACTCCTTTTGTCAGAAATTTTATTCTCAGAGCATTTTACCTTTGTGGATATCGGTGCGTTTGCCGCAATTTTTTCTTGAGGACGCGTAAACTTGAATAGGAGGAACTTTTGTCTTTATTTATGCTTATAATGTAAGATACATGGGGTGACCCAAGAGATCCGGCCAATGACCTGTGTTCTGGATCTAGAGGGCATTTCCCTGGAATAACTCGTGGCTTTTACAGCCTTATTTTTCTACTCTACTTTTTGTTTGTCTTGTCGCCTATGTCGCTTGAGTCTTCTCTTCTTCTCCTGTTGGCTTCTCTTGTTCTGATTGCTGTACCCGAGGTTTCTTCACTTCTGGCTCTGCTGGGTGTCCTTCGAGTTGCTATGTAACTTCTGTAGTCGCGCTTTTTGCTATGTAGTTGGGTTCTCCGTAGCTTGCCATTATGCCAAAGTTTTGGGCCATCTTGTGAAATTCCTTGTCGCATAGATCTGATAGCTCAAAGCTTCCTTTGACTGTAATAATTCCATTGGGTCCTGGCATTTTTAGTACCAGGTAAGTGTAGTGAGGTACTGCCATGAATCACGAAAACGCGGGTCGCCCGAGGATCGCATGATATTGTGATGGCCAGTCCATGACTTCAAAGTCGAGGTTCTCCCTTCTATAGTTTTACCGATTTCCGAAGCAAACGTTGAGTGCTATTCGACCTAGCGGATAGTTTGCACTTCCTGGGACTATTCCGTGGAAGGAGTAGTCAGTTGGCTTCAGGAACTCTAATGAAATGTGCATTGCTCATAGAGTCTTTGCGTAGATCAGATTTATTCCACTTCATGCATCCATGAATACTCTGTCGACATCGTACGTCCCTATTTGAGCTTTGAGTACCAAAGACGCATTTCCTAGCCGAGGTACTGTTATTGGGTGATCGTCTCTGCTGAATTCTATGGGTTGCTCTGACCAGTGTAGATATTCCGTTGTTGCTGGAGGCGAAGTTATTATGAGGTTAACTTGTCGAGTTATACTTTTCTCCTGTTTGTTCGACTTGGGCACTGGCTGTATCATTGCTGTGATGTGCCCTTTAGATGGAACATATCCTTCGTCGTCGTCGCGTCCCTGGTTCGGCTGATCTTGACCCTTAGGAACTCCATTGTTTCCTTGTTGAGTTGCAGATGCGTTGCTTGTGTTTCCTTCGTATCCCTGCCGTTTTGCTTCGGCCTGCTTGCTGAGTGCTACTTCCTGTAGTTTCAAGAACATAGTGCAATCTTTCATTGCGTGTCTGGATACTCGTTTCCCATCGACAAACGCGGAGTGTATATGACATGGTCCGTTTAGCATATCCTCTGGTGATGGGTTGTACTCTCTGGATTCCCTTGTCTGAAACTTTTTGTAGTCTTCTTTTCCGTAGCTATGATATCCCGAGCTTTTATGGTCGTTACCTTGGTAGCTATTGTCCTTATACCCTGCGGCTACTTGGCTATGAGAGCCATAGTTGTCGTAATTGCGGGATCTCCTCTTTTGGCCTCCATATCTGTTCCCTCTATTGTCCTCTGGCAATTGTGTTCGTTTGTTGTTGCATGCATCTTCTCCATCTGCAAATCTGTTTGCTATATCCATTAGATCTGATACTGTTTTCGGCTTGATTCTGCCCATCTCTTCGACTAGGTCTCCTCGCCTTAGCCCGACTATGAATGCATCTATTGCTCTTTCGTCTGAAACTTCAACTGCCGAATTTTTGATTATGCTCCACCTTTGGATATATGCCCTTAATGTCTCACCGCGTTGCTGTACGCAGGCTTTGACTTCTTCTATGGATGCTGGCCGCTTATATGTCGACTTGAAGTTGCTCGTAAATTGTTTTGTGAGCTCCTCTCAGCTTCCAATTGTTTCTTTTCCTAGTTTGCTCAACCATGACCTTGCTGCGCCGGTGAGGTGTAGTTGCAAACTTTGCATTGCTGTTTCCCTGGTTCCTCCTAGTAGTTTTACTGCTTGTAGGTAATCTAAAAGCCATGACTGTGGCTCCTGAGATCCGTCATACTTTTGTTGATCATGGGGTAGTTTGAAACCTTTGGGTACTGGCGTGATGCGAACCCTATGGGTAAAGCATGGCGCCCCCATCTCCTTTTCGTCGTCTTCGTAATCATATGCTCTGTTGGGAGTTCTAGATCGTCGGGTTCCTTTGTTCTTTGGACTGTTGTGTCGCCCTGGTGATGGTGTTCTAGATCGTCGACTTCCGCTTCTGTGCCAAGGACTGTTGTGATGGCGTGGTGATCTTGGTTTGTGAGTTCCCTTGTTGTGGTATGCCTCCTCCTCTTTTGCTGATAACTTGTTGCCTACCATCTTTAATCCCTGCAGTGCTGCCCGATGCATATGTTCCCTTGGATCTCCTGGACTTGGTCTCGTTGTGTGCAGGTATGCTTGAGCTGCCACCAGCGCTGCTTCAGGTGTCTTTGGTATAATGTTCCCTTGCTCGTCGACTGATAAGAAAGACGAGTCGAGGTTTTTGGAGAGACTTTGCCTATCTGAGTATTCGAGGTTCTCGTACCTTGAACCGTGCCGATGATGTCTTTTGCCATTCGTGTACGATGCGTCGCTACGTGCTCTGCGAGCAGTGTCACTTGCTACAATGGCTGAGTCTTTTCTCTTCTGTACTTCAATTCTTTCTTTCGCTAGTAGCTTTAACTGCTGTCTTAGGGCATAGTGGTACCCCAAAAGCATATTTTTGCTAGCATTATTTGGTATTGGCGTGCAGTGCTCCACAGCTATTTTGATTATCCTCCATTCATCGACTGATAGTCGAACTTTTTCCCGGTTTACCAGGGAATCCACAGTTTCTCCTTCTGCCAGGTGGTTTGCCCCCCTGTTTATGTTTGCTGGGTTGAGCACTAGATTGTTATTTTCGTCAAGCTCTTCTGAGTTGTCCTCTGTAATAGCGAGTACTTGGTACCGATTGTCGAACTTACTATCGAAGCTTGAGAAGATTGAATTTTCATCCTCATGAAGCTCTAACACTATCTTCCAGGTGTCCGTTGATTTATCTGAAGTGTCATCATGGCTAATCATCAGATCTTTGAGTTGTACTTCTATGTCGAAGTTTCCCATGGTTTTGTCGCCTTCTGCGAATTTTCTTTTTTCTATTTCTATTTCCATGGAGCTGACCGGCGAATTTACTTCGCTGGAAGAGCCTTCTAATGATTCTGACATTGTTTCTGTCTTGGACTTGCTTGCCGATGAACCCGGTTTCGTCGGATCTGAAAGGCGAATCGAACCTAGTGATCCGACGCGAAAGTTTAGGCTTCTGATCGTCAAATCCATATCTTGATCCATGCTCTCGAATACTTGCGTGAAACTTGACTGGTGAGGTTGAAAATCGACGGTTCTGAAGGGTATCTGGATTTCATCGACTTCTGGACTATTGTTGGCTAAAAGCGAAAAAGCCGTCGAATTCATGATTCCAACACCCAGAGTCCCCACGGTCAGCGCCAATTGACGAGGGTTAACTCGACAAATGTCCTAGATGAAGGACTTAGGATCGGGGAGATAGGGCATCAGATGAACTCGAAGGTAAAATCAGTCAAACAAGGTGTCTATCGAAAGTAAACGTGGGTGTAAACCTGGCTTGCTTTCAATCTGTCCTCTACCATCCCCTCCTGGCCCCTATATATATAGGTGGCTAGGTCTCAGGGATCGGGAGGGATCCGATATAGATTACAATATCGACATACGATATGAACTCGTATTTCGACTAGTATTACAATTGGGCTTAGCTTAATGGGCCTCAGGGGTACTTAACTGACGGGCTCTATTATCTATACCCTTGTCACTCCGGCTCTACGATGTCCTGATGCTGGGAAAGAAAGCCCCGGCAGGCGCTGCAGGTTGCGGCCTGGCGTTGGTCTGGCGCTGACGTGCCTCTGGGCTGCCGTGTCGCGGTGCCGCTGGCCTCGGCCTTCTCCTCGGTCTCAGGCAAGCTTTTCCCCCTCTCACCTCTACCATCCTCTGCTCTATAGATTAGGAGTTAATGGTTGTGTACTTGTGTGTGGTCACTTAACCGTGGTGTTGATTCACTACTTCCATTTTCTTACCTATTGTGATGGTGTGACCATGGATCCTCTGTTCTATGCCTTGTACTTGCCTTGATGCTCTAGTTTGGGTGCTTATCTCACCCTTGACATGAGTTGTTTGTTGTGGCTCTGCCACTGGTGAATTGCTTACAGTTTAGTTAACTGAATAATCTAGTTATTCCCTACATGATGAGCTTGTGCATGCTTAATAAGAACAGATACACATATGCTTGATCTCTCTATTTTGCTTGAGGGAATTGCATAACTGAAATTATTTTCAGTATTATGAACTGAACATTAGTGTTGAGTGGTGATTTGTTTTTAGTCATTGTTGCTTGATCAGTTATCTCTATCAATGGGATGTGGCTGTATCTGGGAATCAATACTGTGATGCTTGAGAGCACAGTATTTCTTAGGCCAATTTTCATGGCTGATGTATCTTTCTAGATCATGTGCATACATGAACTGAATTTGGAGCTTGAGTTGGTGAGCTGCCACTGGTTATGACCCTATTCTATACAATTTTTATGGCTGGATGATTAACTGATAAGAACAGATACTTTGCTTGCTTTCTTACCCCCTGCCAATGGTGCAAGGTCTGAGGCAACCACATTTTTTGGTAGGAACAGAGATTTAACTTGAGCTTTTAAAATTCCTAAGATGAATTTGCAGAGCACCTCTCTACAATTCTGAGGGAAATACACCATCTTAACCTCCTAGATGATAGTCTAGTTGAAGGGTACTTTGGTGTGTAATTTTGTTGGTGTTCTTGGGCATATTATCATGCTGATGTAGCAATATAGCCTGACCTAGCAGGTGGTTTACAAAACCTTACCTGTTGTCCTTTGCTGATTGTTGCTAGCTGACTTGGTGGTTCACTTGGAGATGAGCTTGATCTCCTGATGGGTCAGCTCCTCCTGTCTTGCCCTGCTCCTCCTTGATGCCTGCTTTTTCCTCCTACAGTGCTTGACTTGCTCCTCCTAGAGTGCTTGCCCTGCTCCTCCTCGGGTGCTTGCTCTGCTCTTAATGGTTCTAAGTGACCATGTTGGCTATAATGCTAAACTGTGATGTGTGAGGTTGGCTTGATGATGGTCTAGGTGATTTGCTGGTTTGGGTGTGTGTGTGTGTGTGTGCTATTGATACGTCTCAAACGTATCTATAATTTTTGATGCTCCATGCATGTTTATGCACCATTTGCTTTGTGTTTTGTTACACTTTGTGGAGTTTTTATGCATTTTCTGGAACAAACCTATTAACGAGATGTCACAGTGTCAGTTCCCTATTTTCTGCTGTTTTTGTGTTTCAAAAAAGCTACATAGAAATATTCTCGGAATTGGACGAAACAAAAGCCAAAGTTCCTATTTTTTCCAACACAAGATGGAGTCCAAAGCAGAGACGGAGGAGAGCCAAGGGCCAGCCACACCATAGGGCGGCGCGGACAGCCCCTGGCCCGCGCCACCTAACGTCGCCCTTCCGCCTATATATTCTCCTCGACGGGAAAACCCGAAACACCCGATCAATTTTCCACGAAACATACTGCAATCCGCCGCTGTCGTCGACGCGAGATCGGGAGGGTCCAGAAGCTCTTCCCGGCACCCTGCCGGAGAGGGGAATCACCACCGGAGGCCTTCTTCATCACCATGCCTGCCTCCGGAGTGATGTGTGAGTAGTCTACCTTGGACTACGGGTCCATAGCAGTAGCTAGATGGTTGTCCTCTCCTCCATGTACTTCATGTTTAGATCTTGTGAGCTGCCTATCATGATCAAGATCATCGTTGTGTAATTCTACATGTTGTGTTTGTTGGGATCCGATGAATATTGATACTTTGTCAAGTTGATTTATTGATTTATCATCTCTATGTTGTTTATGATCTTGCATGTTCTCCGTTGCTAGTAGATATCTTGGTCGAGTAGATGCTAGTGACTCCAAGAGGGAGTATTTATGCTCAATAGTGGGTTCATGCCTCTAGTAATCTGGGGGAGTGACAGAAACCTCTAAGGTTGTAGATGTGATGTTGCTACTAGGGAGAAAACAACAATCTTGTGTTCAAGGATATTTGTATTGTTTACATTACACACTTTTCTTAAGGCGATAATCTGTTGCTTGCAACTTAATACCCAACGGTTGCTCGGACGACATCCGGCGGGTGGATTATTAGTCATAGATGCAGTTGGATTA
Organism: Dactylis glomerata; assembly: GCA_007115705.1. NCBI lineage: Eukaryota > Viridiplantae > Streptophyta > Magnoliopsida > Poales > Poaceae > Dactylis > Dactylis glomerata. The sequence continues at coordinate 2,856,657 of QXEO01002109.1, forward strand.
TGGTCTATGTATTATGTTGTAATGCCCAAGTGAATCTCATAGTGATCCTCATGACATTTATATGCTTTCTTTATTCTATCAATTGCCCAACTATGATTTGTTTACCCAGCATGTTATTTATCTCATGGAGAGACACCACTAGTGAACTATGGACCCTGGTCCATTCTTTTACATTCTTATTGCCGTCTACTATTTACTCGCTTTATTTGCATTCTCGCAAACTACTATCTTTTACCACATGATACATTTAATCCTTTGTTTACAGCAAACCGGTGAGATTGACAACCTCACTGTAAGTTGGGGCAAAGTACTTGGTTGTGTTGTGTGCATGTTCCACGTTGCTGCTGCTGCAAAGCTACGCCCCAGATATGGCGCCATATATATATTGTCTGGAGCTGTCGCAAAGCTAGCGAGCATCAACCTTCGGAAGTTGGTTCTTTCTCCTACTGGTTCGATAAACCTTGGTTTCATACTGAGGGAAGACTTGTTGCTGTGCTCATCATACCTTCCTCTTGGGGTTCCCAACTGGGCGGTCATCTACACGCCATCAAGCAATTTTTCTGGCGCCGTTGCCGGGGAGAAAGAGGATTTCTGCAAGGGGAGTCTCTCGCTTCCAATCTTTTACTTTGTTATTGTTTTTCTTTATTTTATTTTTGCTTGCATCTTTTTATCAAAAATACAAAAAAAATAGTTCCCTCATAGTTGTTATTTTTACTTATCTGCTTTTAGTTTTGCTAGAATGGGTACTCCTGAGAACACCAAGTTGTATGATTTTACTAGCACTAATAACAATGATTTTATCTGCACTCCTATTGCGCCACCTGCTCCTGAGGCAAATTTTTATGAGATTAAACCTGTTTTGTTAAATATTGTTATGAAAGAGCAATTTTCTGGTGCTAGTACTGATGATGCTGCAGCTCATCTCAACAATTTTGTTGAGCTATGTGAGATGCAAAAGTATAAGGATGTAGATGGTGATATTATTAAGCTTAAGTTGTTTCCTTTCTCTTTAATAGGAAGAGCTAAGGATTGGTTGCTATCTTTGCCTAGAAATAGTATTGATTCTTAGGTTAAGTGTAAGGATGCTTTTATTGGAAAATATTATCCTCCTGCTAAGATTATAGCTTTGAGAAGTGATATTATGAAGTTTAGACAGTTTGATAATGAACATGTTGCTCAATCTTGGGAAAGAATGAAATCTATGATAAAGAATTGTCCCACTCATGGACTGACTGCTTGGATGATTATCCAAACCTTTTATGCAGAACTAAATTTTTCTTCAAGAAATCTCTTGTATTCAGCTACTGGAGGTACTTTTATGTCCATCACCTTGGGCGCCGCAATGAAGCTTTTTGATAATATGATGGTAAATTATTCTGAGTGGCACACCGAGAGAGCTCCACAAGGTAAGAAGGTAAATTCTGTTGAAGACACCTCTTCCTTGAGTGATAAGATTGATACTATTATGGCTATGCTTGTTAATGATAGATCTCATGTCGATCCTAATAATGTTCCTTTAGCCTCTTTGGTTGCTCAAGAAGAGCATGTTGATGTAAACTTCATTAGAAATAATAATTTCAACAACACTACTTATAGGAACAATTTTGCTAGCAACAATTATAGGTTGTATCCTTCTACCAATGGTAATGGTTATGGCAATTCTTATGGTAATTCCTCCAACAACACTAGGGGTGCGCCGTCTGAGCTTGAAGTCATGCTCAAGGACTTCATTAGTAAACAAACTGCTTTTAATAAGTCTGTTGAGGAAAAGTTGGGTAAAATTGATGTTCTTGCTTCTAAAGTTGATAGCCTTGCTCTTGATGTTGAACTTCTGAAGCTAAAAGTTTTGCCTCATGATGTGAAACAAATCAAGACTTTGAATGCCATCTAGGTTAGAATTGATGAAAATGTTAGGATGTTAGCAGAATTGCATGCTAGGTGGGAAAGAGAAGATGAGATGGCTAGAAATATGAAGGTTTGTACTATTACCACCTCTAGTGATGTTGTTTCAAATGCTAGCAATCCTCTTACTTTGATTGGTGTAGAGAAAACTCCTACTTCTTTTAATGATGTTGATGTTGATGGTTGCAATATCTTTGAAGTAATTTTGTTCTTGCAAAAGCTTGCTTTAAGTCCTAATGCTAGTTCTATGAATGTTGCTTTTACAAAGCATATTACGAATGCTCTCATACAAATTAGAGAGGAAAAGTTGAAACAAAAGGTTTCTATTCCCAAGAAGCTAGAAGATGGTTGGGAGCCCATCATTGATATGAATGTGAATGATTTTTATTGTCATGCTTTATGTGATCTTGGTGCAAGCATTTCTATTATGCCTAGAAAGATTTATGATATGCTTGGTTTACCACTGCTTGAAAATTGTTATTTTGATGTTCCTCTTGCTGATGTTGCTAAGAAGAAACATTTGGGGAGGATTAATGATGTTATTATTATGGTTAACAATAACCTTGTTCCCGTTGATTTCCTTGTTTTGGATGTTGAATGCAATGCTTCATGTCCTATTATTTTGGGAAGACCTTTTCTTAGAACTGTTGGTGCCATCATTGATATGAAGGAAGGCACCATTACATATCAATTCCTACTCAAGAAAGGTATGGAACACTTCCCTAGAAAGAGAAAGAAAATACTTTTTGACTCTATTCTTAGAGCAAATTATGAACTTGATGCTTCATCGCTTGATATTACTTGATTTCCACTTTCTGCGCCTAGCTCAAAGGCGTTAAAGAACAGCACTCTTGGGAGATAACTCAATGTTTTCTTTTTAGTAATTTTTCTTTTTGTTGAGTCTTGGAAGTTATTACTACTGTAATGACCTCTCCTTATCATTTTTATTTCGTTTTTGTGCCAAGAAGAATCTCTAATTGGAGGAAGGTAAGATTTGGGGAAGTTGATGTCCTGAAAAAGATTTCTGCTCAAAAATTCGTGAACATTCTCAGAATATCTTTTTGATCTGCAATTTCTTGTGAACATGCCCCAGGTTATTTCCAAACTTTCATTAGTTTTGCACTTTTCGATTTGAGCAACAGAAGGTCCTCAAAAAAATCAATCTTTGTCAGCTGTTCTGTTTTGACAGATTTCTGCCACTATTTGTGTTTGCCTCTCGATCGCTTTCTTTTTTAGTTCTTTTGATCACGGAACTTTTAAGGAAGTTGCTACGGTAGCTTATACTTTAATGGGTGTTATACTTGAGTTTAAAACTGAACCAAAAGAGTAGATTTACTATCATGCTTACACTAATGTTGCTAATAGAATTGTGTGAAGTTTTGTATGAAGGAAGTTTTCAAGTGTAGGGAAAGGAGAGTGATGAGATGAGATGAAGTATGGAAAAGAGCTCAAGCTTGGGGATGCCCATGTCACCCCAAGAAATATCCAAGAGGTACAAGCGTCAAAGCTTGGGGATGTCCCGAGGCACCCCTTCTTCATCGGCAAAAATCAGGTCACCTTTCAAGACACTATATTTTTATTGCTTCGTATACTATGTGTTTTTCTTGGAGCGTCTTTACTTTCGCCTTCAGTTTTCTTTTGTTTTGTTTGCTGCAATAAATGATTGGACCCCAACATATTTCTTTTGGAGAAGACACACTCCATTTTTCATTCCCAAGAACACTCTAGTTTTCACTCTTATCGTTCAACGAGTGTTCTCTTTTTCTAGTACTGCGTTTAGTTTTGTTTTTCGCCTTGATTTTTGTTTAGATCTTGTTATATCTTTTTTTTTTGACACAATTTTATATCTTTGTATCAAGGTGTATTTAGACCTATGGTCTATGTTGGTTTTCATCTTAAAGAGTTGATTACAAAAAGGTTGAATGGTGTTGGAAAAAAGAAAAAAGTTTCATGCCTATAGTGGTACAAATGGGAGCTTGTTTAGACCGTGGCTTAGACTTTTGCATGTCATGCTTGATGATATTTTGATAGTATACTTAGTAGTTTTTGCTGTAGCATGACTTGTCTCAAATGACTGAGATTGCTTAATGTGCCTTTGAAAGAATCATGCTTTGATTTTATTATATGGGAGCATATTATTGTGGTTTTCTCCTTTGATGCTTTATTTGGGTTGACTTGCCGCATGCTTTTTTTGACACAATTACAGTAGGGAAAGACTCCCTACTGTGTCAAATTTTTATTAAAAGGGGTGGAATAATTACATGGGGGGAAGTCAAGGGGAGTTCCAATTACAATGTATCAAGCCAGGCTTGCATACCATCTTTCAAACTAGGCCTAGCCCTATGCCTAATAACTGAGCAATATATTCTAAATTTAGTAATACAAGATGGAATAGTGGTTCTGATTAGATTAAAAATCATATTATTCCTCTGATCCCAAATTGCCCAACAGCCAGTGATGATAATTTCCATGATAAACTTCATTGAGTATCTTCTCTTGACCTTAGATATCATATCATGTAAATCACGATCAGTATCCCATTCAATGTTTAGTGCCCCCCAGAAAGCTTGGCTGAAATTGCATTCAAAGAAAAGGTGCATCAAGGTTTCTTGTGGGCAATTGTCACATAGTACACAATCATTGAATTCCACATAGAAATGTTTATGCGTCATCAGGTATTTTGTGTTTAATCTTTGATTCATGAGAAGCCAAGCAAAGAATTTTTGTTGAGGAAGATTGCATGTTTTCCATATATCCAATATGGCAGGATGAGTGTGATGTTCTCCAATCAATTGCCTGTAAACTTTCTTTGTTGAGTATATTGGGTTGCTCCACTCAAAGTTCCATGAATCCACTGAATTATCAGTAATGGCATCCTCTAGATTAATCCTGAGATCCTGTAGTTCTTGATGAGCAATGTGGGACAAAGGGAGATGAAAAAGATTATACATATTCATTTCATTGAGTGCCTTGCACACATTGCTATTGGGCACCTTTACAAAAGAGTGAAAGTGTGGATAGGTTAGTTCAGCAATGTCATATTCTCCCCACTTGTCAGTCCAGAGTGAAATAGATTTTCCTGATCCAATATTGCAAGTGGTAAGCTCTTTGAACTTGTCCATCAGGCTGAGACAATCTCTCCACCAAAATTATCCCTTGGGTGTGCCAGAGTGTGGTGTTGTATTATTGTACTGATAAGCTCTCTAGATAAGTTGGACCCAAGGAATGTCATGTTGGTTATAGAATTTGTACAGGTTTTTCATCAATAAAGCTTGATTCTAGAGTCTGAGGTTTAATACACCAAGGCCCCCCTGGTCTTTTGGTCTCCAAACTAGTTCCCATTTGGCAAGGCATTTACCATGTTTATCAGTCTCCTTCTTGGCCCATAAAAACTTTCTACCACTTTTTTCAAAGCGAACAAAGATTGTGACAGATATCTTTAGTACACACATAGCATACATTGGGATGGCATTGAGTGTGGTGTTGAGTAGAGTCAATCTGCCAGTATATGTCATGATAGAAGATATTCCTGATAATCTTTTGTCCAATCTAGAGACTAATGGCATAAGATCATCCACACTTGGTCTGGTAGTGCCAAGAGGCAATCCCAGATAAGTGAAAGGAAGTGTTTCAATTTTACAACCAAACTCATTAGCTAGGATCTCCAAGGTATCTGAGGGTACATTGATGGGTACCATTGTGGTTTTGTTGAAATTTACCCTAAGACCAGTAGCATCACTGAATTGGAGTAGCAGTGTCTTGAGGTGTTGAATTTGACCAATATTAGCTGGCATTATGAGAAGGGTATCATCTGCATATTGAATAATGGGATATTTTTGCCCATAATCGTTGTCAAGAGGTAAATCTAGTTCACCATTATACCATGCTTGATTGATGATATATTGTAATAACTCAGCAGTAGCCACAAAGAGCAAAGGTGATAATGGATCACCTTGCCTGACTCCTCTTTTGCATAATATTTTTTTCCCTGGAACTCCATTTAACAATACAGAAGTGGAGGCTGAATGAAGGATATTTGTGATCCATGAGAGGAATCTGGGCCCAATGCCAAGAGCTTTGCACATTGCAATAATGGCATTGAATTCAACCTTGTCAAATGCTTTTTCAAAATCAATTTTCATGATAATAATAGGTTTCTTTGATATATGGCAAAGATGGAGATATTCAAATGCCCATCCAAGACAATCATGGATTGTTTTCCCTTTTATGAAACCATACTGATTCTGGTGCAGCATAGGAATGATTTATTTTTGAAGTCTATTTGCAAGTAATTTTGTGATAAATTTCAGAGGCATACTCACAAGTGAGATAGGTCTGAATTCCTTCATTGTCTCTGGACTGTTCACTTTGGGGATCAGTGTGATGTATGCACAGTTGATGCTTGCCAAATTCATATTGCCTGAATAGAAATCATTTGCAAGTTTAATAAAGTCATCTTTTATAATATCCCATGATTTCTTCATGAAGAGACCATTGAAACCGTCAGGTCCAGGAGATTTATCTGGGGGAATTTCTTTCCGTACAATGCTGATTTCCTCCATGGTGAAAGGGTCATCCAGATGAGACAACTCAGATCTAGTAATGAGATGATCAAGGTCAAAACTCATGTCAGGATTACTAGAAAAACCTAGCCTATTCTTGTAAGAATTCCAAATAATGGCTGCCTTGTGATCATGGTTGGTAATATAATTTCCATCATCATCCTTTATAGATGTAATGTAATTCCTTTTGTAGCTCTGTGTGGCAACTGTATGAAAAAAAAATTGTATTTTCATCACCCAGTTTGGCCCATCTCATTTTTGCTCTGTTTTTCCAATATATTCTTTTTGTTTCCAGTAGCTTTGGGTATATGAGTGCCCACCTGAATATGAATAGGAATATGATCAGAGCCTTGGGTATATGAGTGCCCACCTGAATATGAATAGGAATATGATCAGAGCCAAGTCTTGCTAAGGGGAAAGCCATGGTATTATGGAAGTCACTTGTCCAATCAGCTGATGTAAATATCCAATCAAGCTTTTCCAGAAGAGGATCATCCTGCATATTGCTCCATGTGAAGTTCCTTCCCTTGAGTGGAATTTCTTCAAGATCAAGTGCTTGAATGGCACTGCTGAAATTCATCATATTGCTATAATTCCCCCTGGTCTGCTTCTGTCAAGTGGATCTTTTATAAGATTGAAGTCTCCCATGATGAGCCAAAATTTGAGATTTGTTGTATCAATATTACATAGCCAGTTGAGGAACTCTCCTCTGTTCTCATTGTGAGCAGGGCCATAAACATTGGTCAGAGTCCATTTAATACCAGAAAGATTGCATGTAAAATCAATAGTAATCTGGTAAGAATTTTGACTAGTTACAATGCCAGTGAAAAGATTGCCATTCCATATGGTGATGATGCCTCCTGAATTGCCAATGGAAGGAATATAGGCATAGTTATTGAATCTTCTATGACAGAAATTTCTGAGATATGTTTGGTCAAATGTTTCTCTTTTAGTCTCTTGGAAACATATAATGCCACAGCTGCTTTCTTCAATTCCAAGTCTGATATCATCCCATCTATGTTGTGAGTTAATGCCTCGGATGTTCCAATCAAGAATATTCCAGTTTCTTAACATTGGAACCAGTATAAAGTTGATGATACATGGTATAGATAAAATAATTATCTATAATATTTGTGCCAGCATGTTGAGTAATCACACCACAGATATTCATGTACTGGAAATTGCATCTCATAGACACAGAGGGAATATGATGGAGAACAATAAAATTGCAGTTAACAGATATTCAATAAACTGAGTTCTTGATCATAAGAGAAATCACACCACAGAAAGTCTAATAGGGAACTTATTACAAAACATAGTCTGTCCATAGGACTGAAATAATATAAGTGAAATATGTAATATGACACATGACATGTTCCCTTAATGCCATATGCATAAGATGATAGGCGGTGTAAATCCATTTAGCCACTGGTGGAGGTGAGAGCTTCCTCAGTCACCTCACTAGGAGGGACCTGGCATCGTTTTGTGGCAATGGCCTGAATGGTACAAAGTGGCAACTCAGGTGGAGGAGGTGCAGCATCATCAATAATCATAGCAGTGAATTCAGAAGATTTGCTCATTCCTTTCTTGTTTTTCTTGACAGCCTTTGCTTCTTTTTTCTCAGCTATTTCCTTGGCAGAGGCATTCTTGTATCCAGCGTTGATGACAACAATTCTTTTGCTATGGTGAACAGTGGTCTCATCAGCGTGGGGAGGCTGAATGGTGATTGGTGCTTGATGATTCATGCTGACAGAGCCAGAAGTCGCAGATTTTAAATCAGCATGAGAAGTAGCAGAGTCAAGTAACATAGGATCATCAGGTTCAGATATCTCAGTGATGGAAACAGAGGAGGCCTCCTTGGGTGCAGCAGTGACAGCAAAGATTCTAAGCATGCATTTTCTTTCTGAATTATCACCATTGCCCAGATCCACAAACTCAATCTTAGCTCCAGTGATCACAGTAGGGTTGATGGCATTGAGAATGTCACGTGCCTTGTCCAGAACATTCTGAACCATAGTATGCAGTGCATTGAAAGAGTCTACTGCCTCAATCATTGGCTGAATATCAGCAGCAGTGGCAGCCTGAGGTGGAGTATTCACCATAGGAATATCAGGAGCTTGGACATGTTGATCAGCAGGCGGTGCATCATGAACAAAGTCAGCATCTTCCCAAATACCACCAAATGGTAGGTTTGGCAGAGGGTGTGGATTGCCCCCATCAGGTGGGAGAGGATCATCATCTCCTCCAATGGCACCCAAAAGATTAGCATGAAGAATGTAATTCACCACAGTCCAGGAGTGGCCAGTGCCTTCATCACTAGTGTTTTCTGATAAAACCAAGCTAATAGGGATATTCAGAATATCAGGCACTCTGATCTTGACAAGTATGCGAGCTCTGTTTGACATATCCCTATTCCAGACTAGGAAATAACCAAATTCACTAACACACTCCCTAACCTTCTCAACTAGCCAAGCCTCTTGCGGATAATTAACCATCATAATCCAAACATCATGTGTGAAAGTTCAGGCACGATGATTTAAACCACGGTTTTGGGGGAGAATGCAAAGAACAGAGTCACCAACAAAGTAGGGGCTATTCTGAATCGCAGTGTCTCTAGCACAGGTATTGTTGAACTGAACCAAGGCAGCACCCATAGCAGATCTGGAGATGGTTTTAACTGCATACCCTTGGTGGTCGAGGAAGTCATGGATCAAAGCAGCATCAGCTCCAAAGTGGTTGGGGTCGGATGGTGGCTCAAGGACGACGATCGCCCAGTCATCGCAGATAAGCAGAGGAGCGCCACCAAAGACATGCGAGGCATAGCGACAACGATGAATGCAGGGTGGGATGATCTGGGTGCCAGGAGGGAGGTGGGGGTGGGATCGCATGGATAGTTGGCCATGGCAGCGGTGGGGTGATCGGCGGCGCAGCTGCAGGAGGCAAGGGATGGCGGTGGAGATCCAAAGTCGCTAGGGGTTTGTGGAGTTTTGACAGGTGATGGGTGACAGGCAGCGGGGTTAAGGGGAGGCGAAACGGCAGGAGAAATTAGTGGGGAGGGCTGGGCAGTTGATGCCGGAGCGGGTCATTTAATACGGAAGATTAGCTGCTTGTTACGTGCGACGTAGCATGATTTTCTGATATGCCCATACCTGTAATAGCAATTGCAGCAAATCTGAGACGTGTAACCATGTGCCAGGTGACCTGAGAAGCGAGGCAACGAGTGCAGGATACTGAAGCGTCGTGGTGGGCTGGTGGGTTGGAAGTGATGGTGGGCTGGGCTAGAGGTCGAGAAGGTGGGCTGAGAGAGACACGAAAGAAGTCCTGGTTCGAAAATTGCAAGGGGCGGGAAAGGCGGGGGGTTCCCGAGGATGTCAGATCAGGAGTTGGGGAACACATGGGATCATGGCGGACGACGTCAGCGAAAGATCGAGGATTTTGAATGGGAATTGAATTTGCACCAGTCAGGAGACGAGAAGATGAAGATCTAGAAGGCACGTAATGCCATTCAGATTCAATCTCCTTGAGCCAGGCACGGTGTTCTCTGATCCATTGAGGTCCTCCAAAGCCCCAGAGATGAAAGTAACATTTGAAAGCAGGGCAAGAGAACGATGAAAGATTGTAGATCATAAAGCCCACGGCTTTAGAGATCATGTTGAAACTAAAAAACCCGATCACGAATGCAGGAGATATGAATTAGAGATGGGTCACACCCAATGCATGATTGGAGAGCAATGCTAACATTTTCATCCGAAAGACGAAAATTAGCGCGACCAAAAGACACCATGAGGGTGAAACCCGGGACACCAGATGGAGGATGAACAGGAGTGGAGAAAGAAGATCTGACCTTGGATGCGAACTCCACACCCCTAGATCGGTCAAGGGTAGCGAAGAGGGTCATCTCGCTGGGCACTACTGGGGAGATCCATGGATCGCCGAGGTCGCCGCCGGAGGGGAGAGAGGTGGGAGAGACGCCATCTGACTTGGCGCATGCTTACAACATGTTTGACTTTAACAAGTCGCCATAAGCCTCTGTGATTATTTGGTTTTTGACTTGTGATACCACTTTATGCTTTGGTTAATGATGTTTTGTCGCTATGCATGATTATGGCCGTTATTGCTCTCTTAGTTGGTCCCTCCTAGTCTGTTGCTAGCCTTCATTTTGTACTGAGAGAGAATACTTCTCGTGCATCCAACTACCAAAAACCAAGTTTATTCCAAAGAGTCCACTATAAATTCCTATGCATGGTATTTTCAAGCCATTCCAAGTAAATTTTCATGCGCTACCTTTCAAAAAACCTTCAAAATACTTCTCATTTTGTGACACTGTTTTCAGCTCATGGGGACGTAGTGGTCGGATTTGCTATCTTCCATATTGTTTTATTCCAAAAAAGAAAGAAAAAAGAAAAAAAAGGCACTCCTCCATGGTATGTGAAAGTTGGTGGGCACCCGATGGAATCGGTTAGCCATGGTTTGTGAAAGGAAAAGTGGGGAGGAGTGCCAAGATTTATAAAAGAGCACAAAAGTGCCAATCTCTCTCTCAAAAACTTGCTTAGTATGGAAGATAGTAATAACCCCATTGCCAATCGTTGACAAGAACAACCACCTCCCAAAACAAATTTTTATCTCTCTGTTTTACAACTAAAAAGCTCTAGCACATGTTTAATCACTGCTTCCCTCTGCGAAGGGCCTTTCTTTTACTTTTTGGTTAAGTCTCCACCTTCTACCTTTATGCACCGTCTAAGAGAGCATAGTTGTCATTCTGAGTTTAATGTGCATAGTCCCAAAATTTATTATTGATTGATTCATGATTATTGTTTTGCTTGTTCTTAAATTATTTGTATCTAGTCGCCCTCTTAAACTTGAAGGTGTCCTATGTATTTATGTTTTGCTATTCCATGAAGTACAAGCTGAAAACCACTTTGCTATGTTTTCTATATGGTTGAAACACACACTTGACTTTCAATGCATTATTACTCATGATCATTTGTTTGCGTTACTTTTCATGTTATAACATAGTTGCTAAGTTTTATTGTCAAGATTATGTCTTTTATGCCCATGTTAGAGTACTTTGATCTCAGCACTCAATGCTTTACATCGTTTGATCAAGATTGTGTTGGTGCATGTCACCTCAAAAATTATTGTTTTGTTATCACTTACCTACTCGAGGACGAGCAGGAGTTAAGCTTGGGGATGCTTGCTACGTCTCAAACGTATCTATAATTTTTGATGCTCCATGCTTGTTTTTGCACCATTTGCTTTGTGTTTTGTTACACTTCATGGTGTTTTTATGCATTTTCCGGAACTAACCTATTAACGAGATGCCACAGTGCCAGTTCCCTGTGTTTCTGTTGTTTTTGTGTTTCAGAAAAGCTACACAGGAAATATTCTCGGAATTGGAAGAAACAAAAGCCAAAGTTCCTATTTTCCCGACATGAGATGGAGTCCAAAGCAGAGACGGGGGGAGCCAGGGGCCAGCCACACCATAGGGCGGCGCGGCCAGCCCTTGGCCTGCGCCACCAGGTGGTGGGGCCACCTGGCCCACCTCCTGATGCCGCCCTTCCACCTATATATTCTCCTCGACGGGAAAACCCTAAACACCCGATCAATTTTCCACAAAACATACTGCAAGCCGCCGCCGTCATCGATGCGAGATCGGGAGGGTCCAAAAGCTCTTCCCGGCACCCTGCCAGAGAGGGGAATCACCACCAGAGGCCTTATTCATCACCATGCCTGCCTCCGGAGTGATGTGTGAGTATTCTACCTTGGACTACGGGTCCATAGCAGTAGCTAGATGGTTGTCCTCTCCTCCATGTGCTTCATATTTAGATCTTGTGAGCTGCCTATCATGATCAAGATCATCGTTGTGTAATTCTACATGTTGTGTTTGTTGGGATCCGATGAATACTGATACTTTGTCAAGTTGATTTATTGATTTATCATCTCTATGTTGTTTATGATCTTGCATGCTCTCCGTTGCTAGTAGATATCTTGGCCGAGTAGATGCTAGTGACTTCAAGAGGGAGTATTTATGCTCGATAGTGGGTTCATGCCTCTAGTAATCTGGGGGAGTGACAGAAACCTCTAAGGTTATAGATGTGTTTTTGATACTAGGGAGAAAACAACAATCTTGTGTTCAAGGACATTTGTATTGTTTACATTACACACTTTGCTTAAGGCGATAATCTGTTGCTTGCAACTTAATACCCAACGGTTGCTCGGACGACATCCGGCGGGTGGATTATTATTCATAGATGCAGTTGGATTATGGTCTATGTATTATGTTGTAATGCCCAAGTGAATCTCATAGTGATCCTCATGACATTTGTATGCTTTCTTTATTCTATCAATTTCCCAACTGTAATTTGTTTACCCAGCATGTTATTTATCTTATGGAGAGACACCTCTAGTGAACTGTGGACCCCGGTCCATTCTTTTACATTCTTATTGCCGTCTACTATTTACTCGCTTTATTTACATTCTCGCAAACTACTATCTTTTACCACACGATACGTTTAATCCTTTGTTTACGGCAAACCGGTGAGATTGACAACCTCACTGTAAGTTGGGGCAAAGTACTTGGTTGTGTTGTGTGCAGGTTCCACGTTGCTGCTGGTGCAAAGCTACGCCCCAGATAAGGCGCCATATATAAATTGTCTGGAGTTGTCGCGAAGCTAGCGAGCATCAACCTTCGGAAGTTGGTTCTTTCTCCTACTGGTTCTATAAACCTTGGTTTCATACTGAGGGAAGACTTGCTGTTGTGCTCATCATACCTTCCTCTTGGGGTTCCCAACTGGGCGGTCATCTACACGCCATCAGCTATGTTGGTAGTTCTTTGCTCAAACCAGCATCAGTGATGTTCACACCTCCTCTTTATACCATCTCCCCTTCCTGAAGGTGTTGACAACACACACCCATGCATGCATGTGTGAGCTGTGTGGCCACTTGTTGTCATGGCCGTGGCCTTGATCTTTTGGGCTGTGAAGAGGTTTGAGATAGACATGACTTGGTGATGCATATCACCAACATTTACCTTTATTTCTAACTACCATTTGGCATTTGGACTTGTTTATTCCTTCCTTTGTTTTCATTATGAAGGTTTCCAGAGAAGAAGAAGAGAAAGAAATAGAAGACATAGTTTAGGTCTCTTTTTATTTACTTTAATATCTGTAATAATTTGTAATTTCCTTTTCTTTATTTCTTGCTTTATTATTTCATTTAATTCATTTGTAAGAAAAATATTGTAAAGACAATATATTATGTGTGTGATATCAATGAAGCCTAAATTCCCTAGTTTAAATATCAATTAAGATTCAAATGTGGATTCAAAATTACATTCTTATATTCAAATTTTAATTTGAATTGCATTCATTTATTTGGATCTTTTAAATTCAAATTTTAATACCTTCCCACAAGCAATAGATCAAAAGAGGTCATGTTGAAGTCTATCACACTCTAAGAGTTGTACCACTTCCCCCTCAAAGAGAAACCTCGATCCCCCTTAGGTTTTAGTTTTATAAAGCGAGAAAAAATCCCGTAATTTCAGATGCTATGCCCAAGAATCCCTCTATTCTACCCCATAGTTTTCCTACGTGCTGGGATGTTACAAAAAGCATGCAAAGAACCCTCTGTCGCTTTATAACGCAAACGGGTTTTACAATCCAAACTGTTTGTATAGGGAAACCTTCGCACACGCATTATGGGTCAAGGATCGTGTGAGATATAAGGCACATAAGGGCCCAACTAGCCCATCTGACACCCCGCTAGCACTCCCCACCATATCCGCCGCCCTCACTTTTGTTCTTAGCTTCTCCCAAAAAGATCGGACCTACTCAGAGTATCAACAACGAGGATCGATCTCCTTCGGCACCACCTCTAGGCGGCATGTGAATCTTGGTCATCTGGATGCCCATGCCGATCCTCGTGGAAGATGGCTGGCCTCTTGGCATAGTGCGCCGCACGAGAGCTATGACTCGCACCGACGTTGCCGCCCTGCAATCTCCCAAAGGTTTGTTTTATTCTTCACATGCTAGATCTTGTAGTTTGTCATGCCAATTTGTGATTTAGATTACTCTTACCTTGGATCTGCACATGCTAGATCTTCTTTTATGGGAGATCTTGTAGTTGGCCGAATCTGTAGTCTTTTTTATTGTAGATTAACTTATTCTGCACATAAGAGATCTTGTAGATGGCCAAATCTGTTGTCTTTTTTATGGTAGATTAACTTATCTGCACATGCTAGATCTTGTAGTTGGTCGAATCTATAGGTCTACTTCTATTACTCTAAATTTGGAGTCGTTAGTCTATTTCACTTTGATTTCCAGATGGATGTGTTATATTTATCATGTAGATATTTGTCTTAAACTTGAATCGTGAAATATGTGCATTTCCATCCGTTTTAATTTTTGTTTATTCTATTCTTGTATAATAGGGGATCTTATTTTGGTAGCACTACATAAGAAAAAGAAAAGGGAAGGTGTGCTCCGTCATACCCTTGCTATGCCTTTTTTTTTTCTTATTTCGCCTCCATGTTACCCTCCATCGTGAGAGAATAAACACGTTGGCTGTAAGAAAATAAGGCGGCGCATGTGTGTACGCGGCCTTCCTTTGCCTTCTCCCAAGGCACCCACATTTGTAAGTAAGTGGCTAATTATTGCAGTTGCACATTTTATACTCCTTTGTCTTTTAGTTGCAATTCTCACATACAAGGAATGTTTTACAATTGTTGCAGACATATTTAGTTGTTTCTGCAACTGCGGGTGGCTGGTCGCCGCTACATCGAGTGGCGTCTACCCTTGGGAGCACCTGGAGAGGTATCTGAAAGGAAAGGTTGGGCGGAGGAAGAATAGATTGCACCTGCTGCCCCGACCCCAAGCACTGCTTTAGTTGCGAGACATGGAAAACATGATGGATTCGGCTGCTCGCCGGCAGGTCCAACTTATAAGCCACCTCGCCAATGCACTCTAGGATGCGAAAAGGACCAAAGAACTTGTAAGCGAGCTTGTGATTAGCACGGCGCACCACCGAAGTTTGGAGTTAGGGTTGGAGCTTCAGGAACACTTCAGCTCCCACGGTGCAAGTACGCTCAGAACGATGCGTGTCGGCTTGATGTTTCATGCGGTGCTGCATACGCAAGAGGTGGTGTCTGACAGAAGCAATTACCAGTTGTCGCTCATCTAGCCAGTTCTCAATATCTCTAGGTGGTATAGAACTAGAAGCAGTAACACCAAAATACCGCAGCTGGCAGCCATAGATGACTTCAAAAGGTGATTTGCCCACAGAGGAGTGCAAGTTCGTATTGTATCAAAATTCACACAAACCTAACCACTGAGACCACTGTTTCGGATGAGCACTCGTGAAACAGCGCAGATAACACTCAAGGGACTAATTCACACACTCAGTTTGACTGTCTATTTCTAGATGATTTGTTGTACTCAATCTCAACTGAGTGTCAGTCGCACGAAAAACAGACTGCCAAAATGTGCTTGTGAACACTAGATCTCGATC
Organism: Dactylis glomerata; assembly: GCA_007115705.1. Lineage (NCBI taxonomy): Eukaryota > Viridiplantae > Streptophyta > Magnoliopsida > Poales > Poaceae > Dactylis > Dactylis glomerata. Next base: position 2,872,625 of record QXEO01002109.1, read on the forward strand.
AGACACAATGGATTCGGGCATTCCACGCAAATGGTAGACATAATTTACAAAAAAATCTACAACCTTGCTAGCTGTATATGGAAGAGTAAGGGGGAAGTGAGCATACTTAGACAATTTGTCGATGACGACAAGGATGCAGTTGTACTGATGAGATTGTGGAAGTCCATCAATAAAGTCCATCATTGTCGTTTCCTAGGGGCCTGAATGAATGGGCAGCAGCAGCAAAAGACCTGGCGCCAACACACATTTTGGTTTAGCCTGTTGACACACACGACAGTGGCGTACAAACACTTCGACAGCTGATTTCATGCCAGTCCACTTGAAAAGCGATGAAATTCGCTGGTGGGTGACTGGGAAACCTGAATGGCCTCCAACAGGGCTAACATGGAATGCTGCGATAATTTGCTGCTGCATGGTCTTGTCCATGCCCACCCAGATCCTATTTGCAAAGCGAATGACACCCGCAGACAGAGTATAAAGGAGGTATAGCAGTTGGATCCACGGCAAGTTTCTAGAGCTTGTCTTGAGCAACTAGATCAGCTTGGTAACTGACAAGTACTTGAGCAAGCCATGCCGGTTGTACGTGAGACACCGCGTAGAGCTCAGAGCTATGAACTGGTTTGCACGAGAGAGCGTCCGTTGCACCATACAAGGCATCTTTCTTGTAGACCACTGTAAACTGGAGACCCATCATCTTGGTACAAGCTTTCTAGTGCCAAACTGTATGCAGCCGCTGGTCAGTGAGGTGCACAAGGCATTTATCGTCGATGTGTATCACGAATTCAGCTAATTGTAGATAAGGCCACCACTGCTGAACAGCAAGAAGTATCGCCAAGTATTCTTTTTCATAGACTGAGAGCCCCTTGTTGCGAGGACCGAGAGCTCTGCAAACAAATGCTAACGAATGCCCTTTCTGGGACAAGAAAACACCAATGCCGACATCGCAGGCCTTTAGTTTCAACCACAAATTGAACCTTGAAATCTGGCAAGGCAAGAACGGGGGCTGTTGAAGCGTGATCCAAATTCTGTTAAATGGCTTTATGTACGCTGGCCGGCGCATACGAGTATATCTCGTTTTCTTGTCCTCCAAGGACTCTTGTATATTGCCCTCATATATATACCCCAGTAGTCGCACCAAATACGGTCTGTCGTCTCGTGCTTGTAATACTCCTCCATCATCTCTACTAATAATACGGCTTGAGGACGTGATGGTCAGAAAACCGTGGTAGGTCAAAAAAACCGTTTGGTACGTCAAAAAAGTCGGGGTACGTCAAAAAAACCGAGTCCTCGTCAAAAAGATCGACCCGTCCGTCCGGTACGTAAAAAAATCGGTCGGTGACCGGTCCTATAACGGAGCATCCGCAACCCACATCGCCCTCCTCCGATTCGAACTCCGCTGCAGGGGAATCGAGTAGCATGGGGCAGCCGGGACACTGGGATCTCGTGGAGGCGGGGACGGCCGCGACGAGGAGCTAGCAATTGGAAGCGGGGCGAAGCTATAGGAGTAGGAACTAGATTCGCAAGGAGATCCGGCCGCTGCAGCGCCGGTCGATCCCATGCTACTGCCATCGCCGATGGCGCCCGGGACCTCCTTAGCGCACCCCACAGATGCCCAGGGCGGCTGTTCTGACCTCAATCGGTGGAGAGGCGGGGATGGAGAGACCGGGACAACGAGGTGCCGGTGAAGAAGCCAAGAAGGATACGCGGGGGAACCTGGCGGAGGATCTCATCTTCGTCGCATTCAACTATCGTGATTCCAGCCATGTGCCTTCCGCATCTTGATCCAAGGGCGTGTTAAACTATTTCAGCTAGCAATCGGCGATGATGACCAGAGTAGCAAAGCGAGCACGGCAGTCTGCAGAAGGGCAAATCTTTTGGTCTGCAGTACTCCTTGCGATTTTTGTTACCTGAATCTTTTCTTCAGGAAGATCGTCTCCAACAGTACTGTGAAAGGTATGATGGCCAGCTTTGTCATCTGCAGAGCATGCCGAATCTTAGTATCTTTTGCATCGTATCTCAAGGAAGGAAACAAAATGACAAGAGCACCGACCTGGTAGAATCCAATGGAGTTGAACCCTAAGCTAAGGTTGAGAAGGCCAATCGAGGTGCCATTCAGCAGCCCGAACAGCACCACCGTCTGTCCATCAATGGCCTTGGGCTCAAAGAAGTGCATGCTCTGTGCCACGTAGAGGGTGCTGAAGGTCACCATGAGATGCCAGCTTGTTAATGTTGTAGCTGCACAAGGAAGGATTAATGGCTGGTAAGCAGCGAACTGGAATTCCGTATCACGCAATGCTGATAACCTGTGATGCAGTGCTGGTAAACTACAGAGGTGTTGTCCTAGGTCCTCACGATCCGATGCAAGGTCCTCACGGTCCGATGCAATCTCTGATCGGACAGGTACATACGTACGTAGGTGCGTCGTCCGTCCAAGAAAAAAAAAGCTTCCTCAATTAAGTTTCCTCAATTGCTTACAACTAATCAACCTGCGATCCCCACTTGATTCCCTCGCCCGAGTACCTCGTGCCCTAGCTTTCAGAGGAGCACACGGCGCTGCGCGAATCTGAGGCGGAGAAGACAACCATGGCGCCGGTGATTGAGGGGCTTGGCTTCGATCCCCTCCTGGTGGAAGGGCAGGGTAATGTAGCGGAGCTCCTGAGCATCAGATCAGGGAGCACTGAAGCAGCGGCGCATCGATGCGGTAGCAATGGAGGCGGCCTCGGGCTCACGCGGGGAGCACATCAGAGAGAGAGATCCTCGGCGGCCAAGAAAATGGAGTCGTGCATCTCGGCGGAGTAGGCAGAACTTGAGGCGATCCATTAATTTTTATTCTTGATCGTGTCTTCGGTCACTGCCACTGTCATCTATGGAACTGCTATGGAGAAGCTCTGAAGCTGGTAAAGCTATCAACCAGTCAGGTACGAATCTCTCCTTCATGTGCTACCAGATCAATCACATCAAGGCAAGGATGGCCGACCAGGTTATTTCACTGTCTTTTGCAAAGAGATCAATCGTAGCCCATACTTTATATGCTCATGCTAGAATCAGCAATTATGTAGGTTTCTTGCTGAAATCTTTTCCGGTATCCTCTGAACCTAGGGTCACAGAGGACTGTTACCCGATGCTATGCAATCACGTACACTACTTTTTTACTTGTGGTCTGAAAATACAACTCAAGTTACTCCATATACTACACAAAATCTGCTCAATTAGACTGTTGTATTTGATATGTTTTTGAAAACATGATCAAATTTATGTTGGTTTCATGATTTCAAGAACTATTTACAGTCCAGCTTTCTTATCTGGCAATCGAGTGCTGGCTAAGATTGCTGCGAACACAGGAGAATTGATCACCCACTTCTGAGTTGGGACAGCAGGCATACAATGGCTACCTTCTTTGATGATTCAGCTGTTCTAACTCCACAGGTGTTCCACATTAAGAGAGATTTGAATGGTGTAGCCCACAACTATGCGCGTCAAGATCTTAGGCATTGTCTAAGTCAGCCTATCTTTAGTTGTATACATTCAACTCACTCATTCTCACTCATCCTCAATCTAACCTGCTATTTCTACCTTGGAAAAGTTTCTTTGTCAGGACCTTGTAATTAACGCTGTATGGTGTTGTTGAGCTGAATAAAATTGATGCTTCCGGCACCTCTTTTTGTTCAATTTTTTTACATGTCCGAGTTTGTGCTGGAGGGCTTGTTGCCGGTGGTTCCTGCCTTCTTGGACTGGCGCTACACCATGGTGGGATTTGTAGATGTCAAGCCGGTGGTCGTGAGGTTCTGATTTATACTAGATGTGAAGGGCTAGCCTGTTTGGTTCTGAATAGTGAAGTTTAGTGCCAAATTTTAGGTACCTTGTTTCGTGGCAACAATTAGCCAGTCGGCCTCATATACAATGTTTTTGGAGATCTGAGAGGAAAGTGATTTAGTCACCATGGTACAAGGACTTAAATAAGGGTTCTAATTTATCTATTAATTAAACCTTAAACGTTGCTTTCACAAGGTAATTCTAAAGAGAGATTGGTCCGAAAATATTTTTCTCACTGTTCGCCATTAGAACATTGTTAGCATGATTTATGCTATGATTTTTTTGATATACATGCCGGCCCTAATGAATTTTGTTTAATATAATTGGTTTTAAGTCAGTAGAATTTTTTTTGGTATCCGTTGCAACGCACGGGCAATTTGCTAGTAGTGAAAATACGCCTTCGTGCGTCCGTGGTTTTTCCCGTAAGGGTTTCCACGTAAAAATCTGTGTCTCTCGTTTCTCGTTTTGCCACGATTGTGGTTTACGAGATCCAATCTACCAGAAGAGTTCACAGTCTCGTCGGCGCCTCGTGCGCCGCCGCTCCGCTGAAGATTGAGTCGCCGAGATCGCCAGCATCGCATGTCGTTCCGTCACGTCCGCGAACAGGCCTCGTCAAACTCCACTTGTCCGGGACGATTTCCAACTCAACGCTTACCTTCCCGTCGATCTCCAAGGGATTGATTTGCTGTGTAGCTGTCGGACCAGGCGATTATTTAGTCGACGTGAAGCAGCCGTAGGCCAGATCGTATTGCAGCAAGGTTGATCAACCAAAGCATTGCATCAATCAACTGACGGATCAAGTCCCGAGAAGAAGCACGCCCTAGCTTTTTCACGTGAACCTGCAGACCAAATTTTCTTCTCCGCGTTGCTGCATCAGTCTGAGACCATTATCAGGTGCTATCTGTTTAAGTTTTCGCTCTGCAATTTAATTCTACAAAGAATTTTTCTCCGGCTTGTACTACTTTGTTTCACAGATTAATCAGCTCATGGCTACCATGAAGTATGATCTTCCGCTGTTGGATCGTGACACAAGGTTTTCCTTATGGCAAGTCAAGATGTGGGCGTTGTTGGCGCAAGCCGATTACGAGGATGCACTAGATAGTTTCGGAAACAAGCGTATTGCTGAGTGGACTGATGAGGAGAAGAGAAAGGATCGTAAGGCTATGTCCCAAATTCAACTCCATCTACATAATAATATTTTGCAGGAAGTTTTGACCGAGAAAACAGCAGCTGGACTGTGGTCGAAACTAGAAGGGATTTGCATGACAAAAGATCTTGCCAGCAAGATGCATCTCAAGCAAAAATTATTTATGCACAGGCTGCAAGAGGGAGGTAATGTTTTAAATCATATCTCACGGTTTAAGGAGATTATTACTAACTAGCAGCGATGGAAGTTCAGTATGAAGAAGAAGATTTGGGTTTAATGTTATTATGTTCACTGCCAAGTTCTTACACCAATTTTAGAGATACTATTTTATATAGTCGTGATACTCTCACTCTTAATGAGGTTTATGAAGCTTTGCACTCTAAGGAGAAGATGAAGCAAATGGTGTCTCAAGATGGTTCAAGTTCCTCTCAAGCCGAGGGGTTATCTGTTTGTGGCAGGACAAATGATAGGATCCCAAACAATGGAAATAGGGACAAAAGTTCGAACGGCTATAGAGGCCGGTCGAAATCCAGAGGCAGGTATAGGTCTTGCAAATATTGCAAGAAAGATGGTCATGACATCTCTGAATGTTACAGGTTGCAAAACAAGGAGAAGCGGAAAAATAATTCTGAGAAAGAAAAGGAGAGCGACGGCCAAGACGCCGTTGTTACCAAGCATCAAGATTATGATGGGAATGTTTTAGTTGCATTTACCTGTGATGCTGACACAGGTGATGATTGGATTCTTGATTCTGCCTGCAGTTTTCACATGAGCCCATGCAGAGAGTGGTTTTCTACACTTGTTGAACAACACAAAGGTTCTGTGAAGATGTGTAATGATTCTCCATGTAGAATTGAAGGCATTGGCTCTATTCGGATCAACATGTTTGATGGCATTATTAGAACATTGTCAGATGTTCGTTATATTCCTGATATGAAGAGAAATCTTATCTCGTTGAGTACTCTTGATGTTAAAGGTTTCAAGTATCAAGGTGGAGATAAACTCATTAAAGTCTCCAGAGGCTCTTTTATTGTGATGAAAGGTGACTTGAATACTTCCAATTGTCTTTACTTTCTCCGAGGTACTACACTTTCAGGTAATGCTAATGTTGCTTCCAGTAAAGTATCTGATTCTGATGCTACTAACCTTTGGCATTTGCGTTTGGGGCACATGAGCGAAACTGGAATGTTGGAGCTCTGTAAAAGAGGGCTTCTTGATGGTCAGCGCATCGACAAGTTGGAGTTTTGTGAGCATTAAGTTTATGGAAAGCAAATGAGAGTGAAGTTTGGCACTGCTACTCACAACACAAAAGATATATTAGAGTACATTCACTCAGATTTGTGGGGAGAGTCCCGCATTCCTTCACTTGGAGGTGCTCGTTACATGTTGACCATTATTGATGATTACTCGAGGAGAGTTTGGTCATTCTATATTAAGCACAAGTCAGATGTGTTCAATACATTCAAAGAGTGGAAGATTATGATTGAGAACCAATCTGGTAAGCGTATTAAGAAACTGCGTACTGATAATGGTTTGGAGTTCTGTTCTGGAGAATTTGATTCTTTATGCAAGTCAGAGGGAATTGCAAGACACTATACTGTCCCAGGCACCCCTCAACAAAATGGCGTCGTTGAACGCATGAATAGAACAATTCTGGAAAAGGTACGTTGCATGTTGTCTAGCTCTGGATTATCTAAGAGCTTTTGGGCTGAAGCCGCTTCCACTGCTTGTCACTTAATTAATCGGTCACCAAATTTGGCTATTGAAAAGAAGACACCTATTGAGGTATGGTCTGGTTCTCCTCCTGATTATACTGATTTGAAAATATTTGGGTGTCCTGCTTATGCTCATGTTAATAATGGTAAATTGGAGCCTAGAGCTGTTAAATGCATTTACCTTGGTTACAAGCCTAGTGTGAAAGGTTATAAATTATGGAATCCTGAAACTAGAAAGATTGTAATTAGTAGAAGTGTTACTTTTGATGAAGCTTCTCTGTTTCATGATAAGCTATCTACTAATACTCTTGTTGAGAAGCAAACTAAAACAAGCGTGCAGGTGGAGCATGTTGTTGACTCAGGATCTACACCAGAAATTCAGCAGGAGAATGTTTCAGAAATTCATATTGATGTGGAGCCACCACATCGTTCTATTGCAATTGATAGACCCAAGAGGGATCGTAGACCTGTCAAGAGGTTGATTCAAGAAGTTAATATGGCTTCTTATTGTTTGAATGTGGCAGAAGAAATTGAAGATATTGCTGAACCTTCTTCATATTCTGAGGCTATTGTTTTTAGTGATAAAAATAAATGGATGACTGCTATGCATGAGATGGAATCACTAGAAAAGAATGGCACTTGGAGTTTAGTTAAATTACCAAGAGAGAAGAAACCTATTCGTTGCAAGTGGGTTTTCAAAAGAAAAGAAGGTGTTTCTCCTAATGATGAGGCAAGATATAAAGCAAGGTTAGTTGCTAAAGGTTACAGCCAAATTCTAGGTATTGACTTTAATGAAGTCTTTTCCCCTGTTGTGAAGCATAGCTCTATTCGCACATTACTCAGTATTGTTGCCATGCATGATTATGAGCTTGAACAATTGGATGTTAAAACTGCATTCTTACATGGGGAATTAGAGGAGGATATTTATATGGAACAACCTAAAGGTTTTATTATCCCTGGAAAAGAAGACCTCGTCTGTAAGTTACAAAAATATCTTTATGGACTGAAGCAATCCCCTAGACAGTGGTACAAGAGATTTGACACCTTCATGCTCTCTCAAGGTTTTAAAAGGTCTGATTATGATAGCTGTGTTTATTTGAAAGTTGCTAAAGATTCAGCTATTTATTTGCTTCTTTATGTTGATGATATGTTAATTGCTGCAAAGAGTATGATATAAATTCAAAAACTAAAGAAGCAATTGAGTAAAGAATTTGAGATGAAGGATTTGGGTGCAGCGAAGAAGATACTTGGCATGGAAATTTCTAGAGACAGATTGTCTGGAAAACTATATCTAAGTCAGAAAGGATATATTGATAAAGTGCTTCGCCGCTTTAATATGCATGATGCCAAGAAAGTAAGTACTCCATTAGCTGCACATTTTAAATTATCATCAGCTTTATGTCCCAAATCAGATGGTGATATTGAGTACATGTCTGGAGTTCCTTATTCAAGTGCAGTTGGTTCACTTATGTATGCCATGGTTTGTTCACGTCCTGATTTATCTCATGCGTTGAGCGTTGTTAGTAGATACATGGCTAATCCTGGAAAAGAGCATTGGAAAGCAGTTCAGTGGATTTTCAGGTACCTGCGAGGTACTTCTAATGTTCGTTTATAGTTTGGGAAATCTGGAGATGGACTTATTGGTTTTGTTGATTCTGATTATGCTGGTGATTTGGACAAGAGAAGATCGCTCACAGGTTATGTTTTCACCATTGGTGGTTGTGCTTTGAGTTGGAAAGCAATTTTGCAGTCTACTATTGCTTGGTCTACTACTGAGGATGAGTATATGGCAATTGCTGAGGCATGTAGAGAAGCTACATGGTTGAGAGGTTTGTACAATGAGCTTTGTGGAGATATATCTTGCACTACCATATTCTGTGATAGTCAAAGTGCTATATGCCTGACAAAAGATTCGATGTTCTATGAGAGAACAAAGCACATTGATGTGAGATATCACTATGTTCGTGAAGTTATTGCTAAAGGTGATGTGAAGGTATGCAAGATAAGTACGCATGATAATGCAGCTGATATGATGACAAAGTCAGTCCCTTTAGCTAAGTTTGAGCTTTGCTCAGACTTAGTTGGCATCTCTCGTTAGTCCTATGGGACTTTGATGCACAAGGTGTTTATGCAAATTTGATATGGATAAGTTATTACTTTATTCGATTACTGGAGGGAATTTGGCTCAAGGTGGAGATTGTTGAAGCATGATCCAAATTTTGTTAATGGGCTTTATGTACGCTGGCCGGCGCATACGAGTATATCTTGTTTTCTTGTCCTCCAAGGACTCTTGTATATTGCCCTCATATATATACCCCAGTAGTCGCACCAAATACGGTCTGTCATCTCGTGCTTGTAATACTCCTCTATCATAGTGAAAATACGCCTTCGTGCGTCCGTGGTTTTTCCCGTAAAGGTTTCCACGTAAAAATCTGTGTCTCTCGTTTCTCGTTTTGATCTCTATTTTGATAACAGGGGCCAAAATAAGAGCGTGTTTTAGAGTGTTAAATGCAACCGCGGCATCGTCAGACCAAATAAACAGAGCCCCTTTCTTGCGTAATGCAGTCAGTGGTTGGCTAATAATCACATAGTGCTTAATAAATTTGCGATAATAGCCGCTGAGGCCCAAAAACCCTCGCAATTCCTTGAGATTAGATGGGACTGCCCAATCACAAATAGACGCAATCTTAGAATAATCTATCGTGATGTCTGAAGTTAGAAGGAACAACACTCATGATGTTTGCTCACCTCTGATTACCTTGGCACCCAAAAAGAACATTCCTAATGATGTGACTAAAGTCAGAAGGAGCAAACCTTTGGCTGAGCTGACTACTGGGTACAAGACTGAAGCTGCTAGAGGCAAAGCTGAGGAGAAAAACCTAGACAAGCCTAAAAAGAAGAAAAAGAGCAAGAATGCCAAAGATCTGGTGCAGGAATTTGAAGCTGAAGTGATTGATACTAAAGCCCCTCCACCTCCTAAACTTCCTATGCAGACTATCCAGGCCATTGCCACTAAATAGTGCCATGTCCCTCCTAGTGAGGTGACATAAGAATGTCTCAAATGTTGCTCACATACTATATATCATCCCCACAACTGCAATTGTATATGTTGCCATGGGATATTTACTTTCCTGCATAAGACCTTTTATGTAATAATTATGAACCACTGCAAATCTTGCTATAATTGGTCATATGGACAGTTATGCTATCTTGCCATATAGAATATCTATCGTGCTCTCCTATTTACCTCCATGGGTATATCTGATACTATGCAATGTTCTCATTCCCAATGCACACTCAATTGTGGTATCAGCAAGCTATTCTCTGTCAGCTTGTAACATGAAAGATGGTCTAATTATGTTAAATCAAAATCAACAAAGCAATACTAGGTTTTTTTTAGAAATAATGCTGCGATTTTATTAACAACCACCAGAGTCTTTGGACAACATGTCTACCAGGAATCCTGGAGGAACTCCATTCCGTCTATTACAACTTTTATTATCATAGCTAAACTTTGCTAACAGGTGCGCATCACCATTGCACAAACAACGAACATGCTTTATCACATGATCATCAAGCCCCTGGAGAAGCACATTGATCTCCTCCACCAGTGGTCCATGAATCGACCTATCCTTCTCGATGTTCTTCACCTTCAACACTGCCCCAATGCAGTCTGATTTGAGCACAAGCTTCGACGCCCCAATCTCTGTCGCCAGCTCCACAGCCTGCCTACATGCCAACAACTCCGCCCGCTCAGCATCACATGATGAAGGGAAAAAATGGGAAGCTCCCGCCACAAAGCCACCATGGCGGTCTCGAAGAACCACTCTGCCACCTCCATATGTTCTGTCAAGGGGTTTGGCGCCGTCAACACTAGCTTGTAGCTATCCAGTGGGTGGTGGGCACCAAGCTTCTGTCCGAGCGGTCGATGGAGGACATGCAGTACTCTTCGTACCCTCCCACTCCTCCACCAGAAAAACATACCGCCTCGCCATGGTCGCCGGGTCCTCAATGCAAGTGTTGCCTCTCGCTTCATTCCTGGCATACCACATTTGTGCCCACAGCATCAGACCCAAAGCAAGTTCCTTGGCTAGCACTTTACCCATCCAATCTAGCAGCCATGCCTGAAGATACCTATGGTTGCCCATCCCAGGAGGAGGTGATCTGAACTCAAAACCCGTCAATAGTCGTAGCATCTCCCAGCAATGTGCAGCATATGGGCAATCCAGAACCTGTGTACCAGGGATTCCCTCCGATTACAGACAATACAAAGGACCCCCTCCTTAATCTTGCACCGATGAAGCTCGTCGCCAACAGCCAGGCCATTTTTCACCAGGCGCCAACCATGCACCTTGATCTTGTTCGGCACATCAGCTGCCCATAAGCTCAGCCAACCTTTGTGCTCATCACACCTAGAGGAGGACCCTGGAATGCTTTCCCTTTCTCGCTTTAGTTGCCCACATAAGTGGTACACCGATTTAACACTGAAAATGTCATTTTTGGTGTGGTTCCAACCAATATAGTCTTCCGTTCCAGCTCTACCAACCGGCAAACTCAGATTATCGGTAACATCTGACTCAAAAAAGGTGTCTCTTAGCTTCTCCTCATTCCAGCCTCTCCCCCCCCCCCTCTCGCAACAGAAACTCACTCACTGTTTTAGCTTCTTTTCCTGGTTGGATACCCAGAGGGTGTTGTGCACTTGCTCGAGGAATCCAATTATCTTTCCATACATCCACTTTTTCCCATCTCCAATTTGCCAAATGAGCCCCCTTTTCAGTAGCTGTCTACCCTGGACTATGCTTCTCCAAGTATATGAGCATCTCTTTGGGCAACTCGCATTTAGAAAATTTCCATCCTTAAAGTATCTTTCTTGTAACACTCTAGCACACAAGGATCCAGGGTTCGTGACCAATCTCCAGGCTTGTTTAGCCAATAGTGCCTGATTAAAGTCTTAGTAATTTCGGAACCCCATGCCCCCCTTTCCTTTAGGGGCGCACATTTTCTCCCAACTGACCCAGTGCACCTTGCGCTGACCATCTCCCTTCCCCCTCCAAAACCTCGATGAGATTGATGTGAGAGTGGTACACTGGCTATTTGTGAGTTGGAAGCAGCCCATGGCATAGGTAGATACCACCTGTAGCACCGATTTCACAAGTACCTCCTTGCCAGCTTCTAAAAGCCCTAGCCCTTTCCAACCACCAACCTTGCCTCTAGATCGAACGGTAAGGTTTTTGAAAGCACCGTTCTTCGATCGCCCCACCACAGTTGGTAGGCCCAGGTATTTTTTCCGACAGTGCTTCGCAAGAAACTCCAATCACTCCTTTTAGGGTATTGTGGTTGTCCGCATTGCACCCTTTACCAAAGAAGATAGAGGACTTTTGAAAAAATTACCTTCTATCTAGAACTCACTTGGTACAGATGCAGTACCGCTTTTAGAGCAGCCATACTTTCATTTGTTGCCTCTAGAAAAACTACACTATCATCTGCAAACAAAATATGTGTAATTGTAGGACCATCCCTTCCGAAGCTGAAACCCGCTATTTGAGATTCTATCTGAGCTTGTTGTAACAAGGTTGAGAACCCCTCCATGCAAAAGAGGAAGAGATAAGGGGATAGCGGGTCACCCTACCGCAGTCCCCTTGAAGGACAGAACGTGTCTAAGATCACCCCATTGAGCTTGACTGAAAAACAAACAGTTTGAATGCATCTCATGACCATGGCGACCCATCCAGGAGCAAACCCCATCCGAAGCATCATGTCCTTCAGAAAATCCCACTCCACCCTATCATATGCTTTCATCATGTCAAGCTTGACCATGCATAACGGCTTCTTCCTTTTCATCGTTTTGATAGCATGCACGCACTCGTAGGCAATAAAGACATTATCAGTGATCAACCGCCCTGGAACAAAAGCACTTTGTTCTTCCGAGATGAGAATTGGAAGGATTTGTTTCAGTCTATTAGCCACCGTCTTCGCTGCAATTTTATACAAAACATTGCATAGCCTAATAGGCCGGAACTGATAAAGCAACTCCAGTGAGTTTACCTTAGGGATCATAACAATAACCGTGTCGTCATTGAAATCCTCTAGCAGCTCCCCCCCCCCCCCCCCCCCCGCCAGGAAATCTTTGACAGAGCGACACACATGCTCCTTCAAAAATGGCCAGTGTCGTTGGAAGAACAGCGCCGGCAGCCCACTCGGCCCAGGGGCCTTAATTGGGCCCATTTGGAATAAAGCTTCCTCAATTTCCTTGTCTTAGATTGGGGCTAACAATGCAGTGTTCATATCATCCAATACCGCATGTGCCACAAGATTAAGAATTGCCTCCCTATCCACCGATCCTTCCGAGGTGTACAGATCCTAGTAAAAGGCCTGTGCCATTCTTCTCATGCCTTCATTGGTCATACACAAAGTGCCATCGCTTTTCTGAAGACAACGGACAGTATTTTTCCTCCGGTGATGGGAGGCTTGATTCTGAAAATATTTCGTATTCTGATCTCCCCCCCCCCTTCAGCCACTCTTGTCAAGAGCGTTGCCGGTACATAATTTCTTCCTTCTCATAGATAGCATGCAACTTAAGTTCAATTGCCCTGCACTCCGAGAAGGATCCAGTGATCCTCGCCTCCACCTTGGCTTCCTCCAATTTTCTCTTTAAATTTTTTAGTTCAGCACGGACTGAACCAAAAGTTTTGAAGCTCCAGTGTTTCATGTCCCTTGACATATCTCGTAATCTGTGCCATAGACCATGGATACTAGTATCACCATTCCGTCCATTATGCCAAGCTTCCTTCACCATCTCCTCGTAATCTTCATGCTTTAGTCACATTTCCTCAAATTGAAAGCCCCTGCGACCTGCTGGGACATGAACAGGCAACTCCTCCTGGACTCTAATGATCAGAGCCATGTGGTCAGATTCTTCAGTAATGACATGCTCTACTTGAGTTAGAGGGAAGAGTGTGAGAAACGGCGCCGTTCCCCGGTCTAGCCGCACTTGGATGTTATCATCCCCTTCACACTTATTGTTCCAAATGAACTCGTAGCCCAAGAAGCCAAGATCTGTAAGCCCGCAGTCGGACAAACACTCTTGAAAAGCTTCCATTTGGCTCCCACTCCGAGGATTGCCACCGCGTTGTTCAACAGAACTCACAATTTCATTGAAATCGCCGGCGCATAGCCATGGGAGGTCGTCTTTACTCCAAAGAAAATGCAACGCCTCCCAAGTTTTACTTCTTGAACTCACAATACTAGTTTATTTAATGAATAGAAACTGGAATATACTTGATCTGAATGTGAGGGGTATAAACTCACAAGCCGGATGGGATGACATCAGGCTCAGAACTGAGGAAAGTAATTGTGGTATTATTTGCTTTCAAGAAACAAAAAAAGAAAGCTTTGACCTTGCTTGTATCAAAAAATTCTGTCACAGAAGATTTAACAATTATGTCTACACACCATCTGTTGGCAATTTTGGTGGACTTATCACCATATGGAATGGCTCTCTCTTCTCTAGGACTGTGATCAGTCAATCTAGATTCCAAATTACTGTTGAATTTCTATGCAATGTCTCTAGCACTAGATGGACTCTTACAAATGTATATCGACCAGCACACAATGACCATAGAAATGAATTCATTGACTGGCTAGTTAATGTTGACATCACACAGATGAAATACTGGATTATGGCAGTGGAATTCAATTTTATCAGAGATCCACAAGATAGAAATAAACCTAGTGGAGATATCAACAATATAATGCTTTTTAGCAGTGCTATCCAAGCTCTAGACCTTGAAGAAATCCCACTAAAGGGAAGATCTTATACATGGAGCAACATGCAGAACAACCCTCTATTGGAGAAACTAGAGTGGATATTTACTTCAGCAGATTGGACTACAGATTTTCCTAATACTCTGGCTTTTCTACTAGCAAGATTGGGATCTGATCACATTCCAATTCATATTTTGGCACTTATATTCCAAAAGCCCAACTATTCAGATTTGAAAACTACTGGTATGAGTTTAATGGATTTTTGGATACCGTAACTCAGGCATGGAACTTTGCTCCTTATAAATAAGACAGTGCTTTATCACTCAATGGCAAGTTCAAAACACTAAGGGCTGCTCTGAAAATATGGAGCAGAAATTTATCCAATCTCACCAAGATCATCGGCAATTGCAATTTCACCTTGGCAATGATGGATGGACTAAAGGAACAAAGGCCATTGTCTATTATGGAAAAAAAAACTTCAGGAGAATCCTCAAAAAGCATACTGAAAAACTCTTGGAAGCCAAGAGAACATATTGGAAAATTTGAGCCAAAATCAGGTGGGCCCAACTAGGGAATCAAAACACAAGATTATTTCACACCATTGCCACTCAAAGTTACATGAAAAATCTAATTTCTAGCCTCAAGTCTGATAATGGCACATATATCACCAACCATGACCACAAGGCCACTAGTATTTGGAATTCATATAAGGACATACTTGGACAATCTAATTCACCCATGCTGACCTATGTTCTTGGAAGATTAATTTAGAGGCATGATCTTCTCCACTTAGATGAGCCTTTCACTCTTGCAGAGATTGACAATATTATTAAAGAAATGCCTACTGACAAAGCTCCTGGACCTTATGGCTTTAATGGTTTTTTTCTAAAAAAATGTTGGAACATTGTCAGAAAGGATTTCATCAAACTTGCTGACGATTTCTACACAGGTGATATTAATCTGGAAAGTATCAACACTGCATATATTACTTTGATCCCCAAAGTAAATGATCATGATTGTATGAATGATTTCAGACTCATATCCTTAGTTAGTCTGCCAATGAAATTCATCACAAAACCGTTGGCTAACAGACTTCAAGTTAAGATTATACCTATGCTGCACAAAAACCAGTATGGCTTTATAAAAGGAAAAAACCATTCATGACTGTCTCAATTGGGCCTTTGAATATCTGCATATCTGCCACTCAACTAAATATCCAATCATTATTATGAAGATTGACTTTGAAAAAGCTTTTGATAAAGTCGAATATTCAGCAATAATTGGAATGTGCAAGGCACTTGGTTTTGGACCTAGATTCCTTTCATGGATAACAAATATTCTCCACACTGCATCCCTACTTAATGGAGTACCTGGAAAGAAAATCAAGTGCAGAAGAGGTGTCCACTCTCACCTCTTCTGTTTGTATCCACTGCTGAACTTCTGCAATATGTTATCACACTACAAGGAAAATGCTAACTTACCCAAAGGGAAGATCATCAATGAGGCATGGCAAAATGGAATTCTACAACTACCCATTGATGAATCATTTGGTAAAAAATTCCCTATTATACAATATGCACATGACATACTAATCATCATGAAAGCAGATCCCACACAACTCTCAAGTCTGAAGAACATTCTGCTCCAATTCAGCAATGCCACAGGTTTGAAAGTCAATTACAACAAAACCACTCTTGTTCCCATCAATGTTCCACCTGACCTTGCCACTGACTTGGCAAATTCTTTTGGATGTAAGTTGGAAAATTTGCCATTCACATATCTTGGACTTCTTTTGGGAACTACCAGACCCTCAGTGGATGATCTTATGCCCCTTGTAGCAAGACTGGATAAGAGATTGTCAACAAATTCATCCATTATGACCTATACTGGAAGGCTTACTCTACTAAATACTACACTAAATTCTATACCTATCTTTGCCATGTGCTGTATTAAAATTCCCATCACAATATTTGGGCATTTCGAAAAAAGTGGAAGACAATTCCTTTGGGCCAAGAAAGATAGCAAGTCAGGAACTTTGGTTAGTACACGATGGCATCGGATATGCATCATCTCCAGGGCTTTTTTTTCTTGTGAAAATCTCCATGGCTGTTGTACTTAACTTTGTCTAATATTGCACAGCAGATGCATTTTGCTAGTACATTATTATTTGGAAGGGATAGATAAACGTCATGAATATTACAGCAATAAAACAAGCACTTTTACACATGACCTCTACTTATTCAGTAGGGATGCAGACTTCACTGTGGTCCAGCTTCATTTCCCAGGTCATTTTGATCTTCTTAAAGACACTTTGATCTTCAATTTTAATTTTTTCCACAATTTTTGGTCGTTTTCCATGGATCAAAATTTCAAAATCATCAGAGAAGACAAAATTGCTATCTTATGGCGATCGCCTAGTTTTAATTAATTCAGTTCTAACTAGCCTTCCAATGTTCATGTTATCTTTTCTAGAAATACCTATAGGGGTTAGGAAAAGATTGGATTACTATAGGTCTCGGTTTTTTTGGCAAAGCGATGGGCATAAACGAAAGTATAGACTAACTAGATGGAATATTATTTGTAGACCTAAAGATCAAGGAGGATTAGGTATTGAAGTATTAGAGCTAAAAAACAAAAGTATCCTAAGTAAATGGTTATTCAAGCTTATTAATGAGGAGGGAGTCTGGCAAGAATTGCTCCAAAACAAATATTTACATTCAAAAACGCTTTCTCAAGTGGAAGCAAAACCCGTAGACTCCCCTTTTTAGAAAGGTCTAATGAAAGTTAAAGAAGATTTTTTTAGTCATGGTAATTTCAAAATTGGTGATGGTCTGAGCACTAGATTTTGGGAAGATACTTGGCTAGGAAATAAACCTTTGGCAACTCAATATCCAGAGCTCTACAGTATAGTTAACCGGAAACAAGTTCTGGTGGCCGATGTGTTAAGCCATACACCGATAAATATCACCTTCAGAAGGTCTTTAGTCGGGGACAAATGGGTCAAATGGGTTCACCTATTAAATCGCTTGATTCAAATTCAATTATCCAATGAACAAGACAAGTTTGTGTGGAATCTAACAAGGTCTGGTTGCTTCTCGGTCAAATCAATGTATCTAGATCTTATGAATGGTAATACTACTTATCTTCGAAAGTACATTTGGAAAATTAAAGTTCCTTTAAAGATCAAGATCTTTATGTGGTTTCTTCATCGCAAAGTTATTCTAACGAAAGATAATTTGGTTAAAAGAAGTTGGCAGGGGTGCAAATCATGTAGTTTTTGTCACAAGGATGAAACTATTCAGCACTTATTCTTTGATTGTTCTTTTGCTAAGATAGTGTGGAGAATTATTCATATGACATTTGGCATTTCTCCTCCCACTACTGTTAGTAACCTGTTTGGGAATTGGCTAGCTAATATTCCTAAGAAAGAGTTAATGCAAGTTCGTGTTGGTGTTTGTGCAATTCTTTGGGCTATGTGGAATGTCCGAAATGATTTTATCTTTAACAAACCAAAGAAACCATCATTTTTGCAGGTTATTCCCATGGCTACGCATTGGATCCGTATGTGGTCCTTTCTCCAACCAGTGGAGGAGCGGCATGCCATGGATTCTGGGTGCAACCGTTTGGAGATGGTAGCACGGGATTTATACAACCAGTGCGGCTGGCGGCTTGACAACAGGATCAACTATTGAAGCTTCAACCGATGGCAGCAACCTTTGAAGATCATTGCTGTAGCTCTATTTCGTGATCCCGATTGATCTTTGAGTTGTAATAAAACCTTGTAATAAGTTGATACTTGTGTGGATGGTTTAATAAAATAAAAGCCATATGCATCACTTTGATGCAGAGGCTGGGGTACGCCCCCATTTCGAAAAAAAGTGGGAAGTGCCGACTCTTTTATTTCTAGGGTCTTCAAGTCTGCCAAGTCTATCAACAGTGCCCTCAGTTTATGAAACCCACCGGCTGCGAAGACAAGCTTATTCCCGCTGTAGGAACCTGGATACAAGGCCAGATCATTTAGAAAAGGCAACATAGCCAGCTCGTCAATAAACTCCTGCGAGACCTCTGTTCTTTCAAGAGATAGTTGAGTAAGGTTGGGGAGTGACACGCAGATGCCCTTTATTTCAGATGACACATCAAGCTTTCCTTTTACTTCCATAATCTCTAGGCGTGGCAGGTATGATCTAGTGAACACAATCGATGGAATAACACCACCTTTTAGGTTGAGCAACTTGAGATGAATGAGTTTGTTGAGAGCAGCAGACAAATTCTCAGTGTTGACTGCCGACAGTTTCCAAATGAACAGACAACTAAGATATACCATTTCTGCAAGGGTATCTTCATCCCATCCGAACTTTTCATCTGGTGCTATTGATACGCTCTCAAGTGTCCGTATGTGCTTCAACTTTCCAACCCTCCTAGGCAAGATGATACCATCACCAAATACATGCCGCAGAGTCAAAATATGCCAGAATGATTCAGGGAGCTCTGTGACGTTGGTGCCTCAGACATCTAGTGTTTGAAGATTAATGAGCCTTCCAATGGATGGTGGGATTTCCCTCAAGGAACATGATTTAATGCCGAGGTACTGCAAATGCAAAACATTGCCAATTTCATCTGGCATCTTAACTCCGACCTCAAGGCCCTGTAGGTTGATGACACGGAGGAAATGAGATGTTTGCAGCAGTTGTCGTATGTACGACTTGTTGATTCTCTTGGATTTTGTTCCATGACTTGAGAGACTTAGACAGGTTAGACTTTTTCTAGCAGTGATACGTTCTTCCTCTGATCCATTGTATTCATCTTTCGCAAAATTAGATAGTACAGACCAGAGCTTTGGCATGTGGTTGTCAAGAGCAGCATACTTGCTAATGTTGTTCTGTAGAGAGAGCCGACGAGCAGATGCCAAAGGGAGGAAGTCATCACCACTATGGACTTCAACAAAATTTGTGTCTTGTGCTTGAAAGCACAGAAATGCATGGACATGCTCATGGATGGTGACAAGCTCATTATCACAAATGAGATAGTCCATCAGAGTAAGACTGACCAAATGCCTAGCAACCAACTCCTTCAAGTATTGCTGGCCCACTTTCTCCATTGGTTTCCCCTCTTTGGATCGTAGGAATCCCTCTGCCACCCAAATGCACACCAAATTACTTGTTTTTATTGGCGTGTTGGGTGGAAATGCAGCTAGGTAGAGGAAGCAGGGTTTTATGGCATGTGGAAGATCATCAAAGCACAAGGAGAGTATGCTATCCAGCCGTCTTGATTGCCTGGACATGAGCTGATCAAAGATAGCATTCCACTCAGGGAACTCCTTGGTCCGAAGAAGGCCTGATAGGAGGACAATCGCCAGTGGTAGTCCTTCAGTGATGTCCCAGATGCGCTGGCGGTAGTCTGTTTCAACGGCTATGCGGAGACCATAGTTGTACCATTGAGTATTCTCTTGCACACATACTCGTTGACGGAACAATTCCACAGTAGCGTCTTCATCAAAACAATCCACCTCAATAGAGATATGTTCAAAGGTAGCTGGAGGAGCTAGTGGTCTATTTTGTGTGATTTGCACCACTCTTCCATAGGAATCAGTGGGGAGTGCCATCAGAAAGGTTTTCCATTCAATACTGCTTACCTCAGCATCTACCACCAATAGGTACCTCTGATTCTCTTGCTTCTTTAATAACTTTCCCAATCTTTGCTTGATTTCATGACTAGGGTACGTGACAAACTCTTCTGTTATCTCCTGAATTACTAGGTTCATGATGTTTGAATCACTAAAATCTGGTGGAAAGCTTGCCCAAGCCTGAGAACCAAAATGGTTTTTTGTGGAATGCCTTTCGTAGACATCCCTAACAAGAGATGTCTTGCCAACGCCACTTCTCCCAAACAAAGATATCACAACTGGACGTCCAGAGGCTGAAGATTTAAAAAGTGCATCATGTAGCACCGTTTGCTTGTCCCCACGTTTTACTAGTGAAAACTGACGGAAATCACCCCTGTTATGCAATTATACAAGTCAATTACATTGACTGGTGTGCTAAACCATACGATGGAATTCAGAGCCATGCATTCACTACCGGAAAAACAGGCGCTGCCGTGCCGGCAAACTCTGCCATGCGCCCTCGCACGGCAGAGATTTCTTTGCCGTGCCACAGACATACAAAGCACGGCAACGACACAGCGCACGGCAAAGCCGCCAAAGAACACACGGCAACGATGCAGGCATGGCAGAGGGGGATCCAAGCGCACGGCAAAGAAAGAAGGCACGGCAACAGCCCAGGAGAGCGCACGGCAAAGATATAGGGCACGGCAAAGTCGCCCACCTCTGCCGTGCATGGTAACTCTGCCGTGCGCCGTGTTTACCTGCACGGCATGTAGTCCTTTGACGTGCGCCTTGCTGTATCACACGGCAAAGGGGCCTTTGCCGTGCGGCATCCCTTTGCCGTGCGCCAATCACCTTTTTTAAAAAAAATTCATTTCTGTTTTATTCTTTTTACTACTTATGTTTATTTCTCAATTAGTTTTATATTTTGTTGACTATTTATTAGTGTTACTTAATACAATGTGTATATTACTAGCCAGGGGTTGGCGCGGCGGCACGCTGCGTCCGTGGGAGGAAACGGGCGAGAAGAAGAGGGCGGGAGGAAAAGGGCGGAAAAAAAGGGTGGGAGGAAAAGGGCCGGAGGAAAAGGGCGGGAAGAAAAGGGCGAGAAAACAAGACAAAGGGCAGGAGGAAAAGGGTTGTCGGCAGGATAAGGACGCGTGGGTGGATGTACGGCAAAACCCTCGATTTTTCAAAGTGTTATCGCATGTGTGCCAACGGGGTGGTCACACCTCTCAGATAGATCTACCACACCTATCTACATATATTATGGCCACATGATAGCTTTGGAGGGGGTTGCTACCCTGAAGCGCGATGTACGGCAAAACCCTAGCCCGCTGCACCCGCGCGGTCTACCCCCCTAGATTTTTCCGGACGGCATCGCGTCGGTGGGCTAGTGTGTTCCTTTGGCTTTGGTTAGGTCATATATATGTGTAAAGCAAAGGTTTTGACATGCATAGCCCCCGAAGCCCGGTCTACGGAGAAACCCTAGCCCGTCGTGGTCTACCCCCCTCGATTTTTCAAAGTGTTATCGCATGTGTGCCAACGGGATGGTCACGCCTCTCAGATAGCTCTACCACATCTGTCTCCATATATTATGGCCACATGATAGCTTTGGAGGGGGTTGCTACCCCCGAAGCGCGATGAACGGCAAAACCCTAGCATGCTACACCCGCGTGGTCTACCCCCCTAGATTTTTCCAGACGGCATCGCGTCGGTGGGCTAGTGTGTTCCTTTGGCTTTGGTTAGGTCATATGTATTTGTAAACCAAAGGTTTTGACATGCATAGCCCCCGAAGCCCGGTTACGGAGAAACCCGAGCCCGTCGCGGTCTACCCCCCTCGATTTTTCAAAGTGTTATCGCATGTGTGCCAACGGGGTGGTCACACCTCTCAGATAGCTCTACCACACCTATCTCCATATATTATGGCCACATGATAGCTTTGAAGGGGGTTGCTACCCCCGAAGCGCGATGTACGGCAAAACCCTAGCCCGCTGCACCCGCGCGGTCTACCCCCCTAGATTTTTCCGGACGGCATCGCGTCGGTGGGCTAGTGTGTTCCTTTGGCTTTGGTTAGGTCATATGTATGTGTAAAGCAAAGGTTTTGACATGCATAGCCCCCGAAGCTCGGTCTACGGAGAAACCCTAGCCCATCGCGGTCTACCCCCCTCGATTTTTCAAAGTGTTATCGCAGGTGTGCCAACGGGATGGTCACACCTCTCAGATAGCTCTACTACACCTATCTCCATATATTATGGCCACATGATAGCTTTGGAGGGGGTTGCTACCCCCGAAGCGCGATGAACGGCAAAACCCTAGCATGCTGCACCCGCGCGGTCTACCCCCCTAGATTATTCCGGACGGCATCGCGTCGGTGGGCTAGTGTGTTCCTTTGGCTTTGGTTAGGTCATATGTATGTGTAAAGCAAAGGTTTTGACATGCATAGCCCCCGAAGCGCGATGTACAGAGAAACCCTAGCCCGTCGCGGTCTACCCCCTCGATTTTCAAAGTGTTATCGCATGTGTGCCAACGGGGTGGTCACGCCACTCAGATAGCTCTACCACACCTATCTCCATATATTATGCCCCCATGATAGCTTTGGAGGGGGTTGCTACCCCCCAAGAGCGATGTACAGCGAAACCCTAGCCCGCTGCACCCGCGCGGTCTACCCCCATAGATTATTCCGGACGACATCGCGTCGGTGGGCTAGTGTGTTCCTTTGGCTTTGGTTAGGTCATATGTATGTGTAAAGCAAAGGTTTTGACATGCATAGCCCCTGAAGCGTGATGTACAGAGAAACCCTAGCCCGTCATGGTCTACCCCCCTCGATTTTCAAAGTGTTATCGCATGTGTGCCAACGGGGTGGTCACGCCTCTCAGATAGCTCTACCACACCTATCTCCATATATTACGGCCACATGATAGCTTTGGAGGGGGTTGCTACCCCCGAAGCACGATGAACGGCAAAACCCTAGCATGCTGCACCCGCGCGGTCTACCCCCCTAGATTATTCCGGACAGCATCGCGTCGGTGGGCTAGTGTGTTCCTTTGGCTTTGGTTAGGTCATATGTATGTGTAAAGCAAAGGTTTTGATATGCATAGCCCCCGAAGCGCGATGTACAGAGAAACCCTAGCCCGTCGTGGTCTACCCCCTGATTTTTTTAAGTGTTATCGCATGTGTGCCAACGGGGTGGTCACGCCTCTCAGATAGCTCTACCACACCTATCTCCATATATTATGCCCACATGATAGCTTTGGATGGGATTGCTACCCCCGAAGCGCGATGTACGGCGAAACCCTAGCTCGCTGCACCCGCGCGGTCTACCCCCCTAGATTATTCCGGACGACATCGCGTCGGTGGGCTAGTGTGTTCCTTTGGCTTTGGTTAGGTCATATGTATGTGTAAAGCAAAGGTTTTGACATGCATAGCCCCCGAAGCGCGATGTACAGAGAAACCCTAGCCCGTCGCGGTCTACCCCCCTCAATTTTCAAAGTGTTATCGCATGTGTGCCAACGGGGTGGTCACGCCTCTCAGATTGCTCTACCACACCTATCTCCATACATTATGCCCACATGATAGCTTTGGAGGGGGTTGCTACCCCCAAAGCGTGATGTACGGTGAAACCCTAGCCCGCTGCACCCGCGCGGTCTACCACCCTAGATTATTCCGGACGACATCGCGGCGATGGGCTAGTGTGTTCCTTTTGCTTTGGTTAGGTCATATGTATGTGTAAAGCAAAGGTTTTGACATGCATAGCCCCCGAAGCGCGATGTACAGAGAAACCCTAGCCCGTCGCGGTCTACCCCCCTCGATTTTCGAAGTGTTATCGCATGTGTGCCAACGGCGTGGTCACGTCTCTCAGATAGCTCTACCACACCTGTCTCCATATATTGTGGACACATGATAGCTTTGGAAGGGGTTGCTACCCCCCTAGCGCGATGTACGGCGAAACCCTAGCCCGCTGCACCCGCGCGGTCTACCACCCTAGATTATTCTGGACGACATCGCGTCGGTGGGCTAGTGTGTTCCTTTGGCTTTGGTTAGGTCATATGTATGTGTAACGCAAAGGTTTTGACATGCATAGCCCCCGAAGCACGATGTACAGAGAAACCCTAACCCGTCGCAGTCTACCCCCTGATTTTTTAAAGTGTTATCGCATGTGTGCCAACGGGGTGGTCATGCCTCTCAGATAGTTCTACCACACCTGTCTCCATATATTATGCCCACATGATAGCTTTGGAGGGGGTTGCTACCCCCCAAGCGCGATGTACGGCGAAACCCTAGCCCGCTGCACCCGCGCAGTCTACCCCCATAGATTATTCCGGACGACATCACGTCGGTAGGCTAGTGTGTTCCTTTGGCTTTGGTTAGGTCATATGTATGTGTAAAGCAAAGGTTTTGACATGCATAGCCCCCAAAGCGCGATGTATAGAGAAACCCTAGCCCGTCGCGGTATACCCCCCTCGATTTTCAAAGTGTTATCGCATGTGTGCCAACAGGGTGGTCACGCCTCTCAGATAGCTCTACCACACCTCTCTCCATATGTTAAGCCCACATGATAGCTTTGGAGGGGGTTGCTACCCCCGAAGCGCGATGTATGGCAAAACCCTAGCCCGCTGCACCCGCGCGGTCTGTACCCTAGATTATTCCGGACGACATCGCGTCGGTGGGCTAGTGTGTTCCTTTGGCTTTGGTTAGGTCATATGTATGTGTAAAGCAAAAGTTTTGACATGCATATCCCCCGAAGCGCGATGTACAGAGAAACCCTAGCCCGCCGCGGTCTACCCCCTAGATTATCGCGCTTCGGGGACTATGCATGTCAAAACCCTATTTTGGCACTCTGAAAATGGAAAAAGCACTTTTTGTGGGACGAAAAGAAAATCGGCCTCTGTGGCGTTCCTTTACATCCCAAGGGACACGCACATGTCTGATATGGCCTCGTTCTGACAAACTATGCCATGCTCATGGCCGAATCTAGCTCATTTAACCTAGAAGTCATGCAACCTCGAACATGATAGGTCATTTTTGTGAAGGGACTTTCTGATAAACAATTTTTCTCTAGGTTTGAATTTTTTTCCCGCTTGTTGGTCTCATAAAATGACGTCACGCGAAGGTTTTGCATTTTTTTGATGTTTTTTTGAATTAGTTACGTCCGATTCGGGACCCGCATAAAATGACGGCGCACGAAAACTTCCGCTCGCGGCCAGGCGGTGCGGAGTCCCCCTTTTTTCCCTGATGTTTAGTAAAGAAATGACATGTTGCGGATCCAAAAATGATTTTTACAAAAAATCAGGCGGTTTACTTTTTAGCGCTAAAGTGCAAAACCACCCCGGTTCCAGCAAAATCGGCAGGAACTTGCGCAAAATTCAAATAATATCTGTGAAGGCTGCGCAACAAAACGAGAGCTGATATGTGTATCCCCATGGTGTCTACTATTTATGTGGGGTGTTTTTCCCAGCTTTCGATATATCGTTTCGGTAGCTGCTTCACAAAAAAACTCTATTTTGGCACTCTGAAAATGGAAAAAGCACTTTTTGTGGGACGAAAAGAAAATCGACCTCTGTGGCGTTCCTTTACATCCCAAGGGACACGCACGTGTCTGATATGGCCTCGTTCCGACAAACTATGCCATGCTCATGACCGAATCTAGATCATTTAACCTAGAAGTCATGCAACCTCGAACATGATAGGTCATTTTTGTGAAGGGACTTTCTGGTAATCAATTTTTCTATAGGTTTGAATTTTTTTCCCGCTTGTAGGTCACATAAAATGATGTCACGTGAAGATTTTGCATTTTTTTGATTTTTTTGAATTAGTTACGCCCGATTCGGGAACCACATAAAATGACGGCGCACGAAAACTCCAGCTCGCGGCCAGGCGGTGCGGAGTCCCCCTTTTTTCTCTGATGTTTAGTGAAGAAATGACATGTTGCGGCTCCAAAAATGATTTTTACAAAAAATCAGGAGTTTACTTTTTATCGCTAAAGTGCAAAACCACCCTGGTTCCAGCGAAATCGGGAGGAACTTGCAGAAAATTCAAAAAGTATCTCTGAAGGCTATCGCAACGTAACGAGAGCTAATATGTGTATCCCATGGTGTCTTCTATTTATGTGGGGTGTTTTTCCTAGCATCGATATCGTGTTTCGGTAGCATGAAATGACGGCGCAGAGGGAACGGATTCACCGCCGTATAGCTAAAGGGCTTTGCCGTGCGATAGCACATGGCAAAGGATCATTGTTGTGCCTTGGCGCACGGCAAAGACACAGGAGCACGGCAAAGGCCGACGACGCACGGCAATGAGTGGCGACGCACGGCAAAGGCTCAATAATTGAGCCCATGCACGTGCTTGGCCACCTTATCCTCCTCAGCCACCCACCCGGCCGGCCACCTTATCCTCCTCCTCTCTCTGCCCCGCCTCCTAGCTCCTCTGCGCGCCCGACCGACGCCGCCGCCGCCACCCGGCCGCCCGCCCAGCTCGCCTGCCCCGCCAGCCCACCCATGCCCTGCGCCACCTCGTTGCCCACCTGCCCCAGCCCGGCCTGCGCCCCGCCCCGCGCCACCTCGCCCTGCTCGTCCGAGCTCGGCCGAGCTTGGCCTCCTCCGGCCGACGCCCCTGCAGGTAAAGTGTGTGGTTTGTGTGTATTTAGTTAATTTAGTTAGTTAGTTAGTTAGGTTAGTTAGGTTAGTGTAGTAAAAGTGTGTGTAGTTAGTTTAGTTAATTTAGTTAGTTAGTTAGGTTAGTTAGGTTAGTGTAGTAAAAGTGTGTGTAGTTAGTTTAGTTAATTTAGTTAGTTAGTTAGGTTAGTTAGTTAGGTTAGTTAGTTAGGTTAGTGTGTGTAGTGTAGTGTAGTTAGTTAGGTTAGTGTAGTGTAGTTAGTTAGGTTAGTGTGTGTAGTTAGTTTAGTTAGTGTAGTAAAAGTGGTTAAATTTTTTTTTTGCACTTTAGTTCTTTATGGTGAAGTAATATTGTTATACCACTATTGTAAAAAAATTGTGTTTAGTTGCATGTCTAATTAATTTTGTCGCTATGCGAGGTGGACACGGGGGGCGGCGTCGCAGGGGTGTTTGACGGGGCGTCCCGGATCTTTGTCGACGATTCTCTCACGCGTCTAGGGTATAAATCTCCTTCCCATGTACCTAGGTTTTATTTTTGTGTCTAGATCACCGAGTATGTCGCGTTACCTAGGCGTCTCTTCCCGACTGTAAGGGTTACGCAGATAAATATGCATTAGTGGTCTCGCATATTATGAACCGTAACTCTTACGGCATTTATCAGGACAGCCGGCGGATGCGTAGTTGAGTACGTTTTCCTTGTTCTACTTCGTTCCGAGATAGGATTTCGGCAGCACCTCCCCGTTGTTCTCCGGATGCACATCCCTCTCGGCTATTTGCTGAGACGTGTATCGGGAGAACAGCGGGGAGGTGCTGCCGAAATTCTATCTCGGATCAGGGTAGAGCAGGGAGAACGTACTCAATCTACAGATCTGGCGGCTGCTAGGAGCCCACCTAGTAGAGATTCAGGTTGATGCATGCGTAAAAAAATAAAAATATGATGCATTTAATTCCGATTTGATATAAATGCTATGTTTCGTCTATTTTGGTGCTGATTAGAGGATGGATAATCGTGACTGGATGTACGATGGCAGAATCAGTCAGTGGGATTATACTGAGGAATGGGGACAAAAGACCGAGCAGTTTGTCGACAGGGTGTTTGACATCCCTAGCAGACCTAGAACAGTTTGGTGCCCTTGTAGTAAGTGCGCTAACGGAAAGTCACAGGACAAGGAAACTATGAGTACTCACCTGCTCAAGTTTGGGTTCACATCGTCCTACAAGACTTGGACTTTCCATGGAGAAAAGGCAAAGAAACGTGCTAGGAAGGAGGTGCGACAGATTCAACCCAGGGGAGAATATGATACTGGGTTTGATCGGTGCTTAGAAAACTTGGCTAATGGTAATGTGCCTGAAAGCCCTCATGTAGAGGCGGAGACACCTCAGGATGCGGAGACAGCTGAGGAGCCGGAGGAAAACACAAAGCAGTATTATGAGGCTCTGTTTGCTTCGCAGAAACCCCTGCATGAAAATACAGAGGTTACCCAACTAGATGCCATCGCTCGCCTTATGGCCTTTAAGTGCCACAGGAACTTGTGCAGAGATGGGTTCGATGAACTTCTGGTCGTCATTGGCAGCATTCTGCCGAAAGGGCACCTCTTGCCGAAAAACTTCTACTATTCGACCAAATTGCTCAGTGACCTTAAGATGTCATGTCAGCAGATACACGCTTGTCCAAAGGGATGCATGCTATTCAGAGGGGAGCATGCTGACACAAATTATTGCATCAAATGCAAATCCTCTAGGTACTTTGAGGTTGACCCCAATGGTGATGGTCAGAAGAGGCAGACCACGATTGCCAAGAATATCCTCCGCTATCTTCCAGTTCTACCGAGGATCCAGCGGCTCTTCATGACCGAGGATACTGCCCAGCAGATGAGGTGGGCCATAGAAGGGAACAGATACACCGACAAGATGATACATCCGTCGGATGGTAGTGCATGGAAGAACTTTGTCACGAAATATCCGCTAAAAGCCGGTGACCCGAGGAGCGTAGCAGTTGCGATATCAACCGATGGGTTCAATCCATATGGCATGTCGGCTGCAGTATACAGTTGTTGGCCCGTGTTTGTTATTCCCCTGAACCTCCCCCCTAGTGTCTGCATGAGATCAGAGAACATGTTTGTGTCGATGATAATCCCAGGGCCGAAATACCCGGGTAAGAACATGAATGTGTACCTGGAACCGCAGGTGGATGACTTGCTTCGTGGCTGGGAAGGTCGCGGGATCCGAACATATGACGCATCAAAGAAGGAGTACTTCGATATGTATGTCTGGTACCACACGTCCACGCATGACCTGCCAGCACGTGCTTTGTTCTGCGGGTGGTGTACACATGGGAAGTGGCCTTTCCCAGAGTGCAGGCAAGCTGTGACTTTCTTCTGGCTCGACAAGGGAGGCAAGTATTCCTGTTTTGATGAAGCTCGACAGTTCCTTGTGCAGAGTCATGAATACAGGAGTGATGTAAAGAGTTTCAAGAAAGGCCGTGTTGTGCATGACCCGAAGCCAATTATGAAGTCCGGAATGGAAATCAAGGCCGAGTTAGATGCTCTTCAGCCTAGGCCTGATGGGAATGGTTTCTTGGGATATGGGGAGACACACCAATGGACTCACAAGCCATGCTTATGGAAGCTCCCTTACTTTGAGGATCTCGAGCTCCCGCATAACATTGATACAATGCACACCGAGAAGAATATCAGCGATGCCATTTGGAGCACCATGATGGACACTGAGAAGACGAAGGATAACATAAAGGCTCGAATTGATCAAGAGAAATGGTGCGATAGGTCAAATTTGAACATGCAGCCACCTCATGGTGCTAAAAAAACTTGGACTAAGCGACAAGCTCCGTTCTGCCTTACAAAGGCCCAAAGAAGAGAGGTATTCATGTGGATGAAGGACTCTTTGTTTTTCCCTGATGGGTTCGCAGCCAACTGGATGAGGGGTGTGAACATGGAAACGTTGCGAGTACAAGGACTCAAGAGTCATGACTACCACATATGGCTTGAGCGGATAATGCCGGTGATGATTCGAGGCTTTGTCCCTGAGCAGACTTGGCGAGTGCTATCGAGGTTGAGCTTTTTCTTCTGCCAGATTTGTGCTAGGGAGTTAGACACTAAAGTGATTGAGAAGCTGGATAAAGAGGCACCCGTTTTGCTTTGCGATCTAGAGAAGATCTTTCCTCCAGGGTTCTTTAATCTGATGCAACATATGATCTTGCACCTCGCGGCCGAATGTTTAAAGGGGGGCCGAATTGGGCCCGTTGGCAGTATCCGCCCGAGAGGGAAACACAAAAGCTTCGTCAAATGATAGGCAATAAATGCAAGATCGAAGCATCCATATCCGCGGCAGTCCTTAACATGGAGGTGGCAAACTTCACCACTAAGCACTATGATCCCAACATTCCCACAAAGCACAACCCGGTCCTCCGTTACAATGCCGTCAGCAATGAAGATGTACCCAAGCTTAGCATCTTCATAGGGCTTGGTGGCAAGTCAAGTGGCACGAAGCCGTACCAAACGAACCAACATGAGCGGGCCTTGATCCACTCGTATGTCTTGAACACCATGGTGGAAGTGAAGCCGTACATCAAGTAAGTGCTAACCATTTAGTTATTCGCAAACATGCACGGCCTTGAACATGCACTCATATGTTTGTTGCTAACTCTTCCTCTTTTCATCGGTATAGACAATTCACGGATATCCATTGGAGGTATACCCACAGGGAGCCTACCCCGGAAGAATCCAAACATATTTTCGATAAGGGCGGCGGTTTTGGTTTTAATAGCTGGTTCTGTGCTTTGGTACTATTCTATCCTAATTTCCTTGCGCCGCCGACATTTATCGGGCATTTCTCGTTCTAAACTTCTCGTGCTAAACTTGTAGGCAAGAACTGACAAAGAGATGAAGCCAGAGCTAAGAAAAATTGCTAGGGGCTTTAACCATTCCGTCTACATGTTCAACTCTTATGACGTGAACGTGTATCGCTTTCAGACCCATAAATACACAACAAGCCGGCCCAACGCGAAGACAATAAATAGCGGGGTGGTATGTCAAGGTGATGATGGACTCCATTACTATGGAAGAGTCGAGGGTATATATGAGCTGAATTACGGGTTTGACAAAGGGCTAAATCCCGTCGTATTCAAATGCCATTGGTTCGACCCACGTCGGGTGAGACGGGATCCTGAAATCGGATTGGTCGAGGTTGAAAGAAGCTCTGTTTATAAGGGAGAGGATGTGTATATTTTGGCTACCCAGGCCTTTCAAGTATTCTATCTCCCGTACGCATGCAAAAACCCGGCGAAACGTCTACAGAGATGGGATGTTGTGTTGACGGTACCTTCACGCAATAGGCCACCCCTGCCAAACAAGGACGATTACCGCCGCGTAGACCCCTCAACATCGAATGTCGACTTTTATCAGGAAGAAGGGCTCCCCGGTCATTTCACTATTGGCTTGCCGGCTGTTGATGACATGGTCGTAGACGATGAACAAGAAGATGCGGGCATGGAGGAAGACAATGCAGAAGATGAAGCTGAGGATGTTTGTGCCCCCGAAGACTTGAGTTTGCTCGAGGCGTTCAAAGCAGGCCTTGACCTCGGTGCAAATGGACCACCTCCAGGTTTCATTGATGATTATTGGTTCGCTGAGCCTGATGGCGATGATGAAACATGTGGTCCAATTATGGATGTCGAGCCTGATGGCTACTGATCTATGTAGTAGTAACTGTGAGGCTAGACTATTTGTAATAACTCTGTGTAATAGTGATTTTCGAGCTAGTTTATTTGTAAGAACTCTGTGCTATGTTTGTGAGAACTCTATATGCTATTTGTTGCTTTTACTAATGTATCTCTTCCTCCATGCTTTCAGTAATATTCATCTACTTATAATCTATTTTGCTTTTAGTAATATTCATCTTTTTATATTGCGTACTAATAAACCACTCTCTTCATTGTGTTTGCAGGTGATTGAAACATGCCAAAAAAGGGCGGTTTTGTAAAGAAGCTCCAGGACTTGGCTGACGCTGTGAGGCCTTCGAGGTCTTCGAGGCCTTCGAGTTCTTCGAGGCGGGCACCTCCTAGCCCCCGTCCCGAGCGTCGTGGAGCACGTAGGAAGAATGCGACGCGGGAAGCTAACCCCCCTCCTCCTAGCCCTCCCACAGCCGAGGAGGAGGATGAGGAGCACAGTGGTGGGGAGGACGAGGAGCACGGTGGTGGGGAGGACGAGGAGCACGGTGGTGGGGAGGACGAGGAGCACGGTGGTGGGGAGGACGAGGAGGACCTCTCGGAGGATGAGGGGTTGGGGGGCTTACCGTTTGAGCCTGACCCAAACCTAGTTTGGGAACCGCCGGAGGATGAGGAGTACGTTGCACGTGAGGAGAGGCTACAGCCACGTGACAGGAAGCCGTATCAGCGTGGGAAAACACAGCTCCCCAAGCTAAAAACGTGGTCCAGCAGCGATGTTGTTCTAGTGCCCGCTGGAAGGAGGTACATGCTACTTTTGACATTTCGTTATCGCAATTTTATCATTATCGAAATTTTTATGACATACATACTGATTTTGCCCTTTTATTGTGCAGGTCGTTCAAGTTTGCCAACCCGACGAGCAAGCCGGGACGTGGCTACGCGAACGTCCTTGGAGGCCTACTTAGGAAGTATTTCCCCAGGCTTGTCAATCTCCCTAGTGGTTACCGCGACGTAGCTTGGACTTGGCGGCACTACAGCTACGCGCCAGATCCTCATCAGAAGTACGAGAACATGCAGGAGGTGGTTGTACACAAGTTCTGGGTATGTGACTTCTGACTTCTTAGCATTCAAACACTCCTTGGTTGACAATAGTTGCACTAATGGCCCTTGTTTTACCTATGTGCATGGTTGCAGCAATACTTCAAGAGGGCTGAGGGTCAGGAACGTGCGTGCGATCGTATCTTACACACGCTGGCTACGAGTAGGGTGACTGGGATGCACTACGAGGCACGTGTTCAGTGCGTCCGCAACTGGCACGCCGACCGCAAAGTTTGGATGTCTAAGGACGACGCTCGGGAGACGCACATGCAGCCGTGGCAGTACCGATAGGTATTTGCATTTATGTGTTTTTTATTTCTTTATCACCATATAGTTAATGTTGTAATAATGCGTGGGTCTATCTTATGTATGTAGAACCCTCCTCAGTACGTCGGCAATGATGAAGCGTGCTTTCTGGCGATGGTCATGTGGTGGACATGCCCCCAGTACCTCCAGAAGCACGCGAAGGGCAAGCTGTCGCGGGCAGAGATGCGAGGTGGATCACATATCCTAGGCAGCCTCCCCCTCGCCCTTCACCTCCAGGAAGAGGTGAGCAAATGGTTCCTTCATTCTTTGGTTTCACGTTATACATTGTTAACTCCACAAGGGTTTCCCACTTCACTTAATTGCATGTTCTCTTTTGAAGGAAACAAAGACAGGAGTGACGCCAAACAAATTTGCCTTCATTCGAAAGATAAAGACCAGGAAGACGCCGCATCCTGAGACGGGGTCCATGTGGATCAATGAGCAAGACGAGACCCAGTGTAACGCGTATGTCTCGAAGTTTAAGCAGATACACGGCGAGAGCTCCTAGCCAGAGACCGAGGACTTTGACATTCAGGCTGCGGTGCTTGCGGGAGAAGGCATGAAGCATGGACGCCTATGGATTGGTGACGGGATTGTCGACCCAGGGACCATTCCAAGTCTCCGCCAGGTCCGTCGTGGGCGTACGAGCGACCAGCCTCAGGTAGAGACACGTCCACGGGCTTCGGATCTAGCGGTCGAGCGGTTACGGGTATGTTCTTTCTCGGTTCCTCTACGCTTCTTTACATGCTTTCCATTGCAATGTTAATGACTTCACGACAACACAACGTAGGTGGAGATGCAAGAGCAGGCCCGGCAGCGGGAAGAGGAGGCCCAGCAGCGGCAGGCGCTTCTGGAGCAGCAGCTGCAGGCGACGCAGCAGATGGCCCAGCAGCTGGCCCAGCAACAGCAGATGATGAACTGGATTATGAACCAGTCTGTTCTAGGTTCTCCACCGGGGAGTTTTCCTACTCCTCCTTTCGCCTTCTCGTGGGTAAGTGGTTAACTTAATATCTCCATCTTATATTCTCTTGTCTTAGGTCTAATCCACACATCAAATGCAGCAACAACAGATGAACATGCCGAACATGCCGCTCATCCAGCCACCGCCACCGCCAGAGCAGAGCCCGACGACACCTCACACCGTCAACAATCCCAACATCATCCGGAACCTGACGCAGTTTCCATTTCCAGGTGAGTTCTCCTTCACTTGTGCCCAACAAGCTTCTAGGTTGTAGAATGCCATGACACTTGTGCCCAATTTAGCCATTCCATGCCACCATGTTCAATATGCAAATTTTGAGCCATTACATGCCATCATGTTCAATTCTATATCAATATGCAAATTCTTAGCCATTACATGCCGCCATGTTCAATTCTATATCAATATGCAAATTTTTAGCCAATACATGCTACCACGTTCAATTCTATGTCAATATGCAAATTTTTAGCCATTACATGCCACCGTGTTCAATTTCATGTCAATATGCAAATTTTTAGCCATTACATGCCACCGTATTCAATTCTATGTCGATATGCAAATTTTTAGCCATTACATGCCACCATGTTCAATTCCATGTCAATATGCAAATTTTTAGTCATTACATGCCACCATGTTCAATTCTATGTCAATATGCAAATTTGTAGCCTATATGCTCATCACTTGTTAAGAATGCTAATACTTGTTGAAAATGTAGGAGAAGGACCAAGCAATGGAGAAGAGCAAGGTTGACGACATTATGCACTTGTAAGATGGACATAGACTTGTATCGACTCTAAGTACGGAGAAGGACCAAGCAATGTTATATGCATGCATGTATGCACCTATTTGATATGTTTGATGTTTTGTGTGTTATATGCATGCATGTATGCATCGAATTGGTATGTTTGATATATTTATGTGTTATATGCATGCATGTATGCATCGAATTGGTATGTTTGATGTATTTGTGTGTTATATGCATGTATTGGATGTGTTTGAGGTTATATATATGGATATATATGTATTTGCAATTTTAAAATGCAGGGAATTAAAAAAAACAAAAAAAACAGAAAATATTGTGGGCTCTTTGCCGTGCGTATGCGCACGGCAAAGGACCATTTGGTCACTTTGCCGTGCGCATACGCACGGCAAAGATCCCACGTGGCACCCACCTGTGCGTCCTGGGAGCGGGCTAGGTACGCTGCAACGGCCTTTGCCGTGCGTGCTATCCCAGGGGCACACGGCAAAGGGTACGCGCCGACACACGGCAACGATATGACCCACGGCAACGCTTCGGCGCTCGGCAAAGGGCCGTAGCGCACGGCAAAGCCTGCACGCACAGCAACCTTGCCGACGCATGGCAATGTTTCGTGGCACGGCAAAGCAGGCACCACGCACGGCAAAGCTAGCTTGGCACGGCAAAGGCCTTTGCCGTGCGTATACGGCACGACGCACGGCAAAGATCGCGTTGTCGTGGGCTCTTTGCCGAGCGTCGAAGCACGGTAAAGACGTTGTCGTGCGTTTCCTGCCCTTTGCCGTGCGGTTTCCACGCACGGCAAAGCACTGTTCTCCGGTAGTGATTTAGCCCTGTTATCGAAAATAATCTACATAACTGAAACTTTTTATTATATGCACCTTTTTTGAGATAGACTCTCATGTATATATAAACCTATTTTTATCATAATCAAGTCAATAATTGTTGTTTGGTGGGTTGGTGAATTAGCAAGGTAAAAAAAGTTCTTCAGAGACCCATGGATCCCTAGAAACAGCGGCCGAAGGATCACGAAACTGAAAAGGAACTCTAGGCGGCGCTGGGTAAACCAACTGATAAAACCAGGAACAAAAATCAAGAACGTGGAACTCCTTCGCGAGCTACTAAACGAACACTACGTTGAAGCTATTGCCAAATCGCTACCTCAAAATAATGTGGAGGACTGCGTGGCTTGGCACTTGGATAAAAACGGGGCTTTTACTGTTAGAAGTGCATATCGCCCGGCTCTTGACCTCAAACACCAGAACAGTGCTCCATTCTGCCGCGGATTTTTCGTTTTCGTTTTCTGCTAAACTCGTTCGCTTTTGGTTGTAGACTCGGTGGTTTCTTTCGATATGAATGGAACCGGGGCAGGAGCCCTTTTCGTCTAAAAAAATTCTGCCACGGATGGCGAGTGCTCAATCCGGGACACGGTTTGGAAAGCCAAAGTTCCACCTAAAATCCTCACATTTGGCTGGAGAGTGGCCATTGACACAGTTGCCAGCAAGAAGAATAAATTGGAGAAGAACACTTGAAGTGGACTTCCGCTGCTCGATTTGTGGGAATGGAGAAGAGATTGCCCTTCACGCCATGGTGGCCTGCACCAGATTGGTCTCCTTCCCGTCCCGGCTGAACACAGATTGGTCGTTCTCGTTCATGAATCATGAGGTGGGATAGCACTAGCGGTTTTGGCGCTGTCGCCCGGGGCGGGACAGCGATGGAGGTCAAGTTACTAGCCTTCCAGCCCCACTTGAAGTTAATCCTAGAACTTGACTGCTCTGCTGCCGAAAACAACATATCCTAGCTCTGACAATTTACTGCATCATCCTCCACACCATCCTCCACACCTGAAGGGATACCAGAAGACATACTGGCCAAACTTGCTATTACGTCTGTCCCAAAATATAAGTCTTTTTAGAGAGCTAGTTAGCTCTCTAAAAAGGCTTACATTTCGGGACGGAGGGAGTAGATCCTACGGCAAGTGGGTCTTCAGAGACGAGCGTCCTAGTCCAGATTGGAGAGCTTTTATTGAAAGACATGTCTATTTTCCCTTCATAATATTTAAAGCTCCCTTTCTCTAAAACAATATACAGAGTATATCTCTTTACTCCTAAATCGGCACCTTTTACGAGGGACAAAGCTTAAAGCAAGACTAATAGCAGAGCTCGTTACCGGCTATAAGGCACATGCCATGTCACTCATAGTCTTTATGAAGCCTGCTTATATAATAGATTGACTATAAGATAGACTCTAATTATAATTTAATTACGTAAAGCATGTATACTTTTTTTCAAAATGGAAGCACAACGCCCCAGCCTCTTCATCAAAGTGATGCACACGGCCTTAAAGCATGCATACTATTGGATCTAGGCTACATACATGCCTCTTTTCCTCGATCGATGCGCTATAGCCGGGCGCTACTGCAAGCGCTCGCTTCCCTCCCTTTCCCCCTTTCTTTTTCTTCCACATAAAATTCACGTAATGTGTCAAATGCTATAGCATGTTGAGTCAGTCTTATTATACTTTCTTTTGAGCCTCGTTTGGCTTATCTAATCATCTCTCAGCCTCGATGTGGGGGCCTTTGAGAAAATTTTGAACCTAGTGTCCAACTACTACTTTTCTTGGGACGTTATGCTAAACTCTGGCCGATACGTTCTCTTCAATAATACCCTTTTTTTCAAAAACATCTAGTATATATAACATGAAGTCGGCTATATTTTTAAGTTCAAATTTGCAAAGTTCTAAGAATAACACTTAAGCCAAGACTTACAACTTTGTCGTGGATAGAAACATAGTGGTAGAAGCACTAGTCCATCGGATGGTTGTTCCGAGCTTTGGTGCACCCTCGACCTTGTACACATCCTTATTCTTGATGATCTCCTCAAGCCTTTTGTTGATAGAAGCAATCTTGCGAGACAATCGGAGGCGCAACCGTACTTGTGTAGTGAAACCAGTAAAGAACCGAACTGTTGTTTGAATCCAGCTTGGATACCTGCAACAACAACAAAAGGAAGTAGAGGAATGAAAGGTTTTAGGATAGGAAAACTATAGGAACATAAATCTTGTAGAATTGAGATGTCATGTCTATTTTATTTTTTTATTTTATTTTGGTGAGGAATAAGCATGTGTGTAACGGCCTGTGGTAATGCTTCTACCTATATTCTATAAATCTAATAAACACATAAAAAACATATTAGGGCTATACATATTCAAACCGTAGACCTTCTCGGTAGAACAGATCAAACGGATTATTATCAAAATCATTCAAAATGATTCAAAGACCCAATATGATTTTTTTTGCATTGGGCTCTTTCATAAACTGATTTAAAAATCAGTTAGTACACCACAGTTTTTCTTTACGGAAACATAAAAGTTGTTCTGCGCTCTCGCGACGCAGGAGGCGAAGCGGAACGGCAGTGTGCTCCACCGCGCACCTTGCCTTCCTCGCACCTCGATGACAGCACCAGTGGGTGTTGATGTCCTCCCCTCCCTTCGCTCCCAGATGTGAGCCCTTGCAGGCGAGCCTCCATT
This sequence comes from Dactylis glomerata, assembly GCA_007115705.1. Lineage (NCBI taxonomy): Eukaryota > Viridiplantae > Streptophyta > Magnoliopsida > Poales > Poaceae > Dactylis > Dactylis glomerata. The sequence continues at coordinate 2,910,629 of QXEO01002109.1, forward strand.
CAGGATCTCAAATCTGACTTTGTGTCGCTCGCGGTGCCACACAATGGTGCGACGCGGTTGCCTCCTCGTTCTCACCGGCTACCGGTGACCCTGGAGGACTTCTGTGGCCCCCATTACTAGATTGTTACGAGGCGGCACAAGCGAGGACGTCGGTTTGCATTTTGCCCTGGATGGTCGCCCGCCGCGCCATTCCCCAACTGCCTCGTTTTCTCCCCCTGCAGGCCCCACTACTGCGTTGCCACCCGTGCCTGTCAATGACTTCCTGACGCTCCTTCCGTCTCTTCCGGCGACTGCTTCTGCTCGCTCCCCGCCACCGGTTGTGGTGGTGATCTTTGTGCCCATCCCCATCTCCCTGGTGCCAACGGCGGGCCCGGCGGCGCATTCCTGCTTAGCTGCTTGTGGACGGAACCCTAGGCAAGCGGGTGGGGCCCTGAGGGTTCAGTTCCTCCACTAGACCTGGGTAAATGGACCGGGCCTCCAAAACGGTATTTGTGTGGACTATTTCCGCGCGGCCCACCACTGTGCAGCTGATTTTGTCTCTACCTAGCCCACAGCCCATCTCCCGTCCCCCAGTTCTGTGGTATGTATATAAGTGGGTTTGGCATCCGAAAGGAACCCTAGATCACTCACTTCACTCTCCTGCCTCTGACTTAGATCGGTGGCACAGAATATTCCTATCTCCCTCCTCTGCTGCTCCACCCCCTTCCATGGATCACTCGCGCCATGCGGGAGCTACTAACCGTAGCAACTCCAGCAACCTGGGCAAGCGCCCCTTTGCTGACGTCGATCTTGTGGATCGCCCTTGGCCCTTTGGTTTGCGCCATCGAGAATACCAGCAGTGAGGCTCCTTTGGTGTGTGCCAATAGGACAATCAGTAGGGCGGCCCCTCTGGCCAGCAGGATAAAGATGACAGCGTTAGCAACAACTTCGTCTTACGGAAATATTTGTTATCTAGATATGTTTAAAATGGTTATAATTAATATCCAACTGATAGTATTTTAGTTATCTAGAGATGTTTAGAATGTTTATGTTTAATATGCAACTGATTGTACTAGCATTTAGAATGTTATCTAGAGTGCTTAAGCTATCGTACTAGACTACTAGAGTGTTTCAGTTATGCAATGATCTACTAGAGTGTCTAAATTCTATGTTTTTTATCATCATGTATGTTCAATTTATCAACATGAATGTAGTGAATGGATCACGTGTACACCAAGTGTGGAGACAGGAGGTCAAGTGCTTGCTCTTAGATTGTTTGATACCTAGGTTTACGTGCCTAAGAGGTAGATCTAGGGGCTTCTATGTAGAGCTTTCACGGAACTTTCTATCTAAGACATTATGTTTTAATTCAACATGTTGTGGTTGAGTTGTTCATAGTTGCTCCCAATTAAAAATATCTAATTATTGTTTTTTTTATTTTGCTCAGTGCATCCCTTGCCTTACAATTCTGGGAAAGCTCAACAAGTTGTGGCTGAGCTGGCTATGCCAAATGGTCTGGTCTAAAATGTTCTTATCACGAACGAAGTAGACCAAAACTATTTGAAGGACCTCGTTAGAGATAAATGGCCAAAGCGGGAGGGTTTCAAGGTAGCAATGGGGAGAGGCTTTGGCTTTATCTTCACCTACCTGCTAATAAGACCATGGTACACTACACTGCACAAGATTTACCATAGTTCTTTGTAGATCATGGAATCTTCTCCATGATCCGACTAGCGAGAAGTCGCCAACCGGTAGTGAGATTGTAGTTACGGCGACAACAAGTATGTGTGCACCCCAATGGAGACACATGCACACACACATGTGGGATGTTCTTAATGAAGGTTGTGGCTCGAAGCATGCATTTATAGTTGAAAATCTTGAGATTGACCTATGGTGCGACTCATCATCGTCAGCGCACATGCGATGAAATCTCCTTGAAGACTTTGTCTAGGATTTAAGTACTTTTATTGTTTGGTCACTTATCATAAGATTTACGATAGGATTAGGATCGTGGAGATACTTTTGTGGGACAGGTGACCTTGGATGTTTTTCTTATTGGTTGCCGACTTGTTTGGTACCGATGGGTGGCTTTGTTTGGCATTTAGGACTATATTTAAAATAAATGGATGTGTGCATCCAGCGCATAAACAGTGCTAGCAAAATTTACCTCCCGCTTCAATGGATAAGGAAAGAAAATATCAAAATAACAATATATACAATATTAAAAACACATTATAAAAATATATTGTAAAGTGATTCTACTGATATTTATAAAAATATACTTTTTGGCCGTGTGCATTGCTCAGATGCAGAGGCTGGGCACCCATTTTGAAAAAAAAACTATTCATATTTTTCTCTATAATATGAGCGTGTAGTATTAGAAGAGTGCATATACAATTATAGTTTTGCTAGAAAACAAGGCGATTGATCTCTAGTTCGAGATCAGTAATTTTTTTTTCTTTTACCTTTTTCTCTGGTTCGAGAATATTTTCTGCCATTTTTTTTATTGAATTTGTTTTTGTCTTTCTCCTTCTTATCTACAGTGTAATTGTATATATGTTATAGCTCAGTTTTTTTGAGTTACAAGTGGGGTGCAAAAAAAATGCGCTTACTGTTAGGTTGTATGTCGTGATTTGTGCTAGTGTGAAAGTTGAAAGTGAGTTGTAGCCGAAAGTTTTTCAGTTGCGAATGGCTTACAACTAAGTTTTATCTAGTTCATAAGGTGGCTGTTAATGAGATTCTCCAGTTATAAGTAAATTGCAACTACGATTTACCAGTTGCAAATGGGTCGCAACTGACTCCTTTCTAGTTGCAAGTGAGTCGCAACAACTTTTTTCAGTTGTAAGTGGGTTGTAAATGAGTTTTATCTAGTTTGCAAAGTGGTGTGCAACTGAGATTACAAATAAATTACAACTGCGATTTAGCAGTTACAAGTGGGTCGCAACTGAGTTTTTTATAGTTGCAAGTGGATCGCAAATGAGTTTTTTAGTTACAAGTATGGTCTTATCTATTTTGCAAGTGGGTGCAATTGAGATTTTCAAGTTACAAGTGGGTTGCAACTGCAATTTACTAGGTGCAAGGAGGTCATGATTTTGTTTTATCTAGTTACAAGTGGGTCACAACTAAGTGTCAACTATTTGTACATGGATTAAAAAAAACAAATTTGAAATTTAAAATCATTCAAATTTTAGAAAAAATATAAATAAATAAAAAAGATGATGTCAGGCGACTGATCTCTAGTTAGAGATCATTATTTTTTCTTTTATCTTTTTCTCTGGTATGATATAGAATATTTTCTATCGTTTCTTTTTATTGAATTTTTTTTGTCTTTCTCCTTCTTATCTACAATGCAATTATATACATGTTGTAGCTGAATTTTTTGAGTTACAAGTGGGATACAACAACAAAATTGTACTAACTATCTGATTGTACGTCATGATTTGTGCTAGTGTGAAAGTTAAAAGTGAGTTTAGCCAGAAGTTTTCAGTTACAAATGGGTTACAACTGAGTTTTATATAGTTTATAAGTGGGCTGCAAATGAAATTTCCAGTTACAAGTGAATTGCAACTACGATTTATCAGTTGTAAGTGGGTCGCAACTGACTCTTTTTTACCTGCAAGTGGGTCACACCACTTTTTTCAGTTGCAAGTGGGTTGTAAATGAGTTTTATCTAGTTTGCAAAGTGTTATGCAACTGAGGGGCTGTTTGGTTTTGAGCCAAAGCTAGCCTGACCAAAAAATTGGTACGCCTTTTACCGCACGATGTTGTTTGGTTGGAATCCAAAAAATTGGCAAGGCTGTTCCACTCTGTTGGTGGCAGTGTACTTTTTTGCCAATTTGTTGGCAAAGCAAGGGCAGCCAAATCCGGCGCCAAAATTTTGGTCATGCCAAAATTGGTAGGGCTCGGTGAGGGCTCAAACCAAACGTGCCCTGAAATTTTCCAGCGATTTAGCAATTGTAAGTGGATCACAACTAAATTTTTTCTAGTTGCAAGTGGATCGTAACTGAGTTTTTTAGTTGCAAGTATGGTATTATCTATTTTGCAAGTGGGTGCAATTGAGATTTTTAAGTTACAAGTGAGTTGCAACTGTAACTTACTAGATGTAAAAAGCATTAATTTAATTTATCTAATTACAAGTGGGTCAAACTAAGAGTCAACTATTTATATATGGATTAAAAAACCAAATTCAAAATTAAAAATCATTCAAATTTAAAAAAAAACATAAAAAAAATGATGTCAGGCGACTGATCTCTAGATGCTCCCATACAATTAATAATGATGTACCTGGAGAGGTCGATCCTAAAGTAGTATTGGTCGACGGCGTCCTGCGCGTCGAAGACAGCCTCTCGGATCTGCTGCACCCATGCCCGAGTGAACTCGTCGGACATGGCGCGACGACGAAGGTCGGCGTCCCAGAGGAAGGCCTGGATGAGAATGAGCTTGTCGCGCAGGCTCTGGATGTCCTCGCTCACCGCCGCCAACGCCTTACCCTCGGTTACTGCCAGCTGCTGGATCCTCCCCAGCAGCGGCCCGATGACAGCCTCCGCCATTTTCTTTCAGTGTGATCTCCCAAACTTAGGGTTCTACGTACCATCGTCTAGGAATGATAGCGCCGGTGGCTCATTATAGGGGATTACATTTGATCTTCCATCAAGGGAGGAACTCATTCTTTCCCCCCTTTCTTTTTTCCTCCAGCGTACACATGCGTGTGGAATGAACGCTTGGAATCACAGATCGCGAGCCTAGTAGTTTACTTAGCAGGTTAGGTATTTGCGTATGCTTTTAAAAAGACTTGGTTGTGTAAAGTGGCTCGAAACGTGCATGATTCGAGAAATTATGGTTGGCTCTAGGTACTGTTACTTATTTAATCAATTGTGCCCTGTCAATTGGTTCATCTGTGCCAGCTACAACGTATTACCTCAGAAAATATGGTCAGCTGCAGAATTAATAAAATTTAATTACTGAACCAACTTTCCCCAATTTTTTATGCAGGAAATTCTAAAACGGTTTGTACAAGATCGATACAATTTCTAACGTAAAACACTGATACAATTTCTAGTGTCTATCAGTTTTGTCATTTATTAGTTTCAGCTAAGTTTTAGGTTCCTTTTTGTTGCTCGGCACGCGACTTGTCGGTGCGAGCGAGTCTTTAGGATCAACATGAAAAGAAAGAACCTGTACAGATCACCCAAAGTGTACGGGTATGCGTTCCATTGCCCAGTATCACAAGATGAGAACCCTGAGCGATGGCGCTGGGGCTTGGTGGAGGTCAGCATCTAGTCCAAGGAAATTATTCATGAACTGCATACTTTTAGTATATCTCAACAACGACTCGGTATTTCTTCCCCACTAGTACATAGTTCAATAGGTAGGAGCCCTCTCAAATTCTGTTGAAGCTCCAAGACGCCCTCGAGCACCACTTCGAAAGTAGCTCTCTTGTGAGTGCAACAACTGCAATACGAGCAGGCCTTGTAGTAGATCAGTAGCCAGCGAAAAGGATGGGGGTGATCTCAGATGTGTGAGACAGAGGCACTTGCTTATATGTCAGCTCCATAGACGGTTCTGCTCTTAAAAAGAGCGAGCAGCCGCCTTACTCGTGGCCTCACTGAAAATTGCGAGAATGAAAGGCGTCAAAATACATCACACAATCTCAAAGCTCTAAGGAGATAATCAGGATTTAGGAATTCAACTTCCTCCATGGATGATGGGTTTCAAACACGGTAATAATACAAGATCCCAGAAACAGCATCATTACCTTAATGCCTTCTTGATCTCATTGCTCGCAGGATCGAGTCTCAGCGCCTCCTGGAACGCACCGACTGCTCGTCGGTACTCCTGTACATGGAGGAATGGCATTGGAGGAAGTCAGAGACAATTTGAGAGACTGAATAAAATTGAAAGGTTAGATTTCATACAGGAGCTATACCTCCATGAAACTAAGAGCTGAGCCCTCTCGGTACCATGCCTTGGCCCAACCAGGGCGCAGCATTTTGCACTGCCGAGCGTCTAGCAAAGCTCTGTCCCCTTCTCGCATCCGCAGCCAGCAGAGGCTCCGGTTGGCAAACAGGGTGGCATCAAGAGGGTCTATCTCCATCACCTACATTAGCAACCAGCAAGTATGGCACTCAGCTTCGCATGATCCATTCTTGCAATGATAAATGAATCTAACAAGCTCTCTGGAGAATACAGTTGTGTTTCAGTTAGTTTTTATGTAAGAAAAGCACAGATAAACAGTTTCTCAGGCTTAGGGTGCACTCGGCATTGTGGTGCATTATAATAATCCAGCTTATATAACCAGCTTTTATCTATTTTACTGTATTCTTAACCAACTTAGCCTTGGTACTACCCACAGGCACAGTCACACCTACCAGCTACCACCAGCCGTCTCCTCCGCGCCTGGTCCTCCGTCATACTTAGGCATGATAGCTTGGTAGAGAGGCCGGAGAGGAGAAGCAATGAGGAACACATGGGTACTTTCGACTTTGTGGACATAACTACTGAATGGTGAGCCAATAAAATGGATAGATGGATGCTAATGGCCGAAAACTGATGGCAGTGGCAAAAACATTACAAAAAATTGATGAAAGAGCAGCATTTTCACAATAAGCGAAAAAAACAGGGGTGGAGTTTCAGAGTGAACTAAAGCCATTGCCATAACTACCCTATAAAATATGTTCAGCAAACCACAGTTTAAAAATAAAAACAGGGCTTAAGCAAATAAAGGTCATTACAAGATTACGTGTTAATTATTATTACTCCGTCATCTGATCCTGATATAAGACACCCACACCCTTACAAGCATTCAACATAAACTATGAATCATCAGTCAATCTTATAAATGATCAATTAAGCAAATAGTTGTACTGCAACAGGGAAATCTGAAATTGACCACAGTTTTGATCTGGAACCTGATATTTCAGAATTACTATTCTTTTTCAACTTCCCCTCACATCGTTCCAAACAAGGTTTCATACACTCACCATTCCGTAGTAGTACATTGCTGTAAAGTAGTCCTGCTTTGCAAATGCTTCCTTTCCTTTTGACTTCAGATCGGCTATTCGTTCTTCCGCAGAAACTGCATCCTGAAAGGAGTGGCATGTTTAGTTGAACCTAAAAGGCATAGCAAATGACAGGTTCAGGTAACACTGTAAGTGTTACAGCTCGAAAATCTGCCCCCCTGGTTTAAATACATAAAATAGTAAACATGATACTTTTCTGCAGTAAGTGCCTATATGACCAGCACAACTGAAGTTTGTGTGAAATTTTCCTATTAAGAAATTGTCGATCCAAATTTCAATAGAGAATTCAATTGAGGTGTAACGTTATCAATGTGTTCAATGAGTTCCTAATGTTAGCACACATACAAGCACTTTAATGTCTACTCCCTCCGCTTTAAAATATAAGATGTTTTAGGTTTGTGAAGCAAATGTTTCTAGACATCTTTTAGTGTGTGTATTCGAGTGAACCTACACACTAAAGATGTATAAATACATTTGCTTCACAAAGCTAAAACATCTTATATTTAAAAACGAAGGGAGTATCATTTATTCATTTATTAAGAATACAGGCTTGAAGAGAGAACATGGAGGCTACAATATAAGCAATGTTGCCATGTGCCAATTAACGTATTTTTTAGGATATTTTTTCGAAGTGAAAATAAATCAAGAACAAAGGAAACGAGATAAAGGAGTCACTATATACAGGCCATGAGAGTGCACTGGAATACTTCCAAGGAAAATGTAGCATAGACCATCCAAGAGCATCATGAATTACTCCGATCAAAATTGAAGTACTCTAGATACTGAAATGTGTCTAGATACATCCACATTAGCGATAGGTAATAGTGGTCGGAGGGAGTATACAGGTTACTCTAGAGTCTAGAATGAAGCAACGATCGCATGGATACCTGAATCCTGGTATGAAGAGATCTCATGGTAGTAATTATCCCATCAACACTCCAATCTGGCACAGAGGGAATAGGGTTTGTCCTAGGTAAAAGAAGTTCAACAATCTCACGTAGACCACGAGCTGCTGCCCTCTTGATTGGAATATCCCCGTGCTATAATGCAAAAATAAGATCAGAAGATGCAATATTATACCGCATGAAAAATGAAAGATTCACGTTGTGAAAAAGAATTTGCATGCACAATTTTAGAAATTCTCTGCAATACTGACAAAAAACGTGAAAACAATATTTTCCTGAAATCACTCAACGGCAGTATGGACCTAACAAAATTTGGAGAAAACGCAACAAAGTTACTCTTTTAAGTTTTGGTCCGTGTATTTTTTTTTTGCGGGTAAGTTTTGGTCAGCGTTATACATGCATAGAAACTCAAATGAAATTCCGATGGTATGCTCGGTATGAAAACTACAGGAATTGCCATCAGGATTTATGATATTTAAACCATGTTGTATGTGTTGTGAAAAACTCTAAACATGGCCCTAATCTATCACTAATGGTGCAAATCATGCAGTCAGAAGCAAACACCAACAACACACTGATTGCACAACACTTGACACGTGGTACAACACACTTCTTGTGCTATGCTGAAACTATGTTAGAATCTGTTGTGGGAGATAGCCACGAAAGCAGGCAAAAGTTGGTTACCAAACACAAAGGCAAAAGCAGTTAGAGAAGTTGGATTATCATAATCCACCACAATGCCAGACGCAGCCTTAGAAATAGTTTAATAGATAAACCGCCCGACCATAGGTATGGAGAAGCAAGATTGCCAGGCCTCGAAGCATGAAATAGATAAACAGGACCGCCAAAGCCGGAGCTATAGTTACCTGGTTAGGAATGTTAGGGTCAGCTCCAGCCTCCAGCAAGAACTTGACAAGTTCAGTTGAGCCATCATCAACTGCCCCCGTTAAAGGAGTTGGTCCAGTGCCAGTACTACCATTCACATCAGCACCAGCCTATTGAATTGAAAATACAAAATGTAAAATATAGCTTCAGAGATAGGATCTGCACATTCAATTGTGACACTAAGTCCAATCAAACTAATATGCCTGCTTTGTTAGCCTGCATTCTACACCAAACACTTGTTTACAGATAAAGACACAATCGACGAGCAAAACATAAATAGAATACATCAAGTTAGGCAGATAAGTTACTGTACCTCAATCAGTATCTTCATGCATTCCAAGTTGTTCCCGCAGCATGCCATCATGAGTGGTGAGAAGACATGATTAACAACTCTGTTGGGCTGAAAAGGGAAATGAATTCGAAATTAGTCAGATTCAAAATTAATAACAATTAAATAATATGCCCACCAAGTAATACGATGCAGTTCTTAAATTTTAAAAATATCTGAGTAATGCAATTAAGTGAGAAATCAATAGTTTACATCAGCACCATGCTCCAGCAGAATTTTCATGGCCTGATGCTGGCCCTTTGCAGCAGTCATGTGCAATGGTGTCCCTCGATAATTGATAGCGTCCACCTCAACTCCTTTGGACAGCAATAGTCTTACAGCCTCGCAATGTCCTGGAAGCACAACAAAACATGTTAGGAAAATCCAAATTAAGCTGAAGTGGAGGTTCTAAATAATACAGAAACCACTTGTAAGCAGATAAATATCCTGTAAGCCAGGCTCCCATCTATTCCAGAGACTTGTGGACTGAAGAACGAGTGACTCACCATGCTCTGCCGCATTGTGCAGCGGCGTTAAGCCCCTCTCGCTAGCTTTTGCTGGATCACTGCCATGATCAAGAAGATACCTTACAACCTGAACATTTCCCTTGAGCGCGGCGTAAAACATCGGTGTTGCACCTGCAAGGAGAACGCGGCATTTCAGTACTAAGTACTAACACGGAGAACACCTCCTGCCACTGGCATGCACAAGATTTTATTTACCTACGCCTGATGTCGAGTTAACATCCAGCCCCGCTTCCTCTACCAGGAACTTGCAGATCTCCAGGGACCCCTTATTTGCAGCGAAATGAAGTGCGTTTAGCCCTTTCGGGTCCTTGGTTTCCCGTAAATCCATCTTCTTGGACATTTCTTGCATGTAGAAATTGCAAACGCAACAAATGTCAAATAACACGATTATGTGTGTGAGTCCCAAAGATAAGAGTACAGGAAACTAAGAACAAGTTTGCACGCCTGAGACTCCAAACTGGTCTAAATAGGTAAGTAAGTTCACAACTAATTTGGCAAAATGGATCCATGCAGTCTCAAATTTGGTGGCTTCCGCCGAACAAAATCGAAGGACTTAAATTCGTCAGAAGCTTTTTTTGCGAACATCAAATTCGCTAACACTCCGCACCAAATTCGTGCTAAGCATCGCGCGAGAGTGTCCGGGGAAGTGGAGACGCGAGTACCAAGCAGCGCTATCTCATCCGAGACGGGTAAAGGCGGTGCCGGCGCTTACTCTTGAGGAGACGAAGGTTGCCGTCTAGGGCGGCCAGGAGGGCGATGGCGGCGGGGTTGGGGGCCATGGCGGCGGCGGAGGCCCCTCACTGGGGCTCCGGTTGCGAAGGTTTTTAGAAGATCTGGTGGGCGCGGCGGTACGAGCGGTGTGAAGTTCGGAGAAGAGGGGAAAGGGGGCGGTGCATGTGGTGTGGCGCCCGGCAGCGGTTAGTACAGTGGAGGGCAAGCGTGTGGGCCCCACCTGACCCTGGCAGATCTGAGAGACGTGTCACAGACGTTGCATGCATTGATGCCACGCGTGAACCCTGCTACCGAGCAATATAAAACCACGCTAATCAGTCAACAGGATCAAGAAGATTGTACTCAATCTTCCTTTTAATTGATATAATAATCTGGTTTTAAGGATTTGATTAGTACTACTCCATTCATCTCGGTTTTAAGACACAATTCGTAAATCATGCAATTCCAAAATACCCTCACCTCCTGGGTATATTAGTATTTAAGATGTTTAATTAGCAGCTTTGCATGAATAATTTTTACATTTCCTAGGCCAAATAACCAATGCATGTGCTTTTTTATTAATTAATGGGCCTTTAAATAAGGATAAAGAGCCAAATCTCACCACCAATCATAGAACACCTAGGGCCAAGAGATTTGCAAATTATGCCTTTAAAACTGGGATAGAGGGAGTAGTATCTAAGACAGGTCATTAAAGAGAAAAAAAACTCACTCGGTTTAGGGCTTTAGCTCCGCTATATTAATATATCAACTACATGATATAATGTCTAGGATCAGACCATAACAGGCAAAGGTGTAGCTTTGATAATAATAACTTAGAAAAAAAGAATGGAAATCGATAGAAGTAACCGAGAGTGGAGCACGCGAAGGCAAGGATGGGATTCCCATAGTTCATTCTTTTTTAGGGGAAGTACATGTACGTTGGAGGGGTATGGTTGCCACAAAGGCTCGCCCTATTCTCCGGTACATTCCGCCACAAAGGTCTAGCTCACTTTTCAGTTTTCACTAAGGGGTTTCTCAAGGCGGATTGGAGCATGCATCCACAACTAAATTGGAGGCTCCCAAAAACAACACAATGCTATCAAACAACAAGTCGCAAGATATCAAATACACAAATCAAGGTCTAGGGTTTCAAGGAAACCCAAGACTCAAATCCCTCAAGCAAACGAGAGGGGAAAGTAAATCGCTTCGGTGGAGATGTAGATCAAGGCCTTCTCCTTCGATTCCCCAAAGATCAAGGACTTTGGGTGGATGAGAGAGGAGATCTTGCGAATTTGGTGGCTCCAAATATGGTGTTCTTCAATGGAGGGACGAGCAACTTGAGGTTGAAGAAGGGGAGGGGTATTTATACCCCTCCCAGAGAGAGCCGTTGCAGTGTCGGGGGCGGATAATCCGGCCCAATTTGGGGCGGATAATCTGGCCAGGGCAGATAATTCGGCCCCTAGGGCGCATAATCCAGCCCCCCTTCTGGTCCACGGCCACCTTGGTCCTTAGTCGGAATCTAGGGGGCGGATAATCTGGCCCCTTGGCTAAATAATTCGGCCCTCCTTCTGGTTGACGGCCGCCTGGTCCTTAACCGTTTTCCAGGGGGGCGGATAATCCGGCCCCTGGACAAAATGTCCGGCCAAATATCCGGCCCCCATCTGGGTGACGGCGCTCAAGTCCTTAGTCGTTTTTCCAGGTGGGCGGATAATCCGGCCCGGATACAAAATATCCGACCAAATATCTGGGCCCCCATCTAAGTGACGCACAGCCAGGGACTCTTCTCCATTTCCTCTTTTTGGTGGCGATGATGCATAAGCTGCTTTAAAACACTTCCAACACATGATTAAATTCCTAATGTTATTGTCTAACACACAAAACACTAAAATCCGAGAAGTGTTCTTTCAATCTCCCCCTTTTTGGTGTTAGATGACAACACTAGGATTTGTAAGAAATTCAAATACCCTAAGCAAAATTTTCCAAATTAATCTAGAGAGAAAGACTCCCCCTAAATGTGTGCATCTAAGTAATTTTGCATTGGAATACACATATACAACATCTAGGTACAAAATCTCCTCACAAATATATCCGAAAACATTTAAACAAGGAACAATATAGCAAGCTGCAATGATGAGATAATTTTAACACAAACTAGATTGAGACTAGAGATAAGAAAGATCATACCACCCATAATAGTAGTCTCAATCACAATTTAATTCTGAGAGTATGAATATCGAGAATACCAAAATCCATGATACATCCATACATAAGTTCCATAGCATAGTACAAATAATGTTCCACGAGCTAGCACAAATAGGACATAGTAGCATACAAGGCACAAATATTGTTCGAAACACAAAGCAAATAGATAGAAGAAGGAACACAAGCGCTAAAAGAGTGATAAACGTGCAAGCTTGTGCCCAACCCATGCAAATCCCAGTAGATACCTAAGTAGAACTACTTCTCCCCTTTTGGCATCCAGACACCAAAAAGGGGAGAAGAGCGATGCTACACGTCCCGAAGAGATCACTCCCAATCCTCGGAACCGGAACTGCTCGCAGAAGGGTCGTCATCCCCTTCCTCCTCATTCTCCTCAACCAATATCTGCTGTTGAGTGTCCTAAATCGCCTTGCGCTCAACATAAGCCTGATAGTTCTCACGGTGAAGCTCAACCTTCATGTAGAGGACATTCTTCTCAAACCAACTTAGCTTCTTGACCTCTATCCCGATAGCAGTAGCAGCAGCCCTCTGAGCACGAGTAGGAGCACTCGTCCTAGCATCAGCCATAAAGGTGTCAGGATAAGCGGAGGAAGTGACAGGCTTCTTCTTTACATAGAGCTTCTTGATGGTATGTGCCACACAATCATCCCCACTAAGATCATAATCTGGAAGAGTATTCTTGATGAGTAGCATGATGTATGGAGCATATGGCACAGTGTTCTTCTGAATAATAGCATCCTTGATCTCATGATAAATGAAATCCATCACATCCAAAGTGAAATCCTCAGTAGGGTCATTGGAAGTGGCACATTCATGAGCAAGATAAAGCAGCTCAACAAGACAAGTATGAATAACATCATTGTTATCTCCACTTGGGGCTATGTTGTCCCGGAATATGCGCAAGCTGGTCATAGAGGGGTAGCAGTCCGGAGATAAAGCCAACTGTTCCAGTAGAGTCATACAAATCAACAAACTTGTCCTTGTTAGCCCTTGTTCCTGGAGTGTGAATACGGTGACCCACTGGATTCTCACCATCAAAAGAGTATCCCAAGACTAAGGCAAACTTAAAAAAGTCAGACTCACAAGCATCAACTCCAGACATCCACTTCATAATCTTCTGTGCATTAGGCATGATCACAAGAGTGGCAAAAATGCATGATCAACTAAGGATTATAGTCACACTTGATAGCCAAAAGATCTGAAAGCCCCATCTTCTCGATCACTGAAACCGCCTCATCAAAGTAGTTCTTCTTGCGCAGTTGTGCAAGATTAATAGCATGCATAGGGCGGACAAGTTACTTCAACGTGTAGACATCCATATAGATAAACAGTTGCTCCTGGCACCAAAAATTGTGGCTTTCAAGATCTTCATCGCGGAGTGCAAAAGTATACAAATCATTGCGACACACCACAATGTACTCGGCCTTGGGCATATCTTTATAATTTGGCCTTGTTTCTTTGCCCTTGCGGCGCATAGCCGCTTTTGCTTGCTTCTCCTTTTCGGCCGCCCTTGCGGCCTCACGCTTGCGTTGGCGGAGCACCACCTCATCAACAAGAAGCCTGTCTTCTTGGCGGATAAGCCGACGCTTGCGAATTCGAGTCTTGGGAACACCACTACTACCACCTGTGAATGAACAATGGAGGGTAGGATGGGGATAAGCACATGCACACAAGTTGCTGAAAAGGATATTAGAACCACTTTATATGAATTGAGATTCCTAATAAACCAAATCGGAGATGCGACAGGAAGAGAAAAACGAGCAGTGAAGTTCTAGGCCGGATTATCCGGCTAGGGGGGCGGATAATCCGGGCCCTCGGAGATTTTTCTCAAACTGCTGTAGGAGCCCATGATTTAGTAGATCGGGAGAATACACATCATACAGAGTGATTCTAGATGACAAGGAAGACCATAGAACAAGCTAATCTCCAAGATTTTTCAAAATCAAATTCATACTATGCCACAACCTAGGGTTAGGGAATACGAACTTTACCCTCATCCATTGAGGAAACGGCTTGGAGGAGAAGCTTCCCGAGGAGGAGGAGACCAAATGCTGGCCGGGGTCGACCGAATGGATGGCCGGAGCGGCGCCAGTGAGCGTGGAAGCGGCAGGCGGCGGTGGAGAGGAGAAAGAGAGAAAGGGTCGGGGTGGAAGGAACTGCTCGCTCGGGCAGCCCACCCCGGCCCTATAAATTTTTGGCACATCTCCCAGGCTGGATATTCCGGTCCAAAGTGACCCAGATATTCCAGCCCAGGGGGCGGATATTCCGGCCTAGAGCTCTCCAGACCCAAAAACTTGAAATTTTTGACGAAAATTTGAACTTGTGTCCACAAATGAGAGGCTTTGAGATAAGTTAGGCTTAGGATAGATAGATTGCACTGAGTGTTTCTCGGCACCTGACGTTGCAAGAATCGAAAAATCATTGAAAAAACCAATGCAAGTGCCTTCCCATATCAAAAATAAATACAAAGATGAGTAAAGCTCAATAAAGCCCAAATAATATTTGCAATGAATCAACTCTTCGAATAGAGAGGGTCGGTGACCGAGGCCACCATGTATGACTGTTTTGGCATCAGACCGTGAAGATGTATCTTGGGTCCATAACCAATACTCCTCATTGAATCTCACATATCACAAAATGATATTAAGAGCATGATTTTGTTACTATCGGCATTTTGGGAGGAGAGATAGCCCAATTAATTAGGACCGCACTCCCGCTATCTCCATGCCCACACCTAAACCAAATAAATATTGAAATATATGTGTATTTGCAAGATGCTCAAGCCACACTCCTTGAATCAATGATATTTAGCTCATTCCTCAAATTTCCAAATATTGCCTCATCAAGGGGCTTCATGAATATATCGGCAAGTTGATCCTTGGTGCAAACATATGCAAGCTCAATATCACCACAAGCAATATGATTTCAAATAAAATGATTCCGGATCTCAATATGCTTGGTTCTTGAATGTTGCACCGGATTATAGGCTATGAGGCACTTTGTCACAATTGACATTATATTCCTTTTAAATTTTGTCTCATCCACAACAATTGAGTGCATCCACTTGCGGCGGCAATGTATTCGGCTTTGGCGGTGGAGAGAGAGATGCAATTTTGCTTCTTAGATGACCAACACACCAAAGACCTACCAAGAAATTGGCAAGCCTCGGTGGTTGATTTCCTATCATCCTTGTCACCGGCCCAATCCAAATCCGTGTAGCCACAAAGAGAGAAAGTTGAGTCTTAGGATACCAAAGCCCATAAGTTACGGTATGAACTAAATATCAAAATATTCTCTTCATCGCCACTAGGTGGCTTTCTTTAGGAGCGGCTTGATACCTTGCACACACACCTTTTGATGCACAAAGGTAAGTAAAGAACTGATCATAGAGCGGTATACCTTTTGACCCACATCTTTACCATTGGGATCAAGTTCAAGATGACATTTAGTGGGCATTGGTGTGGTGGCCCCATTTATTTCCTTCATCTTGAACCTCTTGAGCATGTCTTGGACATATTTGGCTTGATTAATAAAGTCCCTTCTTTCAATTGCTTGATTTCAAAACTAAGAAAGAACTTCATTTCACCCATCATAGACATCTCAAACCTTTTGGTCATAAGCTTTGAAAATTCATCATTAAAATCTTTGTTAGTTGAGCCAAAGATAATATCATCAACATATTGTTGGTATACAAAAAGCTCCCCGTTGACCCTCTTAGTAAAATGAGTGGGATCGATTAGCCCAACTTCAAACACACGGTTTAACAACAACTCCCTAAGGTGCTCATACCATGCATGTGGAGCTTGTTTAAGTCCATAGAGTGCCTTATGGAGTTTGTATATATGGTTAGGGAAGTTGAGGTCCTCAAACCCTGGGGGTTGCTTAACATACACCTCCTATTTCAAAGGACCATTAAGAAAAGCACTTTTAATATCCATTTGTTGCAACTTAAAATTATGATGAGTGGCATATGCAAGAAGGATACGAATGGACTCAAGGCGAGCCACGGGAGCATAAGTTTCTCCAAAGTCAATGCCTTCAACTTAAGAGAAACCTTGAGCTACCAATCTTGCCTTGTTCCTCACAATAATTCCATGCTCATCTTGCTTGTTCTTGAATATCCACTTTGTGCCAATAAGATTGTGGCACTCTCTTGGTTTCTCTACTAACACCCACACATTATTGCGTTTAAAGTTATTGAGTTCTTCATGCATAGCATCCAACCAATCCGGATCTTCGAGTACTTCAAATACTTTCTTTGGTTCAATCATGGAGATATAGGATTGATGATTGCTAAATTTTGCCAATTGACTCTGGGTTGACACATTGCCTCTTAAATCTCTAATAACCCTTTATAGGATATGACCACTAAGTTCCAAGTTTCTTTCAATTCTTCTTTTGCGATGGGCTTCGATCTCCTCATTAGATCTTTGAGGGATCACTTAATCATTTTGGTCCCCGTCTTAACCATCAACTTGACCTTGATCATCAATGAGCACATCATCATTCACTTCCTGAGTAGGTTGATCTTGGTCTTGGGAAGAATTAGAGGCAGTTGGAATATCCAGAATGGAAGGTGGCACCTCTTCTTCTTCATGGAGGTCCTTTTCTTGATCTTTGCTTCTTTGGGTGAGGCTTGTTTAACTTGTGTAGATGAGGGCTCCACTTGAGTAGAGCATAGTCCTTCTTGGTCCGCCACAAGGTGTCCCTCAATGGGGCGGATAAATCCCACACCCATTCTTCTTATGGCATCTTGAGGTATTTCATCATCTACATCACAAGTAACATCTCGCCCCCCTTGGGAGCCATCATTTTCTTCGAACACCACACTACAAGATTCTTCAACACGTCCAGTGGACTTGTTGAAGACTCTATAAGTGTGGGTTTCGGCACCATAACCAACAAATATACCTTCTAATGCTTTTGGATCAAATTTACCTAAACAAACTCCTTTTCTAAGAAAGAAACACTTACAAATGAAAACCTAGAAGTACTTGATGTTGGTCTTGCTTCCGGTGAGTATTTCATATAGAGTATTGTTCAAGCCTTTGTGGAGGTAGAGCCAGTTTGATGAATGACATGCCGTAGAGATAGCTTCGGCCAAAAAGTTATATGGAGACTTAAACTCCGCCAACATGGACCTATCCATATCCATAAGAGTCCGGTTCTTCCTCTCGGCTACACCATTTTGTTGAGGGGTGTATGCAGCAGAATATTGATGTTGAATCCCCTCTTCACCAAGGAAATCATTCAAGGTGTAGTTCTTGAACTCGGAGTCACTGTCACTTCTTATTGCTAATATATTTTGCCCAAATTAACGTTCAACTTCTTTGGCAAAATCGATGACGGTTTGTTGGGTATCACTCTTGTATTCAAAGAAATAAACCCATGTATATCTTGAATAGTCATCAACAATCACCAAGCAATATTTCTTCCCACAAAGGCTTGCATGAGAGGGAGGACCAAAGAGATCCACATGAAGGAGCTCCAAAATCCTCTTGGAAGAAATAATAGTCTTGCTTGAGTGGGTAGAGTCACGCATTTTTCCTTGAACACAAGCCCTACAAACACGATCTTTGGCAAAAGAAACACTTTCTTTTAGTCTAAGAATGTGGCCTCCCTTGTGAATACTTCAAAGTTCTCATGTTGACATGGGCTAGTCGGCGATGCCAAAGCCAACCCACATCTGCCTTTCCAAATAGACACATTGCACTTGTAGTGGTTTTCCCCGAGAAGTCCACCACATACAAGTTGTTTTCAATATGCCCAACGAAAGCAACCTTTAAAGACTTGCTCCACAAGAGTACCACGATATCATAATCAATGAAGATGGCAAAGCCCATCTTTCCAAGTGCATGAACTGAAAGGAAATTATAACCAAGAGTCTCAACAAGCATGATGTCCACAAGGGAAATATCCGGTGCGACCACCACCTTGCCAAGACCCAGTACCTCGGATTGTGACATATCTCCATAAGTGATGGTTATATTATCAACATTTGGCCTCAACTCCTTCATGATCTTCTTGCTTCCGGTCATATGACTTGTTGATGCATGTAAAATGCATACATGATCTTTGCACTTTACCACTTGATATTCCACCTTATTTGCATCATATATTGGTTATATTCATGCTTTTTGATGATTATTGGGAATAATTCACATGTTCCCTAATTTTATCAAATTAACCTGGGAAAACCAGATTACCTCTTTTCCTATGTTTTTAACTTTCAGGGACCCAAACGGAGTCCAAATTACCTGAAACTTTGGGGGAACAAGTTTTTCCATGGAATAAAACTTAGGAGTGAAGGAGATGCAATAGGGGAGCCACGAGGGCAAAATGAGCATGGCCCACATTGCTAGATTCCTTGGCCACGTGGGGCCAACTCGTTCCCCCTCGTTGCTCTGATGCCATCGATCTTCGTCTCGTTGGATGCATCTTGACCTAAAACCATCTATACAAAGGGTCCCTCTGCGGGTCGCGAAAAGGAGCCCCGCCGAAAAATAGAAACATGAAACAGAAGCCTAGGAGATTGAAGATTGGAGGGGAGAACTATGGCAGGGCGCTACCAGTGTGATCTCCATCCCCTCCAATGACTCTACCTTCATCGCCATGATGAAGGGGGAGTAGTCCACCTCTGGACTATGGGTTTGTGGCAATAGCTATATGCATCTCTCTCTCTTGTTCTTCATCGTTTTAGCGCCATATGAGCTGCATAACATGATTATGGTCATCTTTGTATCACTTTTGTGGTGGATCTTTCTATGAGTAATATATGAGATTGCAATTGTTCTTTAATATCAGTGTATGAGTAGATGCATATTATGTACCCCATTCTTGTTTACTTGTTATGATCAAGCATGTTTAGGAGAGCGTGTGGGGGGAACGTGTGCATTAGTTGGAGTAAAGGGGGTGATTTATCTGGGAAGGACAGTCCTTGGGTGTCACTTGGGTGTCTACCTTACTTGAGTTGCCTCACTAGGGGTAAAGAAAATACCATGCTACAGGGTATCTCTAGCGTGACCTTGCTGAGTATCCGCGACTAGATCTAGCATGTTCTTATTTTAACTTCATGTCATTGTGCTTAATGCCATGCTCTTAGTTTTATCTTAATACCGAGGTGATTAGATTAAATTCCCATCTTGGTGGGGTATGAGTGAGATGTATAACCAAAACATCTCTATATAGGACGTGATGCCCATATGAATTCATTTGAATGTGAACTTTGTTGCAATCTTTCATGTTAATTGTATGATCTTTTGTCCGCCATATCTTTTATGAGAGAGTGCATTAGTGAACCCATAAACCGTGATCCACTTTTTATTATAAGAAACACCTTTTTGTTCACTTTATCGCTGTTTTCATTTTCATTCATAATTAATTTCGAAAATACAAAAACATTTCCTTTATTGCATTTCACAAAACAAAACACTACAACCATATCTTTTACTGTTTATCATTGCATTGCATATTACTTTAGTTTGCATATTCCCATCGAGCCATCAAGATATTTTCTGGCACCGTTGCATTTGCATATTTACTTTCAGTTTTGTATACTTACACACACCTTGTGTATGACAACCACTTGGTAAAGTTGAGGACACAAAGCAAATTTATTTACTTTGCAGGTTGTTTGAAGAAGGACAGAAAAGTCCTTGTACACACAGTTCCCCTGAGAGTTTGATATGTGAACGGATCGTATGGGCACCTAGAGGGGGGGGGGCGTGAATAGGTGCTACTCAAATTTTAATTCTTTTTCAATTTAGGCTTGACACAAAAGGTAAATTCTCTAGATATGCAACTAAGGTGAATTTACCTATATGACAACTAGCAAGCTTAGCAAGATACAAGTAGTAAAGGCAATAAAGGATAGAAGTAACCGAGAGTGGAGCACACGGAGACACGGATGTAATTCCCGTAGTTCCTTCCTTTTTAGGGGAAGTACGTCTACATTGGAGGGGTGTGGTTGCCACAAAGGCCTAACCAACGCCACAAAGGCTCACCCTATTCTCCGGTGCAAGCTTCCGCCACAAAGGCCTAGCTCACTTTCCACTAAGGGATTCCTCAAGGCGGAATCGGCCTTTACAAAACTTGGGGCACAACTCCACAACTGAATTGGAGGCTCCCAAGCACCACAAAGCAATTAATAAACAAGTATCAAGATTTCAATCACACAAATCAAGGTCAAGGGACACAAGGGAACCCAAGACCAAAGGGCCCTCAAGCAAATGAGAGGGGAAATCAAATCGCTTCGGTGAGGATGTAGATCAAGGCCTTCTCCTTCGATTCTCCAAAGATCAAGAACTTTGGTGGGTTGAGGGAGAAGATCTTGCGAATTTGGTGGCTCCAAATGGGTGTCCTTCTTGCACAGCTCGAGCAGCTTGAGGTGGAAGAAGGGGAGGGGTATTTATAGCCCCTCCCAAAATGTAGCCGTTGCTGTCTTGGAGGGGCGGATTATCCGGCCAAAGTATGGCCGGATTATCCGGCTGGCCGGATTATCCGCCCCCCTATCTGGTTGACGCCGCCTCTGGTCCTTAGCCGAATTTCTGAAGCCGTCAAAGGGGGGCGGATTATCCGGCCCCCTGGCCGGACTATCCGGCCCCCATACTGGGTGACGCCGAGCCAGTCCTTAGCCGATTTGGGGTCGTCGAAAGGGGGGGGCGGATTATCCGGCCCCCTATACTGGGTGATGCCGAGCCAGTCCTTAGCCGTTTTGGCCTCTGTCTCCGGAGGGGGCGGATTATCCGGCCCCTGGCCGGATTATCCAGCCTGGTAATTCTTGAGCTAGCAAACCTGCACAACTTAGCACACACTTAAAATTCCTAATGTTGTTATCTAACACACAAAACCTGAGGGATACAAAGTTTGCCCTTTCAATATGTTCCAACCTCAGCTTGGGGAAGAGTTGGATCTTCCAACTTCACCTCCAACATATGATAGTAACACTCAAACTCAAAACTCATTCATTATCTATGATAACCCATGCTATGATAATTTTCCGACTAAAAATCCATACACTTTTTGTGAGGGAAATGAAACTCAAATGGTTATTGATGAGAACCCTTCCTATTATGAAATCAATGATGCACCTTTGCTTGCTAGCAACACTACTAGTGAAATTACTGATGATAATGAGAAATGTGTTTTAGATATGCTTTATGATAATGCTTTGGATGATGGCCGTATGCTTATTGACAATCCTCCATGATTAGAAGTTGTTACTAAATTATGTGAGGATAAAGATGATATACTTGCTGTTTGTAGTGGTACTCTTACTCATGAGAGTCCTACTTTGTTCTTGAATTCTCCTAACTACACATTAGAGGAGAAATTTGCTTATGTTGAGAAATACCTATGTGATTTGCAATTATCTTTAGTTCCAAATCCTCGTTACAACTAGGAGGCCATGATACTACCAAAGCTTGGGGATGCATGGATCTCAAGGGTATTAGTCACTATTGGAAAAGAAACACATCATGCTATGTTAGATCTTGGATCTAGTGTTTCTGTTTTATCTAAAGAGTTATATGAATTGCTAGAGTTACAAAGTAATTAAAAATGCTCTAATGGTTATATTGTTGAATTTACTTCCAGTGCTTGCTACTACTATGAAAGAGGAGGTGATAAGAGCCCTCACTATCCTACTAATAATTATAAGTTGCAATGTGCTTCTGTTAATATACATTGGAAGACTTCTATTCATTGGTATTCATTCATATACAAAATGCCTATGCATAGAAAGGAAGTTAGAATTCGTTGTTATTACTTTTGTGCTTTGTTTTTTTCTCTACCAGGTTTTAACTTCTCCATTATTATGATTGGTTTGAGAGCACCATGGGACCCTGGTATTATGTATGGAACACTTCCCAAGGAAGAGGGACATGCCAAAGTACAAGTTCCCTCATGAGCTTCACCCATATTAATTATCAAGTAAGTAAGCATAGCTATATGGCTATAAAGAAAGCGCTTTACAGGAGGCAACCCGGTTGTTTTTCTTTTGATTTTCTTTGTGTCCTCTTGTTGTAAAAAGAGACTTTGTTTTTTGTTTTGTTACTGGAGTTTTTAATAAAGTTCCATGTTTTACTCATTTTGGATTGTTAAAGTTGCCAAAATTTATTGGAGCAGAAATTCCTGCATGAACTCTTTTCAGTAAAACAATTCTCAAAAATTCTTTGTAGCTCCGATTGAGCTCTCCTTTGAAATGAAGTTGCAACTTTTCATCCTCTGTATTCCTGATTGTTTACAGAATTTTTCGACATGTTTAAGTTGGGTAATTAATTACGTTTTGCTGCTGCAATATTTCTGGACAGATTATGTCCTATTTTGTTTTATGCATTCTTTGAGCTTTAAAGCTATATCTTTCTGATTGGTTTGAGTTTATGAGAAGGAATACAATATTATATACCTAATGGACACTTTTTATGCAATTTGTTTTGGGAATTACATGCAGCAAGCATCCTGCTTTTTATGCCTACTAATGTCACCCCACAGAAAAGAGATGGGAGATATCTTTGTGTTGAAGTTTTTTCACGGGAATTAGAGTTGCTGCACCAAGAGACATCTATGAATGGTAAAAACCATAAGCTTGGGGATGTCAAGACCCCACTGGACTACACACTCTCAGTTTGCACACGTCTATTTTTTGTTTTTCTATCAACGCAGTTTTATCGCATAAACTTGGAGGGTCTTTTATAGTCTTGTTATAGTTTGTTTTTGCTTTGTTTTCTTTTTATTTGGGTGAGACCACCATTTTTATTTACTTTGAGAGAAAGCTACTGGAGGTTTGGTTTGGTTTGATTTGGATGCATTGAAAGATTTGGGATTGAGATATAGGAGTTGATTATTAAGATGCATATAGTTGCATGCTTCATATGCTTTGAATAAGTTTTGATCTACATGTAATTTATTAGGAGCTATCTTGTATTCATTGTTTAGATGCTTAATACTTGTTTACATTGTTTAACATGGATTGTTTAGCTCTATGGACACTTATGCATGCATGTAGTTGGTCAACTTTCTCCATCTTGCTAGCCCAAAAATAAAAAATCCAACAAGTCAAAAACTTGTTTTTCCAACACCTTCAAACCAAGTTATTCCAGTGAGTCCACCATATCTACCTACTAGATTTTATGCTATTCTAAGTATGTTTCTCATGTTTCATTGTTTTACTTAGTTTCTGAATGTAAAAAATGCTTATGAGTATGTTTGTTATGAGAAAAGTGGTCTAAAGGCTCCCACAAACTTGAATGCACACTTTACTTTTCTTGCACTTGATAAACATGAACCATTGTGATTAAGATTATGAATTTGTGAGCTTGACAAAGTCTGAGTTGGGAGTTGGCTCATCTATGCTGTCATAGGGAACACTTTCAACATTGCACTTGTTTATATTCTAGTTGATGTCATGTTTATTTTGGTTTTGGATGCTTATCACTTGTGAACAGAGTGAGGAAACATTGTTTATTCATGGAGTTTGTATAAATGGTTAGAGAAAACTCTCGGGCTGCCAATCTAAACCATGCATCATTCATGGTGGAAATTTACATCATCCCATAGTGAACATTCGATGACGCATCTCATAATAAAAAGCTATACCCAATGGTAAATAAAAGAGATGTCGAGGTGTTCATTGTCTGTTTGTCTTGTCATTTTGGTATGGGAAAGCTTCCATATCATCGGGCAAGAGGTACCGCGGTTGAGAGTCTCTATGATGCTATTATACTTACAATGACAAGAATTTGCTTTGTATCCCGAGTTAAGTAACATTTGGTGTAGGCACTTATTTCCAAGGGGCATGAGGCATTCAACTTATATTTTGTCAAGGGCACTACTCATATTTGCTTTCACTTTAACCTTTAACCACTTCAAGATGCTAATGATAGGGGCAATGGGAGCCTGAAACCAGTAAATACCATTTCTCAAACATAAGTTTAAGTTGAAACATTTGGAAGCTAGATATTACTTTACTCATGTTTTACCTCTGCTTATCATCAATTTATCTTTAGTGACCACCTTTACATTCAGTTTCAAGAAGAATACTATATGACCATATAGGATGTCTTGGCTTTGTTTTATTTCATTTTGCATACATTTGGTCCATAGTGCTTTCTTCTATGTTTTACTTTGTGAATCATTATTAGACATCCTTACATTGAAATGTTGATATCTTTTGATAATCTATCTTGCATATTGCTACTTATTTATAGAATGAATCATTTAGTTATGTGTAGCAGCAATAATCTTATTTGATATCTTAGATAGTAGTAAAGTACAAAGCTCATGTCAGTTTTATCACCGATGCTGATGCATGTAAAATGCATACATGATCTTTGCACTTTACCACTTGATATTCCACCTTATTTGCATCATATATTGGGTTATATTCATGCTTTTTGATGATTATTGGGAATAATTCACATGTTCCCTAATTTTATCGGGTTAACCTGGGAAACCAGAAAATCTCTTTTTCTATGTTTTTAACTTTCAGGGACCCAAACGGAGTCCAAATTACCTGAAACTTTGGGGGAACAAGTTTTTCCACAGAACAAGACTTAGGAGCAAAGGAGATGCAACAAGGGAGCGACGAGGGGCAAACGAGCATTGTAACATCCAGCACGTAGGACAAGTGCGGGGTAGAATAGAGGGCTTTTGTGCATAGCATTTGAAATTACGGGATTTTTTTGCACTTTTATCACTAACACCTAAGGGGGATTGAATCTCTCTTCGAGAGGGGATGGTATACTCTCGGAGTGTGAAAGAATTTGACATGACCTCTTTTGATCCATTGATTGTGGGAAAAGGGATAATATTTGAATTAACAAATATTAATCCTAATTAAGCAATTCAAACTTAACTTTGAATTATTCAACTTGAATTTAAATTTGAATTGCACATCTAGAAAGGATAAATAATGAAACTAGGAAGAAACTTAAGCTTGATTGATTATCAACACAATATACAATGTCTTTACAATGTTCTGAAAATAAAAGAATATTACAATAAAGTTAATAGAATAAAGAGAAGATTACAAAATACATAAAAAGAGAAAAGGAAGTAATTCCTAAAACTAAGTGTTTTCTTTCCTTTCTTCTCTTTTCTTCTTCTCTTGTTACCTGCAAAAACAACAAAGGAAAAAATGCAGCCAAAATAGGTATAACCAAGTGTCAGTCAAAAATAAGGCTCACTGTTGATCATCATCAACAAGGTGAAGCTTATCACCACACAGCTCGCAGAGGGAAAAGATCCCAGGCCAGCCTGGAGCAAGCAAGCTAGCAAGGAGCTGATGACCCACAAGTATAGGGGGTGTATCGTAGTACTTTCGATAAATAAGAGTGTCGAACCCAACGAGGAGTAGAAGGTGTTGACAATCAGTTTTGATCAAGGAATCACTATAAATACTAGCAAACTTCAGAGGTATTTGATAATGCATATAAATAAAGTACGAGTAAATAAAAGACAGTAATAATAATTGCTGCGAGTGGCCCAATCCTTTTTAGAGCAAAGGACAAGCCGGTTGTGTTACTTATGATAAACAAACGTTCCTGAGGACACACGCGAGTTTCTGTCAAGTGCTTTCGCTTCATATAGTTGATTAATCTTCATTGGTTTGATAGGTGTTATGGGGGTGAACCTATGCTAATGCACTACCCCAACTTGTACTAATACATACTTGTGATTATACCCCTTGCAAGCATCCGCAACTACAAGAAAGTAATTAAGATAAATCTAACCACAGCCTTAAACTCTGAGATCCTACACTCCCTGGTGTAATGGTTTCCTAACGGAGGTTTAGGTTTCTGTCGCTCCGACAACCCCACAATTAGTAGACAAATACACAATGCATTACACTAGGCCCATAATGGTGAAGTATCATGTAGTCGATGTTCACATGACACCACTAGTAGAATAGCACCACAACATAAATATCAAACCATTAAATATTACTCAACATAATTCCACTACTAACATCTTGACTTCTCCCATGTCCTCAAGAACCAAACGAACTACTCACAAGACATCATATGGATCATGATCAGAGATGAAATAATGATGAATAACAATCTGGACATAAACCTCAATTCAACGGTTCCACTCAATAGCATCAACTACAAGTAGTAATCAACACCGGGAAAGTTTCCCCTATGAACTAGACAAGATTCACCCCAAGATGTTACAGCGGGATGGCGTGGTGATGATGGTGATGTAACACCCTACTTTTTGTAACCAGAATCTTAAGTCAGTTTCCATGCAATATAAAGTGGGGTAAATTAAAAATTGTTTCCATTTGAGCTTGAGTGCTAGTGTAGTGATCTTCTTGTGTGCAATGTATGATTTCATGTACATAAGTGTGTGTGTTAGTCATTATCTTTTCTCTAGAATTTCAAGACATGATCTTTTGCATGAGTGCTTGATTGAGTGTTATGATTTCATGCTTTATCTTGATCAAATAGAAAGGTGCTTGATAAACTCAAATTCTTTTTTCCCTCTATTTTCAAACTTTATTCTTGCACCTTTATTTCATAAATAGGACATCACCAAAAACCCTTCTTTTGCTTATTAAAAAATTCTGAAAGTTTGCAAAGTGGTTTATACCACTTATAGGATCCTTTTTAGCAAACCATCACCACTCCTTCTCTGGAGGATTTGAATTTTCAAAATTCAATCGAATTTCGGCCAAATGCCCCTATTCCTTCTCTTCTTTCCCTCTTTCTCTCTTTTCTTTGCAACCCGACCAGGAGAAGGACCAAAGCCGGCTACCACTCCATCTCCCTCTGCCCTCTCTCACACCCCAGCCCAAACCCTTGTCCTGTAGCTCCTGGACACAAGGGATGGGAGGAGCCCGAGAAGATCTTGGGGGAGATCCTCTCCCTTTCTTTTTCCCTCCCTCTCTGCCGTTGAGCACCCCCAACCGGAGTCCACCGCCACCACTACATCGCCTCCTGACCCCAGCACACACAGAGACCCAGCCCTACCTCACCTTGCCCTCTCTCACTCGCCGGCGTAACCAGAGAGCGCGCCCGTTGCCCAGAGGCTTCGAGAGGAAGCCATCGGCCACCACTGCGCGACCCGACCCCACTACCCACCTCCTAGCTCACCCAATCGACCGTTGCCACCCAGATCCCCCATAGGCCACGCCATGGCCCTGTCCTGCACGCGGTCTACGCCGCCCTGGCATGTCAAGACCAGCACGCGCGTTCCCGTGCACACACGCACACTCTCGCGTCGCCCAGCACACGGGCGTGCACGGCACCGTGCACCCGACACAACGCGCAACACGCCCGGCACCCTAGCCAGCCCAGCACGCCGTGGCACGCACCGAAACCCGCACACCCACTCTGAAAACCTGGCCGCACCGACCGAACCACTCCGCCACTCTCTCCCTCGACCTCACCACTAGAACCAGTGCACAACGCCGTCTCAGAGAACCGCCCACGAGGCCCAATCGTTTCCATGCCGAGAGCACCATAGACCGAGCTCACCCCGGCATATAAAAACTTTGCGCTCCCTCTGGAGCCTTCTCTTGCTGCCATTCTCCCCCACACTCCACTTCCTCTCCTATCTGAGCTCCACCGATGAAACCATCGCCTTCCTCGGGCAGCAGAGCCCGAGGATCCTCACCGGAGCAAGGGTAGACGGCAGAAGCTGTGGGTCGATGTCGACCGTTTCTCCTTGCTCTTCTTCTGCTCCATCTCGTTTCTCTGCTAGGCCCGGAGCTAATGATGTGCTCCGTTTCTTGTCTAGCAGAGCAGAGGCGTCGCCATCGCCGTCGGAACACGAAGCTCGCCGTCGACGCACCCAACCATCCGCACCACCTCGAGCCCTCTGTCTTGCTAGAATCGGACGCGGAGGAGGTCCAGAGAGTCCGCCGCCGCCCTGCAGCCGCCCAGCCACCCTCGTCGACCCTAGGTGAGCCCCGCCATCCTGCAGCCGTAGCTAGGGTTAGGGTTTAACCCCAGCCCCGCCGCGAGGGAGACGACGGCCTCCAGCCGTTGAACTGCCTTCTAATCGGACGGACGACGACGTCCGGTACCGATTCGGTACCCTTCTGCCACTAATGGCCGGGCCCCGCTGGCAGGTTTGAACGGCGCTGCTGCCGCGCG
Source organism: Dactylis glomerata (assembly GCA_007115705.1). Lineage (NCBI taxonomy): Eukaryota > Viridiplantae > Streptophyta > Magnoliopsida > Poales > Poaceae > Dactylis > Dactylis glomerata. Next base: position 2,939,303 of record QXEO01002109.1, read on the forward strand.
AGATCTGGGCCGAATCCAGTCACCTCGGCCCGTTCCGGGGCAGATCTGGCCCGTGGAATTTTTTTTAGAAACACTCTGTTAATTTTGATTATCCTGTGAACTTTGAAATTCAATAGAAATTAATCTGTGCATGCAAATGTTGTGATTCAAAGTTCTGTGAGTAGCTTAGGACAATATCTTTCAGATGGTGTTGGTCCCATGATTTTTGGATCACTGTAGATTATTTGATAAAAAGTATTGTGCTATTAGCCATTTTTCCTACTTAAATACAAATCTTGAGTTTAGTATGGTCAAAATGTTTGAAACCAATTTTCACTGTTAGTATATCATGATACCTTGCTTGACTCACTGGATTTCCTATTTTAGGATTTATAGTCTTGTTGTAGTAATTAAAATGGCATAGGGTGTAATTAATCTTAAGAAAATCACCACTTGCAGTAGGAGTGGGATTTTGAGTTGAATCCAATTTTGTTGGGTCATGTTCTGGAAGAGCTTTCCAGAGCACTTTACCTCATATTTTTTTGAGGTTCAGAGATATATGAGGATTATTTTGGTGCCCTAGTGTTATTCTCCTATTGTTAAAATCATAGGAAATAAACCACATTTTGTTTTTCAGTAAATCCAACTTTGGTAGTTTCTTAAGATTGTTGTCAACCTGCAATATTGATTGATGTGCTGTTTATTCCACTGGATGCATGCATGCTTGAATTGGTTGCTAAGTAGTGATGTTCACCTCAACTTAAGAAACCCTAGTTTCTATTAAGATTAATTGTTAACTAGGAACCTTTAAAACTTTGTTTGTTTTCTAAAATTGTTTGCTTCTGATACTCTTTGATAAGATGGTATTAAGTGATGCATTGCTTGTGTCTTGTGTATGCTTGTTTATTCATTTGTGCGTTGTTATACTTTTCCAGCGATAGATTCGAACGAAGAGTGTGCGGAGGAAGGAGAGGTCTTTGATTATCAAGAGGAAGGAGATCAGGGACAAGCCAACCAAGGCAAGCCATCTATCTTGATGCATATCTGAACCCTAATTACACAATTGCATGTCTCCTTCTATTTTATTAAAGTGCATGGATTTATGTTGCTATAGTTCCTGTAGCAATCCATTGTTGGCTCAGGCTCCGCGAGTCAAGTTGTTATCATTCCCCGGGATGACCCCTTGTTTACCTATTCTATTATCCCTGAAGTAGGGGCTTGTTGGTTAGCAACAATGCCCTTGATAAACCCTCTAGTGGAGCTAAAACTCTAGGACTGGGAACACTCAAAGAAAGTTTACAAAATGTTTTCCGAAAACCTTGGGGTAGCACCTACCCCACTGAAGTGATTTCGAAAAATGGTTTTTATATAAAACTGGAGGACAAGGAGATGGTGGTTTTCAAATGACATTGGTGATCACTAGGTGACGAGGGTTAACTCGACAAATGTCCTAGATGAAGGACTTAGGATCGGGGAGATAGGGCGTCGGATGAACTCGAAGGTAAAGTTAATCAAAATAGGTGTGTGTCAAAAGTAAACTTGGGTGTTCAACCTGGCTTGCTTTCAATCTGGCCTACACCGTCCCCTCCTGGCCCCTATATATAGATGGCCAGGTCTCGAGGATCGGGTAGGGTCCGACGCAGATTACAATATCGACATACGGTAAAGACTCGTACTCGACTATCATTACAATTGGGCCTAGCTTAACGGGCCTCAGGGGTACTTAACTAACGGGCTCTATTAACTATACCCTTGTCAGTAGCCCCTGAGATTCTATCAGAATTGTAGATTCGGGTTGAATCTCTAATCTTCGAATCTTCGACTTCTTCTTATCTTCAAATTTTCGACTTGGTCTTTCGACTTATATTTTCATGATAATTTGCTCGCAAGGGGTCTTGATGAACAAGCGTGACAACTCTGACGGATCAAGAGGTCAGTTAACTGCCGGAACAGATACTTGTCACCTACTTCAAATTCAATCCCCTTGGACTTGAATTCGGGATACCGGTCAAACCCACTCTTTTGCCGCATTTAGGACTTACAAAGAGTGAATCCCAGTGATTCTCAGGGTACCCAGTGCGTCCACCAGGATTTTCTTCGCGTCGTAGACACGGATACATACCAGCAGAGCGCATCCATGTGCGTATACCAGGCCACACAGGACAGATCCCGGGGTCTTACCTTCGTGACAAGTCACGGCATTCGAGAACGCAACTCGAGAATCTTATGTCGCAGTCAAATTTTGACTGAAAATATTCGGGTTTCTTCAACCATAAAACTCGCTCCCGATGGGAGTAACACTCCTGCACTTCTCCAACTTTAATGCTTTATCAAGAAATATCGTCGGGTGCGCGCTCAGCGCTCCCGATGGGAGTAGCCCCCGAGGCTATAGTCGAAAAAGACTTTTTCGAGTATAGGCTCGAAATATAGTGTAGTCCATCATACTTCAACTCGAGATATTTTTAAGAACATCTTGTCGTCGAATACTAATCCACTACTTCAGAGAGAAGTTGTATTCACCATTCTTGAAAATAGTAGCCCCCATGGCTATAATTGAAACTCCTTCGTATGCAGTCTTGTGCACCTATTTTGCACTTGTCGGCGCCATCTTTTCCTCTTTCTTATATTATCTTCTTTATGACATCAATGAGTACGTCACTCTGTACCATTGCGAACCGTTGCATGGACAGTATTGTAAATTTCTTAACCTTTTGACCGTTAGTGGGCTTACCGTTTCCTATCTTTGCGCCACGTCTCAGCCCACGATCCTTCTCCCAGAAGATATATAAAGGGGATCGTGGAGAATCTTACTGTTTACCAGCTCTTTCTCTCTGCCACCGCCGCCATTGTCGCTCGTGCTTCCTTCTCCTTTCGTGCATAGCCCCCAGGCATAGATCTGATAGATGCGCGTGAAGCACCTAGCGAGCAAGAACGCCATGGCCAAAGGAAAATCGAACGCTGCGACCAGCTGGGTGACCTCTGCCATCACGGAGAAGGAGGTGGAGAAGGCCCGGACGGACGGCCTCATCTCCGCCCAAGATTCGATCAAGTTTCCAAGCACGGAGCGGATCCCGAAGCCCCCGAGTGGTTATCGGGTAATGTTCCTCGCTTTCCTCCTCCGTGGTCTTTCTCTTCCTGCCCACGAGTTCCTTCGTGGGCTTCTCTTTGTTTACGGTGTGCAGCTTCACCAGCTCACACCTAACTCTCTTCTGCACATTGCGTGTTTCGTGACTCTTTGCGAGTCATTCTTGGGCATTGAGCCCCACTTTCTTCTCTGGAGGTCAATCTTTCGGCTCCGCCCCAATGTTGCGTTGGCTAGAAAACCCGAACTGGGCGGAGCCGTCGTTTCTGTGCGCCCTGAAGCACAATACCTTGAATTTTCTATGGCCGCATCTGTCCAAGGGTGGAGGACCAAGTGGTTCTATATCAAGGACCGCAAATCCTCTCCTGAAGATGAATACGGCCTACCTCCTTTTGATGCTTACCAGGAGGTAAAGAAATTAGCGTCGTGGGATACGCTCCCCTCAGATGCGGAAGTCGAACAAATTCTTCCTCTTCTTTCTCGCATCAAAGCTTTAAAAGGAGGTCAAGGAGGTGCCTTATCGGGTATTCAACTCATGGCGTTTTTCATTCAACGTCGAGTTCAACCCCTACAACACCGCCTTACCAAACTTTGGAGTTACTCCGGCTTGGAAGATCCTACCCGCGTCTCTGAAGATCTGATATCGAAAGAAGATGTCGACAAGCGGGTCAGGAATCTCACCAAGCTCACCAAGGATCATGCAGTTGCTGATTTGACTGTTGATTTCTTTGACTCCGTACACCCTCTTCCTGAGGTATATATCTGCTTACTTCCTGACTTCTTGTTGTCGATTTTCGTGTTTCTCAAACTATGTTTTCTTTTTTCTTTCCTTACTCTAATAACGCATTCACTTGCAGGAACACCAATTTCTCCTCTCACGCCCCCCTCTTCCAGAGGCAGGGCCCCTTCCGGCTGATCTGGCCAGGTCTGTATCTGAAGCCCCCGAGGCTGATGACAATCAGGACGGAGATGATGCCGAAGAATCAGAAGAGGATACTAGTTCATCGACATCGCTTCCTCCTGTGCGGCCTGAAGACACTGGCTTGGACAAGAAAAGGAAACGAGTCGACGAATTTGCTTCTTCGAGTTCCTCTTTGCAACAAGCAGTTGCGGAGAAATCTCCTGTCTTGACAGAAGATATGGATCTCTTCGACCTCCTGGCGTCGTAAGTGTTCTTACTCAAGTTCCTCAATTGCATCTTTTCTTGCCTTGTTTCCGTCATGTTAGTCATAAATTTTTTTTTGCTTCGTGCAGAGATGACGAAGAGCCGTCAAAAGCTGCCACGGCTACTCCTTCAATTTCTCCTGCTGTTAACGATGAGCCCCCGGCGCAAGAAGTTGCGCCTAGGGTTACCAGGGCCTCTGTAAAGAAGGTTCCTGTGCCCCGAAACCCCAAGCGCGTGAAGAAGGCTAAAGAACCCGAAGTTTCTCTGGAAGCCCATGAATCCTCGGCTTCCCCCCATGATGTGAGTAATTTCTCCTGACCTATCTCCCTTGCATACGCTCGCACTTCTTTCCCACTCTTTTTCTTTTTCTTCTCAGGCTTTATTGAAGAGATTTGTCGCCTTGGGTACCGAATGCGCTGAGTACCTAAAGGTTGCGAAAGCTTCCGAAGGTATGTTCTACATTCATTCATGGTTTTTCCTCCTTGCATATCTTGTGCTATTTATCTGACTTCCTTTCTTCTTCCATTGTAGCTGCTCTAGCAACAGCCAATGCCCGGATTGCGTCGCTGGAGGCGGAGCTCCGTGCTTCTCAGAAAGCTTACGATGCTGCGGCCACTGCCAAGGCAAACGCTGAGAAGTCGCAGAAATCTGCGCTTGGTAAGGCGAAGAAAGCTGAAAAAGCTTTAGCTGATGCCAACAAGGATCATGCCCAGCGAGAGCAAGCCGTGGCAGAGCGTCTCCACACAATGTCCACTGCTGCTGAAAGTAAGTGTTTCGTCTTGTCTCCTATTTTCGACTTCTGTTGCACTGTTGTACGTGCTGACATCTTCCTCCTTCTTTTCTTTTCTACCTTCTTTGTGTCGTGCAGGATTTACTGGGGTATCTCCATCGGCCCTGCAACCGGACGATGACTCTCTGATGACTGCGGTTAACCTACTCGAGGAAAACTGGATATCTATCCAGGAAACTTTCGAGTTAGTTAACCGCGTTCTATCACGACTGTTTGTCGGGTTGTGGCCGAAGAAAAGGGCAGCAGTTCCAAAGGACGACTTGAGTAATCTTGCCAAGTCCTTCGATACAACTGAAGACCCCACCCTCCAGCTGAAAGGGCTTTCTATTAAGCGTGGCGCCGAGGGTGCTATCGCACTGTCCCTTGCACATGGTACGGATTTTGACTGGGAGAGGGTGAGTACTCCCCATGGCCGTACCCGCGACGAGATGAAGACTTTTTTCGAGAAGGCGAAGAAGTTGGCACCTGCATTGGTGACACTTATTTTCCCTTCGGCATCCTCTGCGGCATCTGCTGCACCACCTCCAGCTGTGGAAGATTCAGTGCCGCCGTCGACTTCTGGCGAGGAATCTGCCGTGCCCTCTTCTGCCACGGAGCACAATGCTGAGGTGGCGTAGACTCGGCTTCCTTTGTAGCTTTTAGTTTCTCCTTTTTGAATTTAAAGACTTTTAGTTGCGTGCAACCCGAGAACTTTAGTCATAGGGTTGTGATCTCATGTAAATATATCTTCTTATGAAGTCCTGCGCTGCTTTTCTGAAATGTTTCTTCTTCCTCTTCTTTCGTTTTCAGTTGACGCATGTCGATGACCCTTTGACTTGTGGGCCTGCTCCTTTCTCTGTCAATACGTCCAATTCGAGGATTCCATCGCCTCCTAGTCGATGCGATCAATGCGCAGAATATTCTTCAAGGATTTCTGACCTGGAGGTTCGCTTGACTTCAGCCAAACGCCAAGCTCAGATGGCGTTTGATAAAGCTAGCAAAACTTCTGCCCTGACGAAGCAGGTATCGATTCTTGGTGATGAAGTGTCCAGCTTGACGGCAAAGAGTTTGCATCACGAAGAATGCAATTCTTTTATTCTCGGTACCATCGAATCCGCCTGTGAGATGTTGCGATGTAAGTTTCCTCTCGACTTACTTTCTTCGCTTTTTGCTCTACTGTTACTTTATGATATCCTTTGCCCTTATAGGCACTTGCTTGGATTTCGCTGCTGAAGATCGTCGGGTTACCGAGCGAAGTGCGGCTCTGGAAAAGATGTCCGCAGGTGTTGAAAATTTATGGTCGGATCCTCGACGCCGAAGCGCTATTGTATTGCTTCAGGACCGTGCCCAGCATATTGGCGAGGCAGTGGATGGCTGTAGGAGAGCTCTCATTACTATGCACTCGGTCATGCTTCCTCGCAATCCTCTGCCTGCTACTTTCCCACTTCTCCTTGACACTTTCAGATCCAGCCAGAGAATTCATCGGTTGATAGAACTGAACATAGTGGCAGGTGCCAATTTTGCTCTTGGGTGGATACGCAAGTGGCAGCCAAGACTCAATTATAGTTCTATGTCGCTGAGCTATCCTCCTGGTGGGGCAAGCCTTCGAGTACACTTAGAGAGTACCTTGCAGCCCGCCCGACGAATTATAGCCAGGTTGTTGCAAGAAGACTCCGCGAGTTTCACTACTTAGACCCTTTAGGTGTAGATGATTCTGACAACCCGATGTTGTAATATATTTTTGTATGTGTGTAACGTGAGAGTATTTTATTTCGCGACTTCATGATGAAAATTTGTTCTCAGAGCGTTATTGTATGACTCGTGCGTTTGCCGCATTTTCTCTTTGAAAGACTCGTAAACTCAAATATGAGGAACATTTTGTCTTCATTATATTTGTAATGTAATATACATGGGGTGACCCAAAAGATCCGGCCTATGGCCCGTGTTCTGGATCTAGAGGGCATTGCCCCTGGTATAACTCGTGGCTTTTACAGCCTTATTCTTCTACTCTATTGTGCTTTTGATGCTTATGCTGTCATAGCTTTCTCCTCTTCTCCTGTATTTTTGTCCTCTCCTGATGCTCCTACTCGCGGTTTCTTCATCTCTGGCTCCACAGCGTGTCCTTCGAGTGGTTTGACGCCTTCTGTAGTCGTGCTTTTCGCCTTCTCTGCGTAGTTGGCTATCATGCCGAAGTTTTGCGCCATTTTGTGGAACTCCCTGTCGCAGAGATCTGAAACTTCAAAACTTCCTTTCACTGTAATTATTCCTCTTGGTCCTGGCATTTTAAGTACCAGATATGTATAGTGAGGTACTACCATGAATCGCGAAAACGCGGGTCATCCGAGGATCGCGTGATATTGAGATGGCCAGTCCATGACTTCAAAATCTAGCCTTTCTCTTCTGTAGTTTTGTCGGTTGCCGAAGCAAACGTTGAGTGCTATTCGACCCAGTGGGTAATTGGCACTTCCTGGCATGATTCCATGGAAGGAACAATCTGTTGGCTTCAGGAACTCTAGTGATATATGCATTGCTCGGAGTGTTTTTGCGTATATCAGGTTAATTCCACTCCCTGCGTCCATGAATATTCTATCGACATCATACGCGCCGATTTGAGCTTTGAGTACCAAAGGCGCGTTTCCCGGCCGAGGTACTGTTATAGGGTGATCTTCTCTGTTGAACTCTATCGGTTGTTCTGACCAGTGCAGATACTCCGTTGTGGCTGGAGGTGAGATGACTGCTAGGTTGACTTGTCGAGTTATGCTCTTCTCTTCTTTGTTCGACTTGGGTACAGGTTGTATCATTGCTGTGATGTGTCCTTTTGATGGAACATACCCTTCGTCGTCGTCGTGTCCCTGGTTTTGCTGGTCTTGTCCTTGAGGAGCTCCATTGTTTCCTTGCTGCTTTGCCGGAGGGTTGTTGCTTCCTTCGAATCCTTGTCGCCTTGCTTCAATTTGCTTGTTTAGTGCTGCCTCTTGAAGTTTTAAGAATGTTGTGCAATCTTTCATTGCATGCCTTGATACTCGCTTCCCATCGACGAACGCTGAGTGTATATGACAAGGTCCGTTGAGCATGTCTTCTGGCGAGGGGTTGTATTCTCTGGATTCTCTTACGGGGAATTTTTTATAGTCCTCTTTTCCGTAGCTTCGATATCCTGAACTTCTTCGATCACTTCCTTGGTGGCTGTTGTCTTTGTATCCTGCGGCGACTTGGCTATGAGGGCCATAGTTGTCATAATTTCTGGACCGTCTCCTTTGACTTCCATATCTATTTCTTCTATCGTCTTCTCGGGATCGCGTCCGTTTATTGTTGCATGCGTCTTCTCCATCTGCAAATCTGTTTGCTACATCCATGAGGTCTGACACTGTTTTTGGCTTGATTCTGCCCATCTCTTCGACTAGGTCCCTTTGCCTTAATCCAATGATGAATGCATCTATTGCTCTTTCGTCTGAAACTTCGACTGCCGAATTTTTGATAAGGCTCCATCTTTGGATGTATGCCCGCAGTGTTTCGTCGCGTTGCTGCACGCACGCTTTGACTTCTTCTATTGATGCTGGCCGTTTGTATGTCGACCTAAAGTTGCTTGTAAATTGCTTTGTGAGTTCTTCCCAGCTTCCAATAGTTTCTTTCTCTAGTTTGCTCAACCATGACCTTGCTGCGCCGGTGAGGTGTAGTTGCAAACTTTGCATTGCTGTTTCTTTGGTTCCTCCTAATATTTGCACTGCTTGTAAGTAATCTGCGAGCCATGATTGTGGTTCCTGTGATCCGTCGTACTTTTGCTGATCATGAGGTAGCTTGAATCCCTTGGGAACTGGAGTAGTGCGAACCCTTCGGGTAAAGCACGATGCCCCCATCTCTTTCTCGTCGTCTTCATAGTCGCGTTTTTCGTTTGATGATCGCGATCTTCGAGTTCCACCGTGCTGTTTCGGTGATGGCGATCGAGATCGGTGCTTGCTGCTTCTGCGCCGAGGACTATTGTGACGGCGAGGTGACCTTGCCTTGTGCACTTCCTTGTGGTGATATGCTTCTTCTCCTTTTGCTGATAGCTTGTGGCCCACCATGTTGAGTCCGTTCAATGCTGCTCTATGCATATGTTCCCTGGGATCTCCTGGACTTGGCCAAGTTGTAAGCAAATATGCTTGCGCTGCTACTAATGCTGCTTCAGGGGTTTTTGGTAGGATATTCCCCTGCTCGTCGACTGATAAGAAGGACGAGTCGAGGTTTTTGGATATACTTTGCCTGTCGGAGTACTCTAGGTTATCGTACCTTGAGCCGTGTTGACGATTTTTCCTTGCGTTGCTATATGATGCGTCGCTTCGTGCTTTTCGAGCAGCTTCGCTAGCTGCAATGGCTGAATCTTTTCTTCTTTGTATCTCTATTTTCTCCTTTGCTAATTGCTTGGCCTGCGCCTTAGGGCGTAATGATACCCCAAAAGCATGTCTTTGCTAGAATTTGATGGTATTGGCGTGCCGTGTTCTACGGCTTCTCTTATTATCCTCCATTCGTCGACTGATAGTCGAATTTTTTCCCTGGTTGTGAGGGATTCCGGTGTTTGCCCTTCTGCTAGGTGATTTGCCCCTCTGTCGATATTTGCTGGGTTTAGCACTGGATTGTTGTTTTCGTCGAATTCTTCTGAGTTATCTCCTATAATGGCGAGCACCTGGCATTGTTTGCCGATGTTACCCTTGAAGCTTGAGAAGATCGAGTTACTATCCTCAGAAAGCTCTAATCCTGTCTTCCATGTATCTGTTGACTTGTCCGCAATATCGTTGAGGCAGATCGTGAGATCTTCGAGTTGGACTCCTGCGTCAAAATTTTCCTTTTCTTTGTTGTCCTCTGCGATCTTTCCTTTTTGCACTTCCTTTGGGCTGACCAGCGAGTTTACCTCGCTGGAAGAGCCTTCAGAATATTCCATCATTGCTGTTGTTTTGGGCTCACTTGCCGACGGATCTTGTTTCGTCGGATCTGAAAGGCGAGATGAACCCGACAGTCCGATGAGGATGTTTAAGCTTCCGATTGTCAACTCCATCTCTTGATTTTCATCGACTTCTGTATTGCTGTTGGCTAAAAGCGAAAAAGCCGTCGAATTCATGATTCCAACGCCCAAGATCCCCACAGTCGGCGCCAATTGACGAGGGTTAACTCGACAAATGTCCTAGATGAAGGACTTAGGATCGGGAAATAGGGCGTCGGATGAACTCAAAGGTAAAGTTAATCGAAATAGGTGTGTGTCGAAAGTAAACTTGGGTGTTCAACCTGGCTTGCTTTCAATCTGGCCTACACCGTCCCCTCCTGGCCCCTATATATAGATGGCCAGGTCTTGAGGATCGGGTAGGGTCCGACGCAGATTACAATATCGACATACGGTAAAGACTCGTACTCAACTATCATTACAATTGGGCCTAGCTTAACGGGCCTCAGGGGTACTTAACTAACGGGCTCTATTAACTATACCCTTGTCACTAGGCGTTCGCTCAGAACAATTATCCCGTGCAACCACATTACCCTGGTATGGGACGGGGCTTAGTCCGAAGTTTATCTGCCTTAGTGCGGGGAGCCTCGCACTATATAAGGGTCTGAAGGACCCTGGAATCCGGGTTGTCGCAAGTGGTGGGCAACAGTGTAGCGGGCCCGCCAATAGGCTACCCGTCCAGAAGACACTTGGGTTTCTCCCGCCGTGGCACTGGAACTACGCTCGACGGAGGTAGATGGCCAGGGTTTGCCGGGGATGTATACTCCACAGGGTAGGCACCCGTATTAAGGTGGATAGATGGACGGCTATGATCGATTATCTGAACCCCGCATACTTGTGTATGACGGTCCGTGGTGGTATCCCAGCGGATTTATCGGATGGTGTGCGTAAAGTGTACAACCTCTGCAGAGTGAAATTCTATTCGAATAGCCGAGTCCTTGGTCATGGACAGTTGGGACGACCGTTGCCGAGCCCAATGTCGGTTTTGTTTTTCAAAGTGGATTTTAGAAAGAAATGGAGAAAATGCCGGACGGAGTACTCGGAGGGTACTGCCGTGGCACATGCTTGGTTCGGAGTACTTGTAGGGTACTGCCGAAGGTGGGAAGTGGTCATGTGTGATTGACCGGAAATTAATAAGAATGGTGGTCATGTTTGATTGACCCCGTCTCTTCTCTTGAAAATGAGTTCCCCCTTTCCTAGAGCTTTTCTAAAGATGTTTTACTAAAAACTCTTCTTTAATAAGGATATAGAGATGTCGTATGACATACTATATCGACATGAGAAAGTATAGTTAGGATTAGGCACTAGCCTCAAACCAACCTCTCTTGCTACAGCCAAATAGCATGCAATTTTGTCCCCTCTTAGATGATTTGCGAGTACAATTCCAAAATGTACTCACGGCTTTGTCCCTGGCTATTAACTTGGCCAGATTATGAAGACTATGAAGACGATGGTGAGGAGTTCGACGACGCCGATGCGAACTAGGATCCGTCTCCCGGTCAGTCGCCTGTAGGGTAGAGGCATGATGATGTCTACACACGCTTCTGTTCTTGTAGACAGTGTTGGGCCTCCAAGTGCAGAGGTTTGTAGAGCAGCATCAAGTTTCCCTTAAGTGGATCACCCAAGGTTTATCGAACTCAGGGAGGAAGAGGTCAAAGCTATCCCTCTCAAACAACCCTGCAATTATGATACAGAAAGTCTCTTGTGTCCCCAACACACCCAATACACTTGTCAGATGTATAGGTGCACTAGTTCGGCGAAGAGATGGTGAAATACAAGTGGTATAGATGATTATAAGTAGTAAATGCAATCTGGAAAAAAATGGCAGCAAGCAAACATGTAACAAAACAGCAAGTAAACGGTGTGCAATGCTTGGAAACAAGGCCTAGGGATCATACTTTCACTAGTGGACACACTCCCAACAATATGACATAATTGAACAAATAAACAACTTCTCTTCACTATGGTACTCTGAATTACTCTCCTATTGAACAACACTAATCATTGCGTAGGGCTACGAAGCACTCCTCAAAGTTCATCAAGTACTTGACAAACACCACTCATAGATATATCCAAATCAAATCACAACTCAAGATAGATATTATTGCAACTTAGACCAAGTACTAACACGGTGCACACACTGTCAACATTACACCATGAAAGGAGGAATAGATCACTTCAATACTATCATAGTAATAATTATTCTCATAATCCATAAAAGATCACAATCGTAGCCTAGACCAAGTACCACCATGATGCACGCACTGTCACCGTTACACCATGGTAGGAGGAATAGATTACTTTAATAACACCACTAGAGTACACATAATATCTGAATAATAACATCTACTTGTTCAACATGATACAAAGCTCACGATCACATAAAGATCACATCATGGGAGAGAGAGGTGAACCACATAGCTACCGGTAGAGCCCTCAGCCCTGGGGATGAACTACTCCCTCCTCATCATAGGAGACAGCAAGGTTGATGGAGATGGCGGTGAGGTCGATGGAGACGGCGGAGACGGCGATGGAGACCGATGGAGATGGCTCCGGGGGCACTTCCCCGTCCCGGCAGGGTGCCGAAACAGAGACTTCTGTCCCCCGAAATTTGGCTTCGACGACGGCGGCGGAACTGCGGAACTCTTTCTGGAAAATTGCCGATCCCTTTAGGGTTTTCCGTCCCGAGGCTTCTTATAGGCGAAGGGGCATTGTCAGAGGGCTGCCAGGGCCTCCTCACACCTAGGTGGCGCGGCTAGGGCCTGGGCCGCGCCACCCTGGTGTGAGGGCAGGCTCTGGCCCCTCTCTGGCTCTCTTTCGGTCTTCGGGAAGCTTCCGGGAAAAATAAGACTTCTGGAACTTGTTTCGTCCAATTCCAAGAATATTTCCTGTGTAGCTTTTCCGAAACACAAAAACAGCAGAAAACAGGGAACTGGCACTGTGGCATCTTGTCAATAGGTTAGTTCCGGAAATCGCATAAAAACGCCACGAAGTGTAACGAAACACAAAGCAAATGGTGTAAAAACAAGCATGGAGCATAAAAAATTATAGATACGTTTGAGACGTATCAGCATCCCCAAGCTTAACTCCTGCTCGTCCTCGAGTAGGTAAGTGATAACAAAAGAAATAATTTTTGAGGTGACATGCACCATCACAATCTTGATCATATATGTAAGCATTTGTGAGCTGGGATCATAAGAACTTAAAACATGGGCATGAAGATATAATCCTGACAATAAGAACTTAGCAACCATGTTATAAACATGAAAATGAACACAAACAAAAGATCATGAAAATGAAACAATGAAAGTCAAACGTATGTTCAAATCATAAGGAAAAACATACAAATGGTTTTCAGCTTGTCCTTCATGGAGAGCAAAACATAAATGCATAGGACACCTTCAAGTTTAAGAGGGCGACTAGATACAAATAATTTGAGAACAAGTGAAACCAACAATATGAATCAATCAATGATAAACTTTGGGACAATGCACATTATACTCAGAATGACAACTATGCTCTCTTAATGGTGCATAAAGATAGAAGGTGGTGACTCAACATAAAAGTAAAAGAAAGGCCCTTCGCAGAGGGAAGCAGTGATTAAACATGTGCTAGAGCTTTTCATTTGTAAAACAGAGAGATAAAAATTGGTTTTGAGAGGTGGTTGTCTTTGTCAACGACTGGCAATGGGGTTCTTACTATCTTCCATACAAAAAATGAAGCAAGTTTTTGAGAGAGAGATTGGCACTTTTGTGCTCTTTTATAAAGCTTGGCACTCCTCCCCACCTTTTTTCCTTTCTCAAACCATGGCTAACCGATTCCATCGGGTGCCCACCAACATTCACATTCCATGGAGGAGTGCCTTTTTTATTTTCTTTTTTCCTTTTTTTTCTTTTTTTTTCTTTTTGGAATAAGCAATATGGAAGATAGCAAATCCGACAACTACGTCCCCATGAGCTGAAAACAGTGTCACAAAACGAGAAGTATTTTGAAGGTTTTTGAAAGGTAGCACATGAAAATTTACTTGGAATGTCTTACAAATACCATGCATAGGAATTTATAGTGGACACAATGGCAAACTTGGTTTTTGGGAGTTGGATGCACGAGTAGAGCTCATACTCAGTACGAAATGAGGGCTAGCAAAAGACTGGGAGCGACCAACTAAGAGAGCAATAATGGTCATAATCATGCATAGCGACAAAGCGACATTAAAAGAAGCATAAGATGGCATCAAAAGTCAAAAACTAAATTATCATAGAGGCTATTGGCGACTTTGTAAGAGTCTAACATGTGTAAGCATGCGCCAAGTCAACCCAAATAAAGCATCAAGGAGAAAACCAAAATAATGCTTCCAAATAATTAAAACAACGCATGATTTTTTCAAAGGCTCATTAAGCAATCTCAGTTATTTGAGACAAGTCATGCTACAGCAAAACCACTAAGCATACTATCAAAAAGACATCAAGCACAACATGAAAAAGTCTAAGCCACAGTCTACACAAGCTCCTTCTTGTACCACTTTTTTGCATAAAGCTTTTTCTCTTTTCCAACACCATTCAAAAATTTTATAAACACCTCTTTTGATGAAAACCAATAAAGATCAGAGGCAAAAATACAACTTGATAAATAAATATAAGAAGATCTGAATGCAAATCAAGGCGAAAGCGAAAACCAAAAGCAGTAGCAGAAAAAGAAGAACACTCGGTTTTTGATAAGAGTGAAAACTAGAGTGTTCTTGGCAATGAAAAACGAGCTGATCTCCTCCAAAAGAAACATGATGTGACCTAACCATTTATTGCAGCAAACTAACTAAACTAATACTGAAAACAAAAACAACTGACGCTCCAAAAAAACACATAGTGCATGAAGCAATAAAAATATAGTGTCTTGAAAGGTGACCTGATTTTTGCCGATGAAGAAGGGGTGCCTCGGGGGCATCCCCAAGCTTTGACGCTTGTACTTCTTGGATATTTCTTGGGGTGATGGATGGGCATCCCCAAGCTTGAGCTTTTGTCCATTCTTCAACTCATCTCATCATTCTGCATTCCCTACACTTGAAAACTTCCTTCATACAAAACTAAACACAAATCTATTAGCAACATTAGAGTAAGCATAACATATTGGCACAACAACGAAACCACCACATATTAAGTATATACTACTGTAGCAACTTCCCCAAAAGTTCCATGATAAAAAACACTCAAAAAGAAAGCGATAAAGTGGCAAAAACGAATAGTGGCAGAAATCTGTCAAAACAGAACAGCTGACAAAGGTCGAATTTTTTAGGGGTTTTCTGTTGCTCAAATCAAAAAGTGTTCAACTAACAAAAGTTTGGATATAACCTGGGGCAGATGCACAAGAAATCGCAGGTCCAAAAGATATACAGAGAATTTATACGAATTTTTACGGTGCAGCACCGAAAACAGTTTCAGGACAGCAACATCCCCAAATCTTACCTCACTCGAATTAGAGGCTTCTCTTGGCACAACAACGAAATAAAAAGGATAAGGAGCGGTTATTACAGTAGTAATAACTTCCAAGACTCAAATAAAAGAAAAAATACTAGAAATAAAACATTGGGTTATCTCCCAAGAGTGCTTTTCTTTAACGCCTTTGAGCTAGGCGCAGTAATTTGCAAAGATGCTCATGTGGGCGCCATATAAGAGATTGAGGCAAAGGCGCCATATAGGAACTTAAAGCAATAGAGAGCATCAAAAAGCAAATATGAAAGACATTTAAATCTAAACCACTTCCTATGAAAAATAGTCTCGTAAAGAGACAAGTCATGAAAGCGCAAAGCAAAAAGCTTAGGAAGGCAAAACAAGTACAACTTCAAGAATTGCAACATAAAGAGGGGAAACTCAATATTGTTGAGATCCATCAAACCATGTTTCCCTCTCTCATAATAACTTTCAGTAGCATCATGAATAGAACTAATAATATAACTATCACATAAAACATCCCTATCATGAGCCACATGCATAAAAGAATTAATACTCACCACAGGAACAATAGTAGTAGGAGCAAATTCAACAGAATAATTATTCTCATCACCATAATCATCATAAATAGGAGGCATATTGTAATCATAACTAATTTTATCCTCAATAGTAGGTGAACTGAAAATATTATAGTCATCATCATAGCCATCATAAACTAGAGGTTTAGTATCATCACAAGCTAGAGAGCAACTATTACGCAAAGCATATTCTTCAAACATATCATCATAAGAAGGAACATCACATATGGGAGATAAAATATCATTAGAGCAAATTTTCTCCACTAAAGCTGGGGAACTGAAAATATCATGCTTAACAAAACCAGCTTCCCCAAGCTTAGACTTTTCTATAGCATTAGCAACAACGGTGTTTGAAACATTCATACTAACAACACTATTAGCATGCAAATTAATCTCCAAAGGTTTTTCAATTTTCTCTTCAAATCTAAACTCAGGAAAAAGACTAAAGAACTCTTTATTTTCCATTAAGCCTAACTAGTGAAAATAAAAACAAGAAACAAAAAGATGTATTTGCAAAATCTAAAGGAAATAACTTCGAGCACTCACACAGGAGGATGCGAGTACCTTTTACCTTACCTCCCCGGCAACGGCGCCAGAAAAGAGCTTGATGTCTACACACGCTTCTGTTCTTGTAGACAGTGTTGGGCCTTCAAGTGCAGAGGTTTGTAGAGCAGCAGCAAGTTTCCCTTAAGTGGATCACCCAAGGTTTATCGAACTCAGGGAGGAAGAGAGGTCAAAGCTATCCCTCTCAAACAACCCTGCAATTACGATACCGAAAGTCTCTTGTGTCCCCAACACACCCAATACACTTGTCAGATGTATAGGTGCACTAGTTCGGCGAAGAGATGGTGAAATACAAGTGGTATAGATGATTATAAGTAGTAAATGCAATCTGGAATACAAATGGCAGCAAGCAAACATGTAACAAAACAGCAAGTAAACGATGTGCAATGCTTGGAAACAAGGCCTAGGGATCATACTTTCACTAGTGGACACACTCCCAACAATATAACATAATTGAACAAATAAACAACTTCTCTTCACTATGGTACTCTGAATTACTCTCCTATTGAACAACACTAATCATTGCGTAGGGCTACGAAGCACTCCTCAAAGTTCATCAAGTACTTGACAAACACCACTCATAGATATATCCAAATCAAATCACAACTCAAGATAGATATTATTGCAACTTAGACCAAGTACTAACACGGTGCACACACTGTCAACATTACACCATGAAAGGAGGAATAGATCACTTCAATACTATCATAGTAATAATTATTCTCATAATCCATAAAAGATCACAATCGTAGCCTAGACCAAATACCACCATGATGCACGCACTGTCACCGTTACACCATGGCAGGAGGAATAGATTACTTTAATAACACCACTAGAGTACACATAATATCTGAATAATAACATCTACTTGTTCAATATGATACAAAGCTCACGATCACATAAATATCACATCATGGGAGAGAGAGGTGAACCACATAGCTACCGGTAGAGCCCTCAGCCCCGGGGATGAACTACTCCCTCCTCATCATAGGAGACATCAAGGTTGATGGAGATGGCGGTGAGGTCGATGGAGACGGCGGAGACGGCGATGGAGACCGATGGAGATGGCTCCGGGGGCACTTCCCCGTCCCGGCAGGGTGCCGGAACAGAGACTTCTGTCCCCCGAAA
This sequence comes from Dactylis glomerata, assembly GCA_007115705.1. NCBI lineage: Eukaryota > Viridiplantae > Streptophyta > Magnoliopsida > Poales > Poaceae > Dactylis > Dactylis glomerata. Next base: position 2,956,978 of record QXEO01002109.1, read on the forward strand.
TTTGGCTTCGACGGCGGCGGCGGAACTGCAGAACTCTTTCTGGAAAATTGCCGACCCCTTTAGGGTTTTCCGTCCCGAGGCTTCTTATAGGCGAAGGGGCGTCGTCAGAGGGCTACCAGGGCCTCCTCACACCTAGGTGGCGCAGCCAGGGCCTGGGCCGCGCCACCCTGGTGTGAGGGCAGGCTCTGGCCCCTCTCCGGCTCTCTTTCGGTCTTCGGGAAGCTTCCGGGGAAAATAAGACTTCTGGAACTTGTTTCGTCCAATTCCGAGAATATTTCCTATGTAGCTTTTCTGAAACACAAAAACAACAAAAAACAGGGAACTAGCACTGTGGCATCTTGTCAATAGGTTAGTTCCGGAAATCGCATAAAAACGCCACGAAGTGTAACGAAACACAAGGCAAATGGTGAAAAACAAGCATGGAGCATCAAAAATTATAGATACGTTTGAGACGTATCACATGACACGGGCTAATTCTACGCTACCTTTGTATCTGCTGCACTGCCTAGTGAACTTGCCCTGCGTGGCATTTAAATTCGGCCAAGTGGCCATGTAAGACTTTGCGACTTATTTATGTAATGGATGATGTACTCTGTAATGCCAACTCTGTTATGTGGATTCATGACGGTCTTCCTGGGATCATGAATTGTATGCATAACGGGAATCCCGGACGATAAACCGGGGTCCCCACAGAGTTGGTATCAGAGTCATCCTGACCTTAGGAGACCCTAGTTAGCATGGGCGTTAGACAGGACCAAAAATATATTTTTACTACTAAAAACTAAAAGAGATGGCTTAATATATATAAGGTAAATATATATTGCTCTCATCTCTTCTCTTATTCTTTAAGCATTTAGAATTACTTGCATCTTAATTCAAGTTTTTACTGTATTTAAAATATTGCACACTTGGGTAAGATATTAACTCAACCTACCTTAAAATTTTGTGTAGATGGATGCTCCTACTGCACACCGTCAAGTTGGTACCCACGAGGACGTGCTCGTCTTTGAGCGCGACCTGGTGGAGTTGTGCGCGCATCTCGGACGTCCGCGTCCGGAGGTCCGAGGCTATCAGCTTTTTGAGAAGGGTACCCATGAGCTGGCGATCCATGTGGTTTGCCAGGTCCGCGGGAAGGAGGTCCCGCCCACTTTGCCAGAGTTCACCTTCGAGGTGATCGAGCGCAACTGGGGCGATGGCCTCATGCGCGTTCTGCGTCACGCTATCTCACACCTCGTCCACGACCACTACGACGAGCTGCTTGGTACTCGCTACGAGCACTACGGGAGGATCGACGCTGATGGCCTTTCCTACCAGGCTGCAGCGCACACGCCCTTCAGCCGCCACTTCTGCCACACCGAGGCTATGCTGCACCACACGCAGGAGCATCTGGACCATGTCCGGATGGTCACCGACGAGAGGGGACTCGAGTTGGCCGTTCTCCATGAGGACCTCCAGGAGTCCATTTTCTCTCGTCACCATCTCCTCACTGCCAAGAGGAGGATTGTGAAGAGGAATAGGGCTCTGCGTCAGCGCGTCCGTGATTTGGAGGATCACCTCGCTTCACTTGAGAGTCACGTCTCCGAGCTAGAGGAGGAGACCGCCGAGCTCCGTAAGGAGAATGAGGAGGTGCTCGGCCACGACGACGATCACCAGGAGGCCTACGACGAGGAGCCTGCGAGCTCCGACGACGACGACCGTGGTAGCGACGGTGGTGAGGGCCACGACGCTATCATGGACTTCTACGCTCCTGCGACCCCGAGTGAGGAGGACCCCGAGGAGGTTGTTCCCCACGTGAGCGCCGACGAGTAGGTACCCGGCGCACTACTACTACACTTAGGATGATGCGTATCGAGTAGGACTACCCGATCCCTTTTGCGTTTAGATGTGTTGTATGGTTCAGCTGAAACCATTTGGTATGCGTTGCATGAGACTTTGTGGTATGTGTGCTAGACTTATGTGGCACCTCTTTTGTATGTATTTATGCATGTGGTGGAACTTGGATGATTATGGTCGGTGAGGTATGTTTATGGATGCTGGTGTAGCCATGATCTTATGATTTCCTTTCGTGTCTTTTTGTGCAACCTGTTTATTTCCTGCATTGAACTGCTATTTTGTATCTCACAAGATAACTTCTCTCCAGAATGGCTCCCGAAACGCGAGGCCACGCTAGCAACAGTAACAACCCGCCCCCACCTCCTGAGCCCAACATGACGCAGGTGCTGCGGCTCATGCTTGAAGATCGTGAAGCCGCACGTGCCGAGCGCCAAGCTAGCCTCGCCACACTTCAACACCTCGCCCAGATTGCCACCCACCACAACAACAACAACGGTGGCAATGATGAGCCCCAGAGCAAGCTTAGGGATTTCCAGAACTCCAATCCCCCAGTTTTCTCCAAGTCCACCGAACCATTGGATGCTGACGATTGGCTCCGCACCATTGAGAATAAGCTAGAGTACGCTGGAGTCGGGGCAAATGACAAGGTGTTGTATGCAACCCACTTCCTAGCTGGAGCAGCTGGGGCATGGTGGGAAAATGTCCGCGCCATGCAGCCCGAGGGGCAGGTGATGACCTGGGAAGCGTTCAAGACCAAGTTTCGCAAGGCCCACGTTCCCTCTGGACTCATCAAGATCATGAGGGATAAGTTCCTCAATCTGAAGCAGGGAGGAATGAGTGTCCCCGAGTATCTTGACAAGTTCACCTCCTGGGGAAGGTATGCACCCAATGACATCGATACCGATGAGAAGAAAAGGGAGCGGTTCCTCAATGGACTGCAAGAGGAGCTGCAGACCTACCTTGTAGCTGTGCACTATCCTGACATAGAAGCCATGGTGGATGCAGCCATAATGGTTGAAGACAAGAACAAGGCTGCCCGTGAGAGCCGCAAGAGGCGGATGATGAGTCAGGGAGGCTCAAGCAATCAAAGGTCCCACAGCATGCCCCCATCAAGGTCAGCGCCACCACCTCAGAGGTTTGCCTCTCAAGCTCCAAGGCCCAACAACCCAAACCGTCAATACTCTAGCAGCCGCCCCACCAGCGGAAATTCTTCTGGAGGTAACCGCAACACGTTCAACCCCACCAACCGAAGCCAGGGCAGCAGATGCTACACATGTGGCCAGCCAGGTCACTTCTCCAAGGAGTGTCCTCTGAAGAAGCCCTCCGCACCGAGCCTCAGCGCGCCGAGACCCACCCAGGGTCAAGGCCGTGGACCCACTGGGAAAAACCCGAGGAACCAAGCTAACACTGCACGTGGTCGCCTGAACCATGTCACCGCTGAGGAGGCAGCTGAAGCTCCTGATGTCGTCCTTGGTACGTTTCTCATCAACTCAGTCCCCGCAAAGGTCTTGTTTGATTCAGGTGCTTCACACTCGTTTGTCACTGAAACATTTGTGGCCGCGGGAGGGTTGACCGCGACTCAAATGGCACGCAAAATGATAGTGCAAATTCCGGGATCCCAAGTTAAGGCCCACTTATGCTGCGTAGGGGTACCCGTAGTAATCCATGGGGCATCTTTTCAAGCCAACTTGATTGTCCTAGGTACAAAGGGCTTGGACGTAGTACTTGGAATGGATTGGATGTCCAAGTACCAAGGGCACATAGATTGCGCCAGAAAGTCTATATCCGTAACCAACAGTGAGGGTATTCAAATCGAGCACATTGCAACCATGCCGTCCCGCAAAGCCTACTACAAGAAATCTGTATCTGGGCCAACCCTTGACCAAGTTCCGGTGGTATGTGAATACCCTGATGTCTTCCCTGAAGAGTTGCCAGGTATGCCCCCCGACCGAGATATTGAGTTCATTATTGAGTTGATTCCCGCAACAGCCCCTATAGCACAAAGAGCCTACCGTATGAACCCCCAAGAATTAGAAGAGTTAAAGAGGCAACTCGCTGATATGCTCAGCAAGGGTCTTATCCGTCCCAGCGCGCCACCTTGGGGATCGCCTGTTCTATTTGTGGACAAGCGAGACGGTACCATTCGACTGTGTGTGGATTACCGCAAGTTGAACGAGGTGACAATCAAAAATAAGTACCCACTTCCAAAGATTGAAGACCTATTTGATCAGCTGAATGGAGCTAAGGTGTTCTCCAAGATCGATCTCCGCACTGGATATCATCAGCTGAAGGTCCGCGAGTCTGATATTCCCAAGACTGCCTTCACTACACGATACGGTTTATTTGAGTATACCGTAATGTCCTTTGGCCTGACCAATGCCCCAGCCTATTTCATGAATCTCATGAACAAGGTGTTCATGAAGTTCCTCGACAAGTTCGTGGTGGTATTTATTGACGATATCTTGGTCTATTCCAAGACCGAGGAAGAGCACGCAGAGCATCTGCGGCTAGTGTTAGGAACCTTGAGGGAACACCAACTTTACGCCAAGTTTAGCAAGTGTGAATTTTGGCTAAAAGAAGTTGGATTTTTGGGACACGTCATTTCAGCCGGGGGAGTGTCCGTTGACCCCTCGAAGATTACTTCTATCTTAGAAAGAAAGGCCCCAACCAATCCCACCGAAGTTCGAGCATTCCTCAGATTAGCTGGATATTACCGGAAGTTTGTTGAAGGTTTTTCCAGCATTGCCCGTCCAATGACTCAGCTCCTCAGGAAGGACAAAAAGTTCGAGTGGACTGAGAAGTGCGAGCAGAGTTTCCAAGAACTCAAAAAGAGGCTCGTATCAGCTCCCATATTGACCATGCCCGACATCACCAAGAGCTTTGATGTCTATTGCGACGCCTCCAAGCTTGGACTTGGAAGTGTCTTGATGCAATATGGCAAGGTCATTGCTTACCTATCCCGTTAACTATGCCCGCATGAGCTAAACTACCCAACCCACGATCTTGAACTGGCCGCTGTCGTATATGCGCTCAAGACTTGGCGACACTACCTTATGGGAAACAGATGTGAGATCTACACCGATCATAAGAGCTTGAAGTATATCTTCTGACAGAAGGAGTTGAATATGAGGCAGCGTAGGTGGATTGAACTCATCAAGGATTATGATCTAGGCATTCATTATCATCCGGGCAAGGCGAACGTGGTCACCGATGCCCTCAGCCGAGAACCTTGTTCCCTAAATGCCCTATTAAGGACCCACCAACCAACCTTATGCGAGGAGTTCGAGAAGTTCGAACTTCAGCTTGTAAGCCATGGTTTCCTAGCAAACCTTGAAGTCTGACCCACACTCACCGACGTCATTAAGGAAGCTCAGAAGGGACATGAAAGCATCGAAGGTATCAAGCGAAGGATGGGATGAGAGGAATTACCTGGGTTCTCAATCGACCAGGAAGGTGTGTTATGGTATAAAGGATGCCTCTGTGTTCCTAGCATCGAGGAGTTGAAGCAGTCCATTCTGAAGGAGGCCCATGATACCCCTTATTCTATCCATCCCGGAGGCACAAAAATGTACCAAGACTTGAAAGAGCAGTTCTGGTGGCATGGGATGAAGCGAGAAATAGCATTTTATATTGCCTGGTGCGACGTTTGCCAACGAGTCAAGGCCGAACACCAAAGACCTGCGGGTCTGTTGCAACCCCTAAAGGTGCCCATGTGGAAATGGGAAGAAGTTGGAATGGACTTCATTACTGGTCTGCCAAGATCAAACAGAGGTCATGACTCCATCTGGGTCATTGTGGACCGCCTCACCAAAGTCGCCCATTTTATTCCAGTCAAGACCACCCACAATGGTAGGGAACTCGCCGATCTTTATATCTCCTGGATTGTGAGCCTACATGGAGTGCCCAAGACCATCGTATCCGATCGTGGTACTCAGTTCACATCACGTTTTTGGGCAAAACTTCATGAAGCCTTGGGGACCAAGCTTTCTTTTAGCACAGCCTATCATCCGCAGACTGGAGGTCAAACTGAGAGGGTCAACCAGATCCTTGAGGATATGCTCCGAGCATGTGTCCTATCTTATGGAGCCAAATGGGAGGACTGTTTGCCATTTGCCGAATTTTCCTACAACAATAGCTACCAAGCTAGTCTCCAAATGGCCCCTTTCGAAGCCCTGTATGGCCGTAAATGCCGAACCCCTCTCAACTGGTCAGAGACTGGAGAAAGCCAAGTATTCGGTCCCGACGTCATCAAGGAAGCCGAAGAGCAAGTGCAACTGATCCGAAATCATTTGAAGGCCGCTCAATCTAGACAAAAGAGCTATGCCGATTCTCGACGGAGACCCCTTACCTTCCAAGTTGGAGATTTTGTCTATCTCCGAGTGACTCCACTCAAGGGCATGCAACGTTTCCACGAGAAGGGAAAGCTTGCACCCCGCTTCATCGGCCCATACAAGATCCTTGAGCGCCGAGGAGAATTGTCCTACAAGCTAGACCTACCTCCTAAGTTGTCGGAATTTCATGACATTTTCCACGTCTCCCAGCTTCGCAAGTGTCTCCAAGCCCCTAACCAACCCAAGACCTTCAAGGAAGTTGATCAGGATACCATAGACCTCAACCACGACTTGACCTACTGCGAGAGACCTATCTGCATTCTAGAAAAAGATGTCCATCTCACCCGTAGACGAAAGATCAACATGTACAAGGTTCAGTGGAGCAATCACACCGAAGACGAAGCCACCTGGGAACGTGAAGACTATCTTCAGCTGGAGTTTCCCGAGTTACTTAATGCTTAGCTACGGAATCTCGGGACGAGATTCTTTTAAGGGGGGAAGGTCTGTAACACCCTACTTTTTGTAACCAGAATCTTAAGTCAGTTTCCATGCAATATAAAGTGGGGTAAATTAAAAATTGTTTCCATTTGAGCTTGAGTGCTAGTGTAGTGATCTTCTTGTGTGCAATGTATGATTTCATGTACATAAGTGTGTGTGTTAGTCATTATCTTTTCTCTAGAATTTCAAGACATGATCTTTTGCATGAGTGCTTGATTGAGTGTTATGATTTCATGCTTTATCTTGATCAAATAGAAAGGTGCTTGATAAACTCAAATTCTTTTTTCCCCTCTATTTTCAAACTTTATTCTTGCACCTTTATTTCATAAATAGGACATCACCAAAAACCCTTCTTTTGCTTATTCAAAAATTCTGAAAGTTTGCAAAGTGGTTTATACCACTTATAGGATCCTTTTTTAGCAAACCATCACCACTCCTTCTCTGGAGGATTTGAATTTTCAAAATTCAATCGAATTTCGGCCAAATGCCCATATTCCTTCTCTTCTTTCCCTCTTTCTCTATTTTCTTTGCAACCCGACCAGGAGAAGGACCAAAGCCGGCTGCCACTCCATCTCCCTCTGCCCTCTCTCACACCCCAGCCCAAACCCTTGTCCTATAGCTCCTGGACACAAGGGATGGGAGGAGCCCGAGAAGATCTTGGGGGAGATCCTCTCCCTTTCTTTTTCCCTCCCTCTCTGTCGTCGAGCACCCCCAACCGGAGTCCACCACCACCACTACATCGCCTCCTGACCCCAGCACGCAGAGAGACCCAGCCCAACCTCACCTTGCCCTCTCTCACTCGCCGGCGTAACCAGAGAGCGCGCCCATTGCCCAGAGGCTTCGAGAGGAAGCCATCGGCCACCACTGCGCCACCCGACCCCACTACCCACCTCCTAGCTCACCCAATCGGCCGTTGCCGCCCAGAGCCCCCATAGGCCACGCCATGGCCCTGTCCTGCACGCGCTCTGCGCCGCCCTGGCATGTCAAGACTAGCACGCGCGTTCCCGCGCACACACGCACACTCTCGCGTCGCCCAGCACACGGGCGTGCACGACACCATGCACCCGACACAATGCGCAACACGCCCGGCACCCTAGCCAGCCCAGCACGCCGTGCCACGCACCGAAACCCGCGCACCCTCTCTGAAAACCTGGCCGCACCGACCGAACCACTCCGCCACTCTCTCCCTCGACCTCACCACTAGAATCAGTGCACAACGCCGTCTCAGAGAACCGCCCACGAGGCCCAATCGTTTCCATGCCGGGAGCACCATAGACCGAGCTCACCCCGGCATATAAAAACTTTGCGCTCCCTGTGGAGTCTTCTCTTGCTGCCATTCTCCCCCACACTCCACTTCCTCTCCTCTCTGAGCTCCACCGACGAAACCATCGCCTTCCCCGGGCAGCAGAGCCCGAGGATCCTCGCTGGAGCAAGGGTAGACGGCAGAAGCCGTGGGTCGATGTCGACCGTTTCTCCTTGCTCTTCTTCTGCTCTGTCTCATTTCTCTGCTAGGCCCGGAGCTAATGCTGTGCTCCATTTCTTGTCTAGCAGAGCAGAGGCATCGCCATCGCCGTCGGAACCCGAAACTCGCCGTCGACGCACCCAACCATCCGCACCACCTCGAGCCCTCTGTCTTGCTGGAATCGGACGCGGAGGAGGTCCAGAGAGTCCGCCGCCACCCTGTAGCCGCCCAGCCACCCTCGTTGGACCTAGGTGAGCCCCGCCATCCTGCAGCCGTAGCTAGGGTTAGGGTTTAACCCCAGCCCCGCCGCGAGGGAGACGACGGCCTCCAGCCGTCGATCTGCCTTCTAATCGGATGGACGACGACATCCGGTACCGATTCGGTACCCTTCTGCCACTGACGGCCAGGCCCCGCCGGCAGGTTTGAACGGCGCTGCTGCCGCACGAGATCTGGGCCGAATCCAGTCACCTCGGCCCGTTCCGGGGCAGATCTGGCCCGTGGATTTTTTTTAGAAACACTCTGTTAATTTTGATTATCTTGTGAACTTTGAAATTCAATAGAAATTAATCTGTGCACGCAAATGTTGTGATTCAAAGTTCTGTGAGTAGCTTAGGACAATATCTTTCAGATGGTGTTGGTCCCATGATTTTTGGATCAATGTAGATTATTTGATAAAAAGTATTGTGCTATTAGCCATTTTTCCTACTTAAATACAAATCTTGATTTTAGTATGGTCAAAATGTTTGAAACCAATTTTCACTGTTAGTATATCATGATACCTTGCTTGACTCACTAGATTTCCTATTTTAGGATTTATAGTCTTGCTGTAGTAATTAAAATGGCATAGGGTGTAATTAATCTTAAGAAAATCACCACTTGCAGTAGGAGTGGGATTTTGAGTTGAATCCAATTTTGTTGGGTCATGTTCTGGAAGAGCTTTCCAGAGCACTTTACCTCATATTTTTCTGAGGTTCAGAGAATATATGAGGATTATTTTGGTGCCCTAGTGTTATTCTCCTATTGTTAAAATCATAGGAAATAAACCACATTTTGTTTTTCAGTAAATCCAACTTTGGTAGTTTCTTAAGATTGTTGTCAACCTGCAATATTGATTGATGTACTGTTTATTCCACTGGATGCATGCATGCTTGAATTGGTTGCTAAGTAGTGATGTTCACCTCAACTTAAGAAACCCTAGTTTCTATTAAGATTAATTGTTAACTAGGAACCTTTAAAACTTTGTTTGTTTTCTAAACTTGTTTGCTTCTGATACTCTTTGATAAGATGGTATTAAGTGCTGCATTGCTTGTGTCTTGTGTATGCTTGTTTATTCATTTGTGCGTTGTTATACTTTTCCGGCGATAGATTCGAACGAAGAGTGTGCAGAGGAAGGAGAGGTCTTTGAATATCAAGAGGAAGGAGATCAGGGACAAGCCAACCAAGGCAAGCCATCTATCTTGATGCATATCTGAACCCTAATTACACAATTGCATGTCTCCTTCTGTTTTATTAAAGTGCATGGATTTATGTTGCTATAGTTCCTGTAGCAATCCATTGTTGGCTCAGGCTCCGCGAGTCAAGTTGTTATCATCCCTCGGGATGACCCCTTGTTTACCTATTCTATTATCCCTGAAGTAGAGGCTTGTTGGTTAGCAACAATGCCCTTGATAAACCCTCTAGTGGAGCTAAAACTCTAGGACTGGGAACACTCAAAGAAAGTTTACAAAATATTTTCCGAAAACCTTGGGGTAGCACCTACCCCACTGAAGTGATTTCGAAAAATGGTTTTTATATCAAACTGGAGGACAAGGAGATGGTGGTTTTCAAATAACATTGGTGATCACTAGGCGTTCGCTCAGAACAATTATCCCGTGCAACCACATTACCCTGGTATGGGACGGGGCTTAGTCCAAAGTTTATCTGCCTTAGTGCGGGGAGCCTTGTAACGACCCAGAAAAATCCCCAATATTAGAATTGCTTGTTATTTTCTTTTTCGCGTCATTGTGACGCCGTGCATCATCATGCATCTATCACTTTGCATGTTTTTGTCAAATCAAAAAAATTATTTTGAACAAAATCTATTTCTATTTTGCTCGTATGGCTATGAAACCCTCCCTCGCCATTTCTTATTTTAATTAAAACTACAAAATAAAATATTTGCAAACTTTTAAAATTATTTGAATCAAAATCAAGTTTATGTAAAAAAAAATGTATTTTGTAGAACTTCCCTTCTCTTTTCTTGCTTGTTTTCTTTCTCTCTATTTTCTAACAAATTCTGAAAAACTCCAAAACCTCCAGCCTTTTCCTTCCGCACCGTTTCAGCCCAGCTGGACCCAGTCCACCTCCCTTTATCCATCCTTGTCGTCTTCATGACAGAGGAGCACGGAGAGAACGTGCTCACGTCAGCGCACCACGCAGAGAGCGTGATTCTTTTCCCTCCTCTCTTTTAATCCCCAACAGATCGAGATCCCAGGAAACCCTAGCATCTCCCCAAGGCGCTGCCGCCAGATTACCTCTTCTTCCTCTCGTTTTCTTCTGTTCACCATGCTCCCGAGAACCACCGCCACCAAGGTCGACGACGCGCCGCTGTTACAGTGCACCTGTCGCCAAGCCGACGCCTCCAGGAGCTCCGCCTCGCCGTCAGGAACGTCCCCGCCCAGTGAAGCAGGCTAGAACACCTTCAAGCCTCCTAATCGTCCTCGTCTCCCTCACAGGTCACCGCCGAAATTCCATGCCTGTGGTGACCTTCGTCCTCTCCGACCACACACGGGATCCCCCGGTTAGCTCGCGGTCCTTTTCCCCTCTTTCTCTGTCGAATTCTGGCAGCGAATCCGCCGTTCCCCACCTGACCCGTATGCTCTCCATGTTTTTGAGCTCAAGCTCCGAGTCCTCATCGTCAACCTCCGCGTATGCATACTGCCACCGACTTCCTGCAAGGACGGAGCCCCTCCAACGCGACCGTGCCCATCTTCTGTCCGCCCATGTTTGTCTCTGTTTTCCCGCACCAGCACCTTCAGATCCTGGACGCAGTTCTTGTATTCGTCTGTTGTTGGTCTCTGTTCAAGTTCAGGTTCAGGTTCAGTTTCGTCAGTAACATCTTCGTCTTCATCCAATATAAACGGTGGCTTCCCATGTTGTACAAACCCAATCGGTATCTCAGCTGGTCCGTTCCTTTGATTCGGCCTGCAGATCTAGAGGAATAAATCCCACCTTTTTGCTCTTTTGATCAGATCCAGCGCATTTGGGCCTTAGCCCATTAGGGCTTCTCTTCCCGTTGCCAGCGTGCAACAATTTCTATCTGTCGCCTCATCGTCTCAGGTCCGACCCATCCCAGTCTTTCCGTTTTCGTTTTTCAGAAAATTCCTGCAAATATGTTATTCTTGCTAAATTCATATCTTTTAAATTGTAACTCGGAATAAAATGTATTTTATATGAATTTGTATCAGAAAAATGTGTAGAATCTAAATATTCCATTCATATACCTATTTGCATGTCGCATCATGTCGTGCCATGATAGTTTGCACCCCACTTAATAAGTAACATATGGAGTATTTTGGGAAATGCTTATAATGTTTCCCGCTTCATTTAATTTTGTGTAGCTCACCCGTGTCTTGTCTTGCATGCTAATCAACATTTAAACTGTCGTGTAGTAATACAACTTGAACCATATATATGTGTGTCGGGATTCTGATTCCGCTTAATTTTGGGATAGGGTGCATTGCATCATAATTGCCATGTCATGCATACATGCTTCACATGATCATGCCGATTCTTTTGCCGTAGTAGTAAGTGTTGCATCCGTTGTTTGTTGTAGCGGTTTGCTTCTTTTCGGATAGGACGCTTCGTGGTGATGTGAGCAACGACAAGTTCTTCGGGTGTTCTTCGACCTTCTTTTCAGGCGAGCCCTTTTCTCTCTACCCATTTAACATTTTTGCTCTCGCTAGCTCTATATTCTAGCCTTGTGTCGCGATGCTTTTGTTCGAGTCACGTGTCCTATCCACCTGTTTATCCAAAACAAAGCCGTGGAACCTTCCATACATCCTATTAACCGTGTGCTTGTTGTTTGAGTTGGCCTTGCGAGTCGTAGGCAATTTCAGGTTGTTCGAGTTGTTTTATCTTATCGGGTTGGGAAAGTTATCACATGCTCTACTTTATGATATATGTTGTTGCAAATAATCATGGCTTACTTTATTGTTAATAATTAAAATTGAATTAAGCAGAGGCATCGGTGAGTCATTTTGCCAGTTTTCCGACGGCTCACTTGTGTCCCCTAGGACCCCGAGATCGCATGAACTGTTCTGAGACTGAGCGCTCTAACCATACGTGGGTATGCTTCTGGGCCTCCCCTTGACACTGCCGGAATCTACATACTTGTCCAGTGGCCACAACTAGTTCGAGGTTTTCCATTTGTTTCTTGTCGAGCGTGCAGCTTGTATCTTATGGTCCTATTTAATTTGGGGGAAGCCCCAGAGTGCCTCGTAACCCCTTTGTTTCTGCACGCTCGTGTAGGTGTGGGACGACTGCAGGTGGGCACCCTCCCCAGAGCGAGGTTCCAGCCCATTATGCAGCGCCGGCGCAAACAGCTAAGTCCGTTCGGAGAATCGGCCGGACTCTTGATACGGGTTAAACTTAGTTAGGTGGCTTCCTGGACTTGTTTGTAGTGAAGGAGAGTGCGAGTCGTGACTATCCTGATGGCGCACCCGTTTTTATTAAGGGCGCGAGATTTTGCCTAAAGGATTGATCGAACGTGTGGGTACATTTGGGCACCCCTGCAGGGATAAATCTTTTCGAAAAGCCCTGTCCGCGGTTATGGACGACTTGGAGCTGTACTACTCGATCATAGAACAACTTGCACTTGCTATTTCAATACTAATAAACTTGTGAAGTAAGTTAGCACAACTATAACAATAACCTGCTAATAAAATTTGTCAACCGTGTGAGTGCCTTTGCAATTGCTTCTTCATTGGGTGCGAAGGGGCAATGTATTGGCTGGGTTATGATTGGTGTTAGTATCTAGATGTTTACCTTTATGCGCTCTCTTATCTTAATCTATTTAGACGGATATTGTAATGTGTCTCTGTAGTACGAGTCTTTTGTTGCCGCTAAGTCCACCATATAGCCTGTAGGCGAGCACAGCTGAATTCCAGTCTCGCGAGTACGTGCCTCGGTACTTACCCTCGTTTTTTTTCCTTTTCTCTTTATCCCTCCTTGTTCGGCAACCTTTGGCCCGACGCTGTTCACAGGTATGGGAGCGGCGACGTTAGCAAGGTTACCCTTCCGGCTTGGCCTGGGCAGGGTTATGGACGCCATCGTTTATCTTCAGGCCTCTTAGGCCCATTTGTATTCTTGTCCGTACTCGGATGCTATTTGCTTTATGTATGATTTGGATCTTTGTATGTATATTTGGATATTTTGACTCGTGGAGTCTTTGCAGTTATATTATATATTCTTTGTGGGTTCCATCGTGAACTTGTGTAACTATTGCTACTCGATTCCACCCGCATAATGTGTATGTTTCGATGTGCACATTATGCCTGGTGGGCGTTTCCAAAGCGACACCGTGCGTGTTGTGGCGTGATCGCTACGATACGCAAGGTGCCGGTTTTGGGGCGTTACAAGCCTCGCACTATATAAGGGTCTAAAGGACCCTGGAATCCGGGTTGTCGCAAGTGGTGGGAAACAGTGTAGCGGGCCCGCCAATAGGCTACCCGTCCGGAAGACACTTGGGTTTCTCCCGCCGTGGCACTGGAACTACGCTCGATGGAGGTAGACGGCCAGGGTTTGCCGGGAATGTATACTCCACAGGGTAGGCACCCGTATTAAGGTGGATAGATGGACGGCTATGATCGATTATCCGAATCCCGCATACTTGTGTATGACGGTCTGTGGTGGTATCCCGGCGGATTTATCGGATGGTGTGGGTAAAGTGTACAACCTCTGCAGAGTGAAATTCTATTCGAATAGCCGAGTCCTCGGTCATGGACGGTTGGGACGACCGTTGCCTAGACCAATGTCGGTTTTGTTTTTCAAAGTGGATTTCAGAAAGAAATGGAGAAAATGCCGGACGGAGTACTCGGAGGGTACTGCCGTGGCACATGCTTGGTTTGGAGTACTTGTAGGGTACTGCCGAAGGTGGGAAGTGGTCATGTGTGATTGACCGGAAATTAATAAGAATGGTGGTCATGTTTGATTGACCCCGGCTCTTCTCTTAAAAATGAGTTCCCCCTTTCCTAGAGCTTTTCTAAAGATGTTTTACTAAAAACTCTTCTTTAATAAGGATATAGAGATGTCATATGACATGCTATATCGACACGAGAAAGTATAGTTAGGATTAGGCACTAGCCTCAAACCAACCTCTCTTGCTACATCCAAATAGCATGCAATTGTGTCCCCTCTTAGATGGTTTGCGAGTACAATTCCAAAATGTACTCACGGCTTTGTCCCTGGCTATTAACTTGGCCAGATTATGAAGACTATGAAGACGATGGTGAGGAGTTCGACGACGCCGATGCGAACTAGGATTCGTCTCCCGGTCAGTCGCCTGTAGGGTAGAGGCATGAAACGGGCTAATTCTACGCTACCTTTGTATCTGCTGCACTGCCTAGTGAACTTGCCCTGCGTGGCATTTAAATTCGGCCAAGTGGCCATGTAAGACTTTGCGACTTATTTATGTAATGGATGATGTACTCTGTAATGCCAACTCTGTTATGTGGATTCATGACGGTCTTCCTGGGATCATGAATTGTATGCATAACGGGAATCCCGGACGGTAAACCGGGGTCCCCACAGGTGATGAAGGTGCTGGTGGCGATGGTGGTGATGATGATGATCCCGATGAAGCCCGGCTCAATGACGATGACGATGGTGACGATTTCCCCCCTCCGGGAAGGAATTTCCCTGGTAGATTTCTGCCTATCGGAGAGCTTTCTCTTTGTGTGTGTTTTCTGCCCCGCCGAGGCGATGGAGTCTTTCTGTGATCCCCCTCCCAGTCTTAGGTCTTCGAGGAGATGATATACGCGAAGGGGCGATGGCAGAGGTGGGCCAGGGCGGCCACACCACCAGGCGACACGGCCTAGGGCTGGCCCGCACCACAAGGTGGTGTGGGCCCCTGGTGGCTTACTTCGCCCTATCCTTCTGGCTACTTCCGTCTTCTGGCGAAATAGGAACTTCTGGGTATTTTCCTGGAATTTCTAGTTTTCAGAAATATTGTATCTTGACGGCCCTTTTTCTAGCAGAATCCTGACTCCGGCAATGAATTCTCCCATAATCATCAAACATGCAAAAATAGAGGAAATAACATAAGTATCATCTCTAAATATGAAATATATCAATGAATAACAGTAAATTATGATATAGAATAGTGATGCACACACTTACCAATACACAAGTCATAATAGACATCAACTTCCCTTTATATAATTTAACTTGCAATGAGCAAAGGAGTCACAATAAAGGTGCACAAGATAAATCATGATTGGTGATGGCAAACCTTTGTTCTTGGTCAGAGAACAATAAACAGATTGTACTTATATTTCGATCGGAGCCTTCATATCAGATCTTATATCGCAATAATCACATGCTCAATCATAACAATCTCTTTACAGTCATCGATAGCTTTCAAAGATATATTCATTCAGATAAAAGCATCGTACTAACAAAGGAAGGATAAAAGACATGATTGCAAAGATCAACATATGGATGGTTGGATCACAACAACTCAAATCCTTGCTTGAGATAGAGGGGAATAGGTTGACTCAACATAAAAGTAAAAGATAGGCCCTTCGTAGAGGGAAGAAGGGATTAATCATGTGCTAGAGATTTTCATTTGAAAAATAGATATAAAAATTGTTTTGAGAGGTGGTTGTTCCTGTTAACAATTGGCAACGGAGTTCTTGCTATCTTCCATACTAAACAAGTGAGAGCGGTTCCGAATTGATGATAAAGGCATTTATGTGCACTTTTTTTTACTTTGGCACTCCTCCCCACCTTTCCTTTCACAAACCATGGCTAACCGAATCCTTCGGGTGCCTGCCAACTTTCTCATACCATGGAGGAGTGTCTTTTTTTCTTTTTTTTCTTTTTGAAGTTATAATGGTATGACCAGCTCCCTTGCAAAATTAGTGACGAGCAGATGAAGCATGCAAGTCAAGGGGTACTTAATTTAGTATGGAAGATAACAAATCCAACCACTACGTCCTCATGAGCTAAAAAATAGTGCCACAAAATGAGAAGTACTTGAAGGTTTTGAAAGGTAGCATATGAAAATTTACTTGGAATGGCTTGAAATACCATGCATAGGGATTTATAGTGGACTCTTTGGAGTAACTTGGTTTTGGGAGTTGGATGCACAAGAAGTATTCCCTCTCAGTACAGGTTTTTGGCTAGCAAGGCTAGGCAGCAAGCATAAGAGTTGAGTGAAACAAACAAACATACATGTGATAGAAAACAATCATGCATTCTTCCTTGGAAGTACAAACGATCTTAACTTGAGAATACTAAGCTTATGAGCCAATCAAGAAAGAAAGATAATGAAATAATGTATCTACATGTATTTCCCTCTTTTCTACTCAAGCCTCAAAGTATTGTTGCTACTGACCATTGCTAAGTTTTCCATAACCAACTAGATTTACTCATGCTCCCAAAGTGATACCAATACTAATCAACAAGATCAATCATATAACAAAAATTGCAAACTAAAATAAAGTGTGCAGAAAGTAAATGATAAGACTTCTCATTAACATTTCATAACCGCAACTCACACCACGGGATACATAGATAACCAACTAAAGGAGAGATACTTCCACACTGCAAACTATCCTATATGATAACTTATCTACTCATGATATGACTCTACTGAAAAGTAAATGGGTAAAAGGTAATGATGTGATACCGCGGCACTCCCCCAAGCTTGGAACAAGCTAAGGGGATGCCAATACCAATGACGAATTACTCCTTCGGTGGCGGTGGTGAATCTTTATCATCATCAAACTTCCAAGGTAGAGGCTCCCCATCAAGAAAGGATGACTTGGTTTCCAATATCCTGAAACTGGCAACAACACTTATTTGTTTAAACCTAGCCTCATACTCATAGTTTTGATTTTGCAAGTCGTAGAGTTGTGCTTGTAATTTGTTGGTGGTCTCATGGAGTGACAAGATGTCATCCCAGAGCTCGACAGTCTCCTTCTTGTGCTTGGCGATGATTTCTTGATTTATCCTATGGATAATGTCCACTTTCCGCCATCTTCTTGTATCTAAAGACTTCTTGCTCTAGCTCTTCCATCCTAGCTTCCAGACTTCCCTCTCCTTTAGGACCCCGAACATCTTCTATCTGCATCTCCCCATACTTGAGCGACAACTCCTTGGGATGCATCTTCAGCTCCCTCATGTACGAATTAATGATATCTGCAAAGGGGTTCTCCTCGGATGAACTAGAAGAGGGCATGGTGGCTCTAAAACTGAAAACAACTACTGACAGAAACAGATCGAAACGAAAACACGATGAGAAAATGATATACAAACCTTGGGTACTCCGGGGGGTTATATAGGCGAAAGTTTAACAACAAAAGGAAGGCACAGGACGAAACCGGGTCGGAAACAAGCTCCAAGGCGACCACACCACCAGGTGGCGCGGCCAGCAAGGGGCCCACGCCATGGGGTGGTGTGGTGCCTTCGGGCACCATTTCCTACTCGTTTTCGTCTCGTAGATTTTCATATTTAATAAAAACAACAAAAGTATAAGCAGAAAAGTTTAACGCGAACCTTTTCTGACTAGAACTGTTACCTACTCAAAAA
The DNA here is from genome assembly GCA_007115705.1 of Dactylis glomerata. Classification (NCBI taxonomy): domain Eukaryota; kingdom Viridiplantae; phylum Streptophyta; class Magnoliopsida; order Poales; family Poaceae; genus Dactylis; species Dactylis glomerata. The sequence continues at coordinate 2,974,894 of QXEO01002109.1, forward strand.
CAGACTCTGTAGTTTCTTGCATTTGTTCTTTGATGAATTCTTCTAGAGTCACCACTTGAATAATATCGATATCTTCACTACAAGAATCTCTAGAAATATAATGCTTGAGTCTTTGCCCATTCACCACTTGCGTAGTGTTATTTTTAAGCGAAGCAATCTTTATCGCACCTGAATGATATACCTCTTCAATAATAAAGGGTCCTTCCCATTTCGAGAGTAATTTTCCTGCAAAAAATGTAAGACAAGACCTATACAATAGAACTTTCTCACCAACATGGAATTATCTCTTAAGAATTCTCCTATCATGCCACTGCTTAACTTTCTCTTTAAAGAGTCTGGCATTTTCATAAGCTTCACTCCTCCGACAACGACGCTAGAAAATAGTCTTGATGACCCACAAGTATAGGGGGTGTATCATAGTACTTTCGATAAATAAGAGTGTCAAACCCAATGAGGAGTAGAAGGTGTTGACAAGCAATTTTGATCAAGGAATCACTATAAATACTAGCAAACAGGTTTTTAGGGGTATTTGATAATGCGTATAAATAAAGTACAAGTAAATAAAAGACAGTAATAATAATTGCTACAAGTGGCCCAATCCTTTTTAGAGCAAAGGACAAGCCGGTTGTGTTACTTATGATAAACAAACGTTCCTGAGGACACACGCGAGTTTCTGTCAAGTGCTTTCGCTTCATATAGTTGATTAATCTTCATTGGTTTGATAGGTGTTATGGGGGTGAACCTATGCTAATGCACTACCCCAACTTGTACTAATACATACTTGTGATTATACCCCTTGCAAGCATCCGCAACTACAAGAAAGTAATTAAGATAAATCTAACCACAACCTTAAACTCTGAGATCCTACACTCCCTGGTGCAATGGTTTCCTAACAGGGGTTTAGGTTTCTGTCGCTCCGACAACCCCACAATTAGTAGACAAATACACAATGCATTACACTAGGCCCATAAAGGTGAAGTATCATGTAGTCGACGTTCACATGACACCACTAGTAGAATAGCACCACAACATAAATATCAAACCATTAAATATTACTCAACATAATTCCACTACTAACATCTTGACTTCTCCCATGTCCTCAAGAACTAAACAAACTACTCACAAGAAATCATATGGATCATGATCATAGATGAAATAATGATGAATAACAATCTGGACATAAACCTCAATTCAACGGTTCCACTCAATAGCATCAACTACAAGTAGTAATCAACACCGGGAAAGTTTCCCCTATGAACTAGACAAGATTCACCCCAAGATGTTACAGCGGGATGGCGTGGTGATGATGGTGATGAATGTGCTGGTGGCGATGGTGATGATGATGATCCCGATGAAGCCCGACTCGATGACGGTGACAATGGTGACAATTTCCCCCCTCTGGGAAGGAATTTCCTCGGCAAATTTCTGCCTGTCGGAGAGCTTTCTCTCGGTGTGTGTTTTCCGCCCCGCAGAGGCGGCGAAGTCTTTCTGCGATCCCCCTCCCAGTCTTAGGTTTTCTAGGAGACGATATACGCGAAGGGGCGATGGCAGAGGTGGGCCAGGGCGGCCACACCACCAGGCGGCGCGGCCTAGGGCTGGCCTGCGCCACTAGGCAGTGTGGGCCCCTGGTGGCTCACTTTGCCCTCTCCTTCTGGCTATTTCCGTCTTCTAGCGAAATAGGAACTTCTGGGTATTTGCCTGGAATTGCTGGTCTTCAAAAATATTGTATCTTGACGGTCCTTTTTCCAGCAGAATCCTGACTTCGGCAGTGAATTCTCCAATAATCATCAAACATGCTAAAATAGAGGAAATAACATAAGTATCATCTCTAAATATGAAATATATCAATGAATAACAGTAAATTATGATATAAAATAGTGACGCAAAATGGACGTATCAGGAGCTCACTCACCGAATGCATGCCCTAAGGTGTCCAGACCTCAGGGATTTGAGGGTGGTAGGTGAAACTTGTCCGGCCAAAGCAAGTCACAGATGACCATCACCATCACACACCACCAACACACTCAGATCATCACTGTGATCATCACAATTCACCAAAGACATTGCACAATCAACCCTGCTCATGAGTTGAGCATCAGGGGAAGATTCACCACAACCAGCACATCATCAAGAACCAAACCAGCAAGCTAAAGGCCAAGATGGTCACTTAGCTGAATTAGGAACCAGGTCAAGCAGCTAGGAGGAATAGGCTTGCCACAAGAAGCAGGTTATCAGAATAAACCAGAAGAATAAGCTACTCTTCAAACAACAAGTTATTACTGCTCAAGATCATGCACATCACCTGGGAGGTGAACCCACAGGTTTACACTCCAGTGAGGCCACACATGGCACAACCACACTGCTAATCATGCAAAGATTGATAAAAATAAGCTTTGCTCATCATTTGGATGTCTAGGAGGCCATGACCTTGATAGCAAGGCCATCCACAGCACCTACTCCACAAACATGGGTCTTATCTTGGAATTTCTCAGAGGAAATACTCACAAAAATCAGAGAAGCCAAGGAAGTGGCACATGGGTTGCCTAAGCTAGCAAAATATAGCCTAAACCTATAAATCCATCAGCTCTACCAACATAGTTGGTCAAATAATCAGTAAGCATCTGGGAAAGTGGACAGGGATACTTTTAACAGCAAACCCCAAGCAGATCACTGCAGAGAGTGATCTACACTTAAAATCACCAAGCATAGAAGCCGGCATCCAACAGTAACTGTGCACACTCCAGGGAGGCACCACAGTTAAGCAAATAGCTAGAAGCTATTGCAAAGCCACCATAAACATCAATTAAACCTAGCCTCACTACTAGTAAGTTAACCAAGCTCAACAGAAAAGGGTCTGCATCATTAAAACCAGCCACCGCAATAGCTCACTTCAAGAAAGTGCAGTGAAGCTATTACTTCACAAATTAAAATGTATCACATCATCCAGGAGTAACTGCAAATAATAGGTGACCTTGGTCATAGAGCAGATTTCCTAACCAGCAGCCAGCAAGCAGAGAATTGCAAGCATGAATCAATCTAAAGCTTAATCATCAAATTCTCTAGTACACAAAGTGGATAACAAACTGAATTGCATAAACTGGACAGTGAGACAGAGTACATCACACACATAGTTATCCATGCACTTGGTGTCAGTAACAAAGAGAATTCACTAAGCAAATTCGTAAGCATAACTACAGGTATCAAGCACTGGGCCAAATCATCATATCAAGATTAACAACAACTTTGCAGCCGAGGACCAGAAACCCTAGATCGGCTGGGCAGTAGAACCCTAGGATGGGGGAGAGGAAGCCAGTGCCAAGAGAGCACAGATGGGAAGAGACGGAGGAGGGCAAGCTTACCAGGCTAGGTACCACCGTGGCATGGCGAGGTAGTGCTCGCGTAGCCACGACAATACCAAGCCAGGGGAAGCAGCCAACGACACATCGACAAGCACATCACCACACCAGCAATCGACGACATCATGGGGAACTCGGGCATCTTGAGAAGAAGCTCGAGGTCGTCCATGGCAGAAAACCTAGATGCGGGAGGCGACGGAGCCGTGGGCGCGAGGAAGCAATCGGGAAGATTCCACGGACAGGCGGGTGCGCCGTCACGAGATCTACCAGATGCGTCCCATCTCGGTGGCTAACTCTGACAAGGGTGGCCGGAATCGAGGGCGAGGCGTCGGCGGCGATTCAGTCGCGGGAGCTCGAGCGAGAGGAGGAAGGAAGGGGGCGCAACGCACTAACTGGCCGGGTCGGGTGCGACCGAGCCACCTGGTTGGGTTCGACCAGGTGGGCTGGTGCCCGACAGGTGGGCCAGGGGCTCGACAGGTGGGCTAGGAGGGCGACGGGTGGGCCAGGAAGGGCTTTTATTTAAGAAACAAATAAAAGAAAAACAGAAAAGCAAAGGAAATTTTAGAAAAAACCCCCTTTTGACACCTAATAATGAAATAAAAATACTACTAACCCTACAAAAATAATTCTAAATAATTTTTTGTGATATTTTACTAAATTAAATATGTGATTGGATAAGAATGGTTCATAAATGAATCATAACAAATTTTTGAAAAGTAAAACTCCTAGGAACATTTATAGGAAAATATAAAGGCATAATAAATTAAAGCACCCAAATTTTGAGATTAAAATTAAGTAAGTTCCTTCAAGAATTAATGTTTTGAATTCTTGAATGAATTTAACCTAATATATACTCTGGTAAATTCATAACTAGGAGTATATTCACTTCTTAATAAATCACCACATGGGATTATAATTAAATCACACACTCTCAAAAGGGCATATCATTATTTGAATCTTTAACCATTGCCCTTATCGGACAATGATGATGTTTTCCAGAACCCGAGGTCCCGGGTCACTTCAACACATCCAACTGCACTACCTTGTAGTTTGCAAGCAATTTCACTCTTGCACATACCTTTTGAGTATTTGTATCAAATTACTTGCAAAGTTATATCACTGCTGCATTAAAAGTAAAAGGTTTTGTTTTACTAATGAATATGAATTGTGGCTTCGACCGAAATGGTTGTTACCCTAGGATGGTGGGCAGTGGGTGGTGGTGCGGTGTTGATGTAGGAGTTTTATATATATAACCGCCCAGTTGGAAACCCCAAGAGAAGGTTATGATGAGCACAGCAGCAAGCCTTCCCTCAGTTGTGAAACCAAGATTTATCGAACCAGTAGGAGAAAGAACCAAACTTCCGAAGGTTGATGCCCGCTAGCTTTGCGACAGCTCCAGACAATGGCGCCAGAAAACTTGTCCAGGGTGTAGCTTTGCACCTGCAGCAATGTGGAACCTGCACACAACACAACCAAGTACTTTGTCCCAAATCACAGTGAGGTTGTCAATCTCACTGGTTTGCTATAAACAAAGGATTAAGAGTATCGAGTGGTAAAAGATAGTAGTTTGCAAGAATGTAAATAAAGCGAGTAAATGGTAAACGGTAATAACAATGTAAAGGAATGGACCGGGGTCCACAGTTCACTAGTGGTGTCTCTCCATAAAGTAAATAACATGCTGGGTAAACAAATTACAGTTGGGCAATTGATAGAATAAAGCTAGCATACAAATGTCATGAGGATAACTATGAGATTCACTCTGGGCACTACAACATAATACATAGACCATAATCCAACTGCATCTATGACTAATAATCCACCCTCCGGATGTCATCCGAGCAACCATTGGGTATTAAGTTCCAAGCAACAGATTATTGCCTTAAGCAAAGTGTGTAATGTAAACAATACAAATATCCTTGAACACAAGATTGTTGTTTTCTCCCTAGTGGCAACAACACATCTACAACCTTAGAGGTTTGTGTCACTCCCCTAGATTACTAGAGGCATGAACCCACTATCGAGCATAAATACTCCCTCTTGGAGTCACTAGCATCTACTCGGCCAAGATATCTACTAGCAACGGAGAGCATGCAAGATCATAAACAACATAGAGATAACATAAAGATAATAATTCAGCACATCAACTTGACATAGTATCAATATTCATCGGATTCCAACAAACAAAACATGTAGAATTACACAACGATGATCTTGATCATGATAGGCAGCTCACAAGATCTAAACATGAAGCACATGGAGGAGATGACAACCATCTAGCTACTGCTATGGACCCGTGGTCCAAGGTAGACTACTCACGCATCACTCCGGAGGCAGGCATGGTGATGAAGAAGGCCTCCGGCGGTGATTTCCCTCTCCGGTAGGGTGCCGAGAAGAGCTTCTGGACCCTCCCGATCCCGCGTCGATGACAGCGGCGGCTTGCAGTATGTTTCTTGGAAAATTGATTGGTCCCTTTAGGTTTTCCCGTTGAGGGGAATATATAGGCAGAAGGGCGGCATCAGAAGGTGGGCCAGGCGGCCACACCACCTAGTGGCGCGGCCAGGGGCTGGGCCACGCCACCCTATAGTGCACCTGGCCCCTGGTCCTCCTCCATCTCAGCTTTGGAATCCGTGACGCCTCGGGAAAAACAGGAATTTTGGGTTTTGTTTCATCCAATTCCTATAATATTTCCCATGTAGCTTTTCTGAAACACAAAAACAGCAAAAAATAGGGAACTGGCACTGTGGCATCTCATTAGTAGGTTAGTTCTGGAAAATGCATAAAAACACCACAAAGTGTAACAAAACACAAAGCAAATAGTGTATAAACAAGCATGGAGCATAAAAAAATTATAGATATGTTTGAGACGTATCAGTGGGACCATGGTATGAGTATGGTGGAGGTCCCACTGCAACTGGAAAGTTCACCTAGGACTAATAACAAATGTCGCCAGTGATTCTAGCGCTGTAAATCACGGTCAACCATAAGATTTGGAATGGGACGTAGAAGTCAGCTGTACCAACTTCCTCTCGCATATCAACGGATTGGTAGTGGAGGGTTGTCCAGCCTAGTCTATCTATAGAGTAAAGGGGGATGTGGGATTCCTACCGGTCTATCTATGGATATAGAGGGGGACAGACTTGCTAATTGATCTATGATGGATTGTAATTAAGCTGGTAGGGGTAAAAACCCAAAAATGGGAGAATAAAACCTAAAGCCAGGGCCGGTAAGGAGAAGAGGCTCTTATCGGTAATTACATAATGGGTGGGTATGTGGGGTCGTGGAGGAGGACAGTGATTGACTTGGATCATCGACTGGGCCCCATACCAAGGAAGTATGGATGGGAAAGTACGCCTGGTCGTGTAGTAAGGCTTTGATCTCTGATGGGTACAAGTCTACTTCTGCAGAGTGTAAAAAAGTATCAAGATACTCCCTGTTCCGGCAAGGAGCTACGAACGTGGCAGGAAAGGAGCACATCGAAGCTCTAATTAACCTGTGAAGACTGACGGACATAGTTTTCTGAATAAAATTAACCTTTGAAGAAATGGTTACGAAAACTTGCATTTTACCAAGGACTTTCGAGTGTACGGTCGTAGCTAGTGCATCAAACACAACTATCCTTTTAAATGAACTTGCTGGGTAACGCTCGTTACTCACCCCACTCCCTCTTAACCCTTGCTTAGACTCGGAGGGCCAGCACGAGGAGACTGAAGGAACCTCGGAAGACATTGAAGAAGTCTACTACGAGGAACCGGACCTATCCGGAGGAGTTGAAGGCGTGGACTACACCATCGCCTATTGTATCAGCGAAGGACACGAGGAGGAGGCTGACAACTAGGATCGTAGCGTAGCAACTTAAGTCGCACCGAACACTTTAGAATAAAGCGACTTGAGTAGAACATCATGTTTAGTTTACTACTTTCTCTTGTAGCCAAGGTTTGTAGCTGTAAGTTAGAACCTGCTAGTGTTCCTCTTTAGACCGAGGAGGAACTAGAATCCTTTGTACAATTATAGCTTGTAATATTTAGTGCTTGAATAAAGACCACTATGTTTTTTGTTGTACCACTCTGAGGGATGTAATATTTGTGAAATGGTACTTCACGAGTGTTATGTCAATGACTTGCGTACTACAACATGCAGTTGTATGCTGGATCACCACAAGCATAGCACACGCGACCAGATTCCTTAGCCGCGTGGGTCCAGCTTGTTCCCCCTCGTTGCCCCGATGTCGTAGATCTTCGTCTCGTTGGATGCATCTTGACCTAAAACCATCTATAAAAAAGGTTGTCGGTGTTATGGATACCGGGGTATCCCGGTCCACCTGCTCCTAGGCCACGTCATCGGCCCACCTTCGGAATCAACGACCCAAGCTGCAGAGAAGACCCTCACGAGGAGACGCCTCGTGAGGAGAACGACGACCAAAACTGCTAAGGACCAGAAGACCTCCTCACGAGCCCCCGCTGGTGAGGAGAGGAAGTACGCCCACGTCAGCTCAGCACGTTTGCATGCAGAGCAAGAAGATAACGGGCAGAAGACCGCGTACCGCCCACGCTACCCCCGACAGGGAGGAGACCAGCTTTCTCTGTGCCTGCCCAAAGCGGCACAGTGGCAGTTGGCCACCCCCCTAAAAATAGCGTGGACGGTGCAGGGCGCCAGAGGAGGACGTCAGCTTCCTCCACCCACTCCCATGGACCGGCGCCACTACCCTACGAAGACCATGTCTACAGAAGAACATAGTCTACAGCTGTCCACCCTTCCTTGGCCATATGTGTGGCAACCCCTTCCCCAAGAAGATGAGGGGAAGGAGGACCTTGGCGCTATAAAAGGAAGGGAGGCCACTCCTTAGATGGGATCTGATCTTCTCCAAGTTGCTAGCTGGACACGCAGGTTCTTCAACCTCTGGCCAGCTAGAGCTTTGTAACCAAGGCCTTGTACTCCTCGCGAGGTGTCGCGTTGCAATACAAGAAGGCAGGAAGTAGGGGTTTTACCTCACCACGAGGGCCCTGAACCTGGGTAAAGCTCGGTCTCCCTCTCTGCAGTGCGTTGCGCGGTCGACAATCGAGGCTTCCGTCACCGTGTTTCGTTGCGATCCAAGATCTCACACGTTCAGCCCCCTGCGTTCGAATCCTTGGGTCCGTCGCGTGGTACCCCGTGTTCTTGCGACACGAAATCCATCGACATTTGGCGCGCCAGGTAGGGGGCTGTGGTGTGTTTCCTTCAAGATCTGCTTCGACATGGGCGATGATCGTCATCACCGTCTCCGCCTTCGTGCTGTCTACGCAAGTCGTCGCCGAGAACGTCTCCAAGTCCTCGATGGTCTGGAGGCCATTGGAGAGGGTGAGCCAGAGGTCGGCGACCTCGGCTTTGGGGGCTTCGCGGCGCTCGCCGGGCCACTTCGCCGCGCAACATGGCCGCCTCGCTTCAGGCCGGATGTTGGCGTGCGTTATGATGGGTCCTCCGATCCCGTGGAGTTCCTGCAGCACTACGCGGCTAGTGTTCGGGCGGCTGGAGGCGATGGGCGTGTCATGGCCAATTGGTTCATGATGGCTACGAAGGGAGAGCCTCGCCGGTGGCTCTGTGGGTTACCGCCAAGGTCCATCTCGTCATGGAGGGACCTCTGCGAGCGCTTCCTCGACAAATACACACCCCTGGGACCTGAGCCAGAGGACGCGTAGGCCTGCGCCGTCCTCGATGGCCCCGTCCCCTGGTGCCTGAAGATTGGGCAGGGGGGCTTGAGAAGCTCACCCCCTTGCTTCCGCTTAGGAAACGGAGCTCGTCATCTACATAAGGAGCAAAGTGTAACGGCAAGCCTCACTCACCATTAATCCTTCCTAATCTGTGGAAGCTTCCTGGAATCGTGAGTTTTGGCTCCACCAGCCTCACAATTTCAACTAATTGCGGCTTAACGCGAACGTGAGTTTTTGCTCGGCTGCCTTTCGAGAAAGAGCCGGAGCACGGTGTCCGCGCTGGGGCCTTCGCCCGGAAAACAGCAGGCCCGCAAAACCCAGAACGGATCGAGCTCTGACTAGGGAAGGGACCCGCTACAGTCACCTCATACGATCCATGGTGCTCTCTCCTCTCGAGCGACACTCGAATGAAGGCGCATGAGCGCGCGAGAGTCGCACAATTCGTGTAGATTTCTCCAAGTCTTCTGCCGTCCTTGTCTGCGGCCTTGTGCTTCTTCTCCTGGAATCGCCTTTGTTGTGCTTGCACGCCTGGGGGGCTGCAGGGAGATAGTCCTGTATGCCATCACAGTCACCTCTTGAGCGCCAGTGCCCGCTAGCCTTGCACCACGAGCTGCATACTAAGCGTCAGGCTGCTGTCCCGCTCGGAGGCTGGCCCCTAAACGGCGTAGAGCATTCCCCAGACAAAGACGAGACGAGGAAAATGTACAAGGGTGCAAATAAGGACAATTTGGCGCATGGCGCCTTAAGTGCGATTACAACCTAAACTGGCCCAGTAGGGCAATGTCTGACGGCTGCCAAGTGTGCAGCTAGATTAATTCTTCTGGAGGAGGTCTAGGAGGAACTTACTGGGCGACCGCTGTGTCGCCCTCGCCATCGCCGGTGCTTTGGTTGGAGCCTGAGGACGCGTCTCCGCTGGATTCCGACGACCCGTCGTCTCCCTCCTCATCTTCCCCGGAGCCAGAGGTGTCGCCGCTGGAGGAGCTCTCCGGTGCGGGCGCTCCGGGACGGGCATCGATGGCCTGCAACCGTCGCAGGGCTATGTCCCGGCGCATCGCCCTGTACACCGCTGCGCGATCAGGATTTCCTGGCGGAGGAGGCGGCGGCCTCTGCAGCACTTCTTCCAGGTTGAGGTCGGGGCGAAGGCGTTGGAGGTTGGTGAAGATTCGCGTCCCCGCGAGCTCCAGCAGCTCTCGGCACTCGGCGTCGATGAGCTCCAAGACCCTCACCGACGCGCCGTCTAGTTCTTCAGCCAGCTGGCTAAAGAAAAGCAAGATCGACCCGTCGTCCTCAGGGACGGTGGGCAGTGTCAGCCCATGGATGCCTAGGCGGTGCGCCGCCGCCATGACGCGGGCCGAGAACCCGCGGAACATCTGCACCCGCTGCCTTCGCAGCACGCGTACCTCCTCCGCGGAATCCCTAGCCTCCTGGAGTTCCCTGGAGGTCTCCACGCCCTGCAGGGCCGACGCCACGTTCTCCTCCTCAAGCCTCTGCACATCGCGCCGGAGCGAGGCGATGGTGGCGTCCGCTTCAGCAAGGGCGCGCTCGGCGCCCCGGCGCGCCTCGTGCGCCCCCCTCAGCTCGGTCTCCAGGTCACGGACCTGGCGCTCCAGGGTCTCGCGCTTCTGCTTGTACATCGCCAGGGCATCGTCGGTCTTGGCGCGGAAGTCTGCACGGCACGCTTCAGTGAACTCGGCGCGCCTCCGCTCGAACTCCTGCTCCATGCTGACCCATCGCTGGTTCAGCATGTGGTCCATCTTCGCCTGAAGGGAGGCCTCGCGCTGGTTCAGCGCTTCTTGGCGCCGGATCAGCTCGTCGTTGGACTGGCTGGCCATTGCCTCCCGGCTCTCGAGGGCCTCTCGCTCCCTGTTGAGCCGATCCTCGAGGGCATGGAGCTGCTCCTCTTAGAGGCGAAGTCCCCGCTCGCGCTCGCGAGCCTCCGCTTCTCGGACAGCGAGCCCAGCCTCTTGCAGGCTCAGGCTCTCCGCCCGGGAATCTGCGCTCTCCTCACGAGCGTGGAGGAGGGCCTCCCGGTCTTCGACCTCGTCCAGCCTCTACTGGGCATTGGCGAGAAGGCCATCGGCATTGGTCCTGGCTTCGTCCAGGAGGTGCTGTTGTGGATATACCAAACGGGTATACCAGTGACGTAGTCTTATACCGGCAAACCAGGGTGGCCCATTGAGGTGGTATGGCGGATAGCCAACCGGGCGTCCTAGTTGCTGGTGGCATGGCGGATTGAAGACTGTCATGCCATGGCAGATTCCATGCTGCCATGCCATGGCAGATTACTGGACGCATCCATGCCATGGCAGATTCCCAGACGGCAGGAGCTTATGGCAGATTCGATGCTGCCATACCATGGTGGATTACTGGACGCAGGAGCTTATGGCGGATCCGAAGACAGGCCCATGGCAGGTTGCCTTGTAGTACACGCATAGGACTTAGTCTAGGACTCCATATTGTATCCGCCCCGGAACCACCGTGATGCCCACGCCAGGCGCCTTTATAAGCCGGCGTGGAGGAGCCCTTGAGGCCATGAGATAGCTAGAATAGCTAAGACAGCAGATCGCATCGCGACCAGCACAACCATTGTAACCTGTACACATTGTGCCATTATAGTGAGTTGTAGCAGGATGTAGCGATCCTCCACCGCGGGGACGTGAACCTGGGTAATCCCTGTCTATCACCGTCCCGGGCACCAGATCGTCTATCCCCTCTTTCTATCGCCTTGAGGTACCCCTCATGGCATACGTGTCATAAGAACCACGACAGTTGGCACCCACCGTGGGGCTCGAACCCACGACCACAAGGTTAAGAGCCAATCGGGACTGTTGGGGATATACCAAATAGGTATACCAGCGACGTAGTCCTAAATCAGCAAGCCAGGGTGGCCCATCGGGGGTGGTATGGCGGATTCGCCATACCGGGCGGCCCAGTTGCTGAAGTTGGCACGGCGGTACTGGACGCAGGCGCTTATGGCGGATCCGGAGATAGGTCCATGGCGGGCTACTAGCGGCGAGCTTATGGCGGATCCGGATGACGGCCCATGGCGGGTGACCTTGTGGCGTACGCGCAGGACTTAGTCTAGGACTCCAAGTTGTATCCGCTCCGGTACCAACGTGTAGCCCACGCCAGGCGCCTTTATAAGGCCGGCGTGGAGCAGCCCTTGAGGCATCAGACCAATCTTACGGCCAATCGCATAGCGAAACAGCCAACCTCATCATTGTAACCGAGCACTTGTTGCCATATAGTGAATTATAGCAGCACGTAGGATCTCGCCACCGTCGCGGGATCTGAAGCTGGGTAAACTCGTGCTACCACCGTCCTGGATCGCTCCTTCGTGTTCACCCCCTTCCACAAACCGCCATACCCCTACCTCTATGGCAGATCTGTTGACGAAACCACGACAGTTGGCGCCCACCGTGGGGCAAGGGTGTCTGGAATCGATCCGGGCGGATTTCTCACGGTCTTCGACGGCTGTCGGATCGCTTTCATCTGCTACATCGGCGGAAAGTTCATTACCGCCCCAGGCTAGGCAATCGGGGGCTCGACGTAACAGCCCTCACACTGGCAGATTGTCATGATCCCTTGTGTTCGAGGCGGCGCCGATCGCATCTGATTGTCGATTTGCCATATCACTACATCTGCTTGGTGTCGCTGGCCTCGCCGCCGCCACGGATAACCCCTACTTCAAGGCCCTTTCGATTGGCGGTCGGCTCTGAATTTGTCCTGCCGTTGCCGCCATGTACTCTCTGCTATGCATGGCTCGCTTCGGCATCGCTGCGGATTACCGCGCAGCCGTTTCCGCCGTGCAGCAGTTTTCAAAGCAAAAGAATAAGGCTACGTGCAGCATTCAAGCCCAAGCTAGCATTAGTCCATGAAGAAGCACCTTACGTGCATGGATTTTGCGGCCAAGTTGCTAATTGCATGCATAATTATATGAGCTTAATTACAGACTGCTGTATGACGGATGTTGCTTGGTTGCCGCGAACTGCTGCTATTTATGGCAGATACAGCTTGGCCCTCGCGGATTAATTCGTCATATGGCCGGGTTTTGTCCCGCCATCACAGACTACTTCACGTGGTTTGCTATTCTTGGTGTCTTAATACTAGCTACTTCACCTGATCCAAGGCAGCGATGAGGGACAGTAGGAGCTTCCGTCGTTGTCGGCATAAGGTTACTTCGGCTTTGGCTCAAGGGATAAGATTTCCGCCATAGCTGATTTCCGCCCAAGGGACAGCAGGAGCTTCCGTCATAGCTGATTTCCGCCATGCAGCTGGTTACAAATCTTACTCTGGGATTTTTGGTCATCGGAGAAGACTTGGCGGCCGACTCCCGTCGTTGCCGGCATAAGATTACTTCGGCTTTGGCTCCGGCTCCGTGACGTCTCTTCATCCGCTTGGTGTCGCCGGCTTCGCCGCCACCGTGGATTATTTCTATTTCGCCATGGACTGATGGACTACTTCGGCTCCGCCATGAACGCAACAGTCTAGGACTTCGCCAAGAATGCCATCCCATCCGCCGCCTAGACTCCGCTTTCGTAGCGGCCGATATCATCCCAGATTCGTGGCCATGGTCATGTTCATCGTCGCATGCTACAATTTTAAGTCCGCCATGAACAATACCGCTATCCACCACTTCTCAATATACGTTCGGCGTCGCTGGCTTCGCCGCCGCTGTAGATTACCCGCGGACCTTACCTCCTGTATTACAAATTTTGTCTCCGCCATCGTCGGCTTTGCGGCTGCTGAGGATTGCTCTCCGCCACAGCTGAGTTTGCCGCCATCACAGACTACTTTTGTTGTCGCAGCCGGTTATAGCTCCGTGACAGCCGGCATTGTCGCTGTCTCGGACTGCGTCACCTTATATCGATGCTGGCTTAGTGTAACTTTGCCGCCGATAAGTTCATCGTCGCTGGCTCGTATAACTTTGCCGCGGATAAGTTCATCTTCGACTCTGCCACGGACGGCTATGCCGCCATCAGTCATGACGGACCACTTCATCACGGCCTCATCATCAGCTGGCTATAACTTTGCCGCTGTCTACTTAAAAAGCATGGAGAAGCTCCAACTATACCGGCGTCTTGATGTCACGTCATCTTTGAACAACGCTGGATCGCCTCATCGCGTGGTTGGCGAAGATTATCGTGGCGTCCTCGATGCGTTGCGCAAAAGTTATGGCGGAAAGCGCGTGGTATAAGGTGCAGTCTTCAAAGCATGGGAATAAAGTCACGTGCAGCATCAATCCAAGCTAGCATTAGTCCTACGTAAAGAAACGCTTTACGTGCGTGAATTTTGTGGCAAGGTACTAACTGCATGCATGACCACGCCTCTGTCCACCCGACATGGCTAGCTTGGGCTTCGTTGCGGACGATTTCGTTTCCGTCATGGTCGTCCAGCTATCGCAGACTATATATGGCGGATGTACCTTAGCTAATGCCGACTACTAACAATATATGGCGGATACATCTTGGCCGCCGCGGATTATTTCAGTCAGATGGCCGGTTTTGCCCCGCCATGACCGATTTGATCTATGTTGCGGTCGACGAATCGGCCGTCTACGTCATCATCTGCCTTCAAACTTCATCATCTCGGGCAGATATTCTGCCGCCTTCAATCGTGGTTTATTTCAACAGCCGAGGCAAGCAAGGCCCGGAGCGACTGTCGTGAAAAGCTGTCCCGCCGGCTTTTAAGCCGTTAGCTGGGAGGGCGACTTATACAAACGCGTCCGTCACCTCCATCACGGAGCATCCAACATACCGGTTTAGTCTCCGTTGCCACAACTTCACCTCTGCCACGAACGGCACACTCGTCGCGAATTATTCTTCTGCTGCGACACCACCGCCATCGCGGATCACTCCGACTACACTCAAACAGCTAAGTCCCTATCTATATTTAATATTTGTTTATGATCATGTGATAAAGATTGGTTCACTCATATTCTGAGTCTTTTACCGCTTTCGTTTTGATCATAACTTTTCCACGATTTGCCTTGCGCTCGTGAGTAAAATTTTGACTGGCTTGCCTCTAAAGGCGCCGGTATCATGCAAAAATCCGCCATCCGGCGTTAGCTTAAGTTTTCTGGCCTACACGTTTTCTGATGTTTTATATGTGGATTCCCGAGTAGTGACATTTTGGCACTTTAAAGCCGCCATCCGTTTCCAAGGTTTTGGACGGCTACTATTAAGCGCTATCGCCTTGGCGGATTGTTCGTGCAAAAGCTTGCCATCTCACGAAAAGTCAAGCATATAAACCGGAAGAACGGATAAACCAGCACTTGCTTAAAATATATTAATGCACATGAACTGTTCAAGATAGTCGAGTTTTTTCCGCCTTGACAGTTTTATGTTGTTCAACTGCTGCATAGTTTCAGCTTTAAAACATCTGTTCAATGGCTGTGTTTTACCCGCCTTGCATTTGTTCGTTGAACACAAGAACGATTTAATACAATTGTGTTTTGTTTTCATGTCACAGGTACATATGATGCTTGGACGCTTTGCTGGTGCCCGATCTGAGGTGTTTTCGAGCCATTCAGCTCAAATACCCGGGGGCTACCTTTGATGGCAGCCCAAATCTGCCATGCAGCGGCCGCCTTTGATGGCAGCCCAAATCTGCCATGGAGCGGACACCATCGACAGCAGCCCAAATCTGCCTTGGAGCAGTCACCTTTGATGGCAGCTCAAATCTGCCATGGAGCGGTCACCTTCGATGGCAGCTGAAATCTGCCATGGAGCGGACGCCTTGGAGCAGCCCGCCATGGAGCAGACCACCTTGAGTCCGCCATGGAGAGGCCACCTCGGAGCAGTCCGCCATGGAGAAGGATGCCTTGGGACCGCCATGGAGTAGGTTGCCTTGATGTCACCTTGGAGTTGGCCGCCTTGGAGCTGGCTGCCCGGGGGCTGCGACCATAGTATGTTCTGATAACTGGTGAAGTTCTCTTAGAGCATTGCGCCGGATAAAAATCCGCCATAACGCTCGGGGGCTACTCATCGCATTTTAACTACGTAGTTCTCTTAGAGCCCTATGCCGGATAGAAATCCGCCATAACGCTCGGGGGCTACAGCTAGCAAAAAATCCTAAGTCTTCTGAGAGCACCGCTAGGAAAAATTGCATAGCGGTGCTCGGGGGCTACAGGCTAAAAATTCTAAGTAGTTTCTCTAAGAGCACCCTGATGGATTCTCTATGAGAACCCGCCATGGCGCTCGGGGGCTACACATGGTGTAAAAGCATCGAAGTTCAAAAACAGAAGCAGTGCGATAATTTTGCGCTCACTGTTTGGTAAACCTCGAGGCAACATCTTATACTGGAAGGAACGTTCCTTGAGCTCGGAAAAAATACTAGTTATCCGCCTTGGATTCGTTCGCAGTAGCATACCAGCATGTATCTGGAGAATTGCCCTGCAAGTATGAGACGTCACTGGTCCGCCTAAAGTTCTAGGCGGATAAAATTTATTCTTTGGGAGCTCTACGAGATCTTTTCGCGCGACTATCTTGAAGACGAAGATGAAGACGAAGATAAAAAGCCCATCAAGCATTGAAGACAGAAGAGAAGATCTCAAAGAACTCCGGGGGCTACTGTTGTGGATATACCAAACGGGTATACCAGTGACGTAGTCTTATACCGGCAAACCAGGGTGGCCCATTGAGGTGGTATGGCGGATAGCCAACCGGGCGTCCTAGTTGCTGGTGGCATGGCGGATTGAAGACTGTCATGCCATGGCAGATTCCATGCTGCCATGCCATGGCAGATTACTGGACGCATCCATGCCATGTCAGATTCCCAGACGGCAGGAGCTTATGGCAGATTCGATGCTGCCATACCATGGTGGATTACTGGACGCAGGAGCTTATGGCGGATCCGAAGACAGGCCCATGGCAGGTTGCCTTGTAGTACACGCATATGACTTAGTCTAGGACTCCATATTGTATCCGCCCCGGAACCACCGTGATGCCCACGCCAGGCGCCTTTATAAGCCGGCGTGGAGGAGCCCTTGAGGCCATGAGATAGCTAGAATAGCTAAGACAGCAGATCGCATCGCGACCAGCACAACCATTGTAACCTGTACACATTGTGCCATTATAGTGAGTTGTAGCAGGATGTAGCGATCCTCCACCGCGGGGACGTGAACCTGGGTAATCCCTGTCTATCACCGTCCCGGGCACCAGATCGCCTATCCCCTCTTTCTATCGCCTTGAGGTACCCCTCATGGCATATGTGTCGTAAGAACCACGACAGGTGCTGGGCTGCCCGCTTAGCCTCCTCCCCAGCCAAGGCTGGGTTGGGAGGCCCGGCGGTGGGGGGAATCTTCTGGCGCGCCTCGGAGACGATCTTCATGGCCTCCTGGTGCGCCCTGGCCAGGACTCCCCTCGCCGACTCCTTGGCATTCGCCAGAGCTTCTTCGGCCTCCTCGGCTGCGCTGGCGCAGATCTCCTCCGCCTCCTTCCTCGCCTGCTCGTGGCGCTCGGCGGCACGCTGGTCAAGGAGACGACATCTCTCCGTGGCTTGGTGCAGGAGGGCCCAGCCCTCGTTGATGCGCGCCTCCTCGGCAGTGTACGCCCTGGTGACCTCGTCGCGGAGGGCGCCGGTCATGGTCGCGAGCACCCTTTCCCATAAGTCGGTGGCGTGGGGCTCGGCGGCGATCCTCGCAGGTCTCCCCAGTATCTCTGGCAGGGGAGGCGATGTGGCCCTGGAGGGGCCCGGCTCGGTGGAGGTCGCTCCCCTCGCGCCGCTGGGCTCGGGGGCTGTCCCTGAGCTGGGCGGTGCAGCAGCTCTTGCCGGAGGAGCCTCCGGGGTAGTGGTGGTGCTGGCTACAGAGGGGGCAGCAGGAGCTGCCCCCATCGTCTCTGGTGTGCCCCCGCACTAGGGGGCTCGGCCGCGCTGGGAGCCGTGGTGGCTCCCGAGGCGGGCTGCGCGTCCATGGACGCGCGGTCCTCTTCTTCTCCGGCGGCGCGCGGCGGCGTCGCCGGTGTGGCTGTGGCGGCCGGGTCAGAGCCCGGCGTGGCCTGACCGGTCTTCCTCTTCTTCCTCCTCTTCTTCTCTTCCTTCTTCTCCTCGGCGTCTCTGGAGATGGGAAGGGGAAATGAGGTTAGGAGAAAGGTAAGTCAAAGGTAAAGGTCTTTTGTGCAGGAACACTCACGAGGCGTCCCGCTCCACCCATCCTCTTTTGCTCGGGAGGGAGGAAGGTGGTGGCGGGGGCGCAGAGGGCTCGCCCGCCGGTTTCTTGACTTGGGAGGCCCCGGCCTCGGGTCGCCGGCTGGCGCGCTCGTCGTTGAACTTGGAGCGGCGCTCTGCCTCCAGGCGGGCTTGGCGCTCCTCCTCCTCCAGGCCTCGCGAGGAGGACGCGCCGGCGTCTCCTCCGGAGGGTTGGTCCGGCAAGGAAGAGTCGTCGGAGGAGGAATCCGAGAGCACCACAGTGCCCCTAGGACGCCTCCGGCGGACCAGCTGATCTCCGGACTCTGCATCATCGTCATCGTCATCTCCAGGGGCCGTGGGCCCCGTTCCCCTTGCTGCCGAGTCCTGCTCCGAGCTGGCCGCAGGTGTGCTCGGGAGGGGACCAGGCACGACGCCGTCGGCAAGGAATGGGCCCCAGGCGTTGAACTTCAAGATCCCGGCCGTAACTCGGCCGGTCTCCCGAGCGCCTAGATTGTAGAGTGGCAGGGCATTGCGCGGGATGGCGGGGATGGCGACTGAAGAGAAGAAGGCTCTTATTGCCTCCTCCCGAGCGTCGGCGTTGAGCTCGCTGACGTGCAGCCTGAGGTCCTCCCCGGCCCTGTGCCTCCAGATCTCCCGGCGGTGGTCCTGCAGAGGGGCGATGCGTTGGGTGACAAACTCCACCCCGACCATGGTCCCTGTGACGCCGGCCACCCGGAGATCTCGGATTCGCGGGCGGAGCGTCCTCAGTGCTTCCTCAGGAAGGGCCTCGCTGGCCCAGGTGGTGAGCTTGACGGGAGGGATCCCGGTGACGAGGAAGAGCTCCGATTCTTCGAGGATGTCGACGAAGAGCCAGCGGCTCCGAAAGTCTTCAACTTTCTTCATCCACTTCAAGTCGATGAAGTCGCCCTCCATTCCGGCGGTGGCGATGAAGGAGACACATCCGGAACTCTGATTCAGCCCAGAGGACCGGAGGGAGAAGAGGTGGCGGAAGTACGCCACCGACGGCTTGATGCCGATCCAGGCCTCGCAGGCGTAGGCGAAGACCGCCAGCAAGGTGACGGACTTGGGATGCAGATGGATGGCCTGGATCCCGTAGGTCTCCAGGATCGCCAGGAAGAAGGGAGAGAACGGCGGTAGCAGGCCGGCGAAGACGGAGAAGAGGAAGAACGGCTGCGCTATCGGGGGAAGAGTGTCCCGCGGCGCGCGGCCGTGCCAGATGCGGGTGGCGCCCCACTCATTGTTCCTACTCCCGACCATCTCTCGGACGGTCTGGAGCTCGCGGCTGCTCTTGATTCGAGAGTCGAGCAGGGGCGCCGCCGGTCGCGGCGTAGCAGCGGAAGGCCTCGCCACTCCTACAGCCCGGCGTGGTGCCATGGATCTGGGCGGGGGTGAGGTGTGGCGAGAAGATTGGAGGCTAGAGAGATTTGGATGAGCAAGATCTTCGGGAAGGAGGCGGCGGCAGCGATGCGCTGTGGGAAAGAGGAAGAAGCCCTCTCTGCCAAGCTTTTAAGGGGAGAGGCCAGGGCGCGGTTTCCGAAGCGTTGGCCTTGATGCGACGGTTCGAAAAACGCCCGTTACCCCACCCACTTCGCACGATCTCCACGCCGCCGCCTCGGTTCGTCAACTACAAGGGCGCCACGTGCCCACGACCTCCGCTTCTTCACATGGACCTCTGACCGCACGGTTGGTGCGTGCCGTTGGAGGGCCCAGCAGCTTCTGGGGCCCCCGGCCCTTCGCTCCCTCGAGAGGGCGCGTTTGCGGGCCGGGCTCCCGGGGGCTACTGTCGGTGTTATGGATACCGGGGTATCCCGGTCCACCTGCTCCTGGGCCACGTCATCGGCCCACCTTCGGAATCAACGACCCAAGCTGCAGAGAAGACCCTCACGAGGAGACGCCTCGTGAGGAGAACGACGACCAAAACTGCTAAGGACCAGAAGACCTCCTCACGAGCCCCCGCTGGTGAGGAGAGGAAGTACGCCCACGTCAGCTCAGCACGTTTGCGTGCAGAGCAAGAAGATAACGGGCAGAAGACCGCGTACCGCCCACGCTACCCCCGACAGGGAGGAGACCAGCTTTCTCTGTGCCTGCCCAAAGCGGCACAGTGGCAGTTGGCCACCCCCCTAAAAATAGCGTGGACGGTGCAGGGCGCCAGAGGAGGACGTCAGCTTCCTCCACCCACTCCTGTGGACCGGCGCCACTACCCTACGAAGACCATGTCAACAGAAGAACGTAGTCTACAGCTGTCCACCCTTCCTTGGCCATATGTGTGGCAACCCCTTCCCCAAGAAGATGAGGGGAAGGAGGACCTTGGCGCTATAAAAGGAAGGGAGGCCACTCCTTAGATGGGATCTGATCTTCTCCAAGTTGCTAGCTGGACACGCAGGTTCTTCAACCTCTGGCCAGCTAGAGCTTTGTAACCAAGGCCTTGTACTCCTCGCGAGGTGTCGCGTTGCAATACAAGAAGGCAGGAAGTAGGGGTTTTACCTCACCACGAGGGCCCTGAACCTGGGTAAAGCTCGGTCTCCCTCTCTGCAGTGCATTGCGCGGTCGACAATCGAGGCTTCCGTCACCGTGTTTCGTTGCGATCCAAGATCTCACACGTTCAGCCCCCTGCGTTCGAATCCTTGGGTCCGTCGCGTGGTACCCCGTGTTCTTGCGACACGAAATCCATCGACAAAGGTCCCTCTGCGGGTCGTGAAAAGGAGCACCGCCGAAACACGGAAATATGAAACATAAGCCTGGGAGATCAAAGATTGGAGGGGAAAACTCCGGCGGGGCACTGCCAATGTGATCTCCATCCCCTCCAACGACTCTACCTTCGTCACCATGATGAAGGGGGAGTAGTCCACCTCTGGACTACGGGTTTGTGGCAGTAGCTATACGTATGTCTCTCTTGTTCTTCATCGTTTTAGCGCCATGTGAGCTGCATAACATGATTATGGCCATCTTTGTATCACTTTTGTGGTGGATCTTTCTATGAGTAATATATGAGATTGCAATTGTTCTTTAATTTCAGTGTATGAGTAGATGCATATTATGTACCCCGTTCTTGTTTACTTGTTATGATCAAGCATGTTTATGAGAGCGTGTGTGGGGGAACGTGTGCATTAGTTGGAGTAACAGGGGTGATTTATCTGGGGAGGACAGTCCTTGGGTGTCACTTGGGTGTCTACCTTACTTGAGTTGCCTCACTAGGGATAAAGAAAATACCTACATGGTATCTCTAGCGTGACCTTTGATCACTCTAAGATTTACACATATATCTGAACCTTGCAACCATAAAACTTGTCTGTTTTACCTCATTTCTACCAGTGTTGCACCAACATTTTACATCATTTGATCCTTTGTCACAGATCAGTGCGCCAAGGCACTTAAATCTACAAGTCAGAGTAATTCAAACCAAAGACCAAGCCACCAGGAATGGAGGAGTACATCTTGAGGAGCAAGAAAAGCAAGCACGGCAGAAAGTGGCTGGTACGGCACAAGAAGACAGGAAAAACGGCAAAAGCAGAAAAGCCGCTGCCGCCACCAACTTCCCACTACTCCTCTACGCCGCAGCAAGAATGCCACAAAAAGTCTTTAAAAGGAGAGGTCCAGGTTCACTCCCACCATATCCATCTCTCACCTCGCATCCACAGCCACTCCATCCATCCACCACTCCACCAAAACCTTCCTCCTCCATAGTCCAACACAAAAAACTTTTCCACCCTTTTCCCTCTTCTCCTCTGTTGTAACAAGACTGGATCCATGGCGTCCACCAAGAACTCCAAGAACTCCCTCAGGAACCTCAAGAACACAGGATGAACATAGCCCCAAGGATCTGAAGGCCCAGCTCTCCCTCAACCTCTGCATCCTCTGCCGCGACAGCAATTCTTCTACTTTCTCTGCCACGGCAAGCCTTCGGTGACAAACAGCAAATCTCTCTTCCTTTCCCTCATGCTCTGTGATCTGTTGTGTTGATCTTGCGTTGTAAAGCAGTTTGAAACTTGTCTTTGACCTTTGCTATGGTTTGAGTGACACACTCCATTGTAAACTCTAAGATTACTGTGAAAACTGTGTTGCACTTGCTTGATCTGTAGGTGTAAGACTAGTCTCTGCACCTAGTTCCAAAAACATATCCCTGTCTAAAATTTGCTAGTTTGTTCAATGCTTTCTTGTCTGACAAACAAGAAATCCTTGAACTTGTTATGTTAAAACTTCCCTGCTCAAAACCTCCTGTTACTTTTCTGTTTACAACACCAAAAACCCCACTTTTCTGCTTAGCTTCTGGAAATTAGGAAATAGTCTCATTTGTGTTGATCCCTGTGGAGACGACTAGAAAAACCCCCCTATAATCTCAATAGATCAAAATTGGCGCCGTTGCCGGGGATCAACTTTTGATTGTTTCCTTAGATTACAGTAGACTAAGCTGTGTAAATACTTGTTCCAATTTGCAATCTTTGATTGTCTGTTTTAATGACTTGTCTGTGATCAAGCTTAGAACTTTTATTAGGGGATTTAGTTCACTAACCCTTGATCAAGTTCTTGTCTGTAATTGTGTGTAGAACAATGATTTCATCTAATCTCCGTGGGAATTCAGTTGATGCAGTCCTCTGAAGATTCTCCACTAGCCCCATTTGATCCTGAGCCAGAGAGGACTTTGTTTGCAAGAAAGAGAGCAGCTTCTGAAGTTTCTGCTGAAGATTTGGAAACCTCTGTCTCAGATTTGGAATCGTCATCCTCAGATTTCAGCATGGGTGATAAGAAGTTGAGAGATTTGTGGATTCCCAAGGACCAGATCAACAATGCAGATGTGATTATGCCTGCAATACAAGCAAACAACTGGGAAATCAAGCCAGCTCTGATCAATATGGTGCAACATAATCCCTTCAAAGGTTCTGCTTTGGAGAGCCCCCATGAGCATATCAGAAACTTTCTGGAGTACTGCAACACTTTGAAGCACAATGGTGTTCCTCCTGAAGCCATCAGGATGCAATTGTTTCCCTTCTCACTGTCTGGACTTGCAAAAGTTTGGTTCCACTCTCTTCCTATTCACTGCAGAGACACATGGGAACATGTTCTTCAAGCCTTCTTTGAGAGATATTTCCCTCCAACCAAAGCAGCTGAGTGCAGAGACAAGATAACAAGATTTGTGCAATATGAAGGAGAAAGCCTGTATGATACTTGGCAGAGATACCAAGGTCTCATCAGGATGTGTCCCAACCATGGCCAGGAGCAATGGCTCATCTTGCAAACCTTCTACAAGGGTTTGACAGAGCAAACCAGATCATTTGTTGACTCAGCTGCTGGAGGTGGAATCATGAACAAGACCCTTGATGAAGCTACTGAGTTGATTGAGAGCATGGCATCACACAACTTCTCCTGGACAAATGAAAGAGCTGTCCACCCCAACAATCAGCTGCAGATTCAGTCAAGTGGCCAGAATGCTTTGGAAGCCAAGTTGGAGAGTTTAACAACTCAGCTTGCCCAGCTCATGACAGAAAGAAACAGCCAAGCTTTGGTTCCTGTCAACCAAGTTACTTCTGCCTGTGCAATTTGTGGAAAAGAAGGCCATTCTCTCATGGAATGTACCTTGTCTGCACCTCCTGAAGCCATGATATCAGAGGTGAACTATGCCCAGAATCAAGGGCCATATTCCCAAAGTTACAACCCCTCTTGGAGAAACCACCCCAACCTTTCTTACAAGAGCAATAATCAGCAAAGTTACCCAGCACCAGGGCAGCAGCACTATGCCCAAGCATCCCAGCAGAGTTACCATCAGCCTGGACAACAAAATTTCAGACCCCAAGGTCAAGTGCAACACCCACAACAACAACACCACCCAGTACATCAGCAAACTACTTCATCCAGCAGTAGCAGCCAATCTGAGCTTGGAGAAATGATGAAGCTACAGAAGGAAATGTTCAGTGGAATGCAAGAAACTATGAAAATGCAATCTGAACTTTTCTACAAGACTATGCAGCAACTCACTGCTGGAATCCAGACCAACAACATTGGAAAACAAGCTGAAGGAAAACTGCCAGCCCAAGCAGAGAAAAACCCAAAACAGTGTGGTGCCCTTTCCACTACTGAAGTTATTGATGCAGTCACCACTAGGAGTGGGGTGAACACTGAACCCTTACTCAAAACCCCACCAAATGTCACTTATGTTGCTCCAAAGAGAAGACCCACCGTGCAGCAACAAACACCTCCAGAAATTGTTCTGCCAAGGCAGGAAAAATCAACAGGACAGCCTGCCCAGACAGAAAACCCTGCCAAGGCACAGATCTCTGCCACAGAACCAACAGAGAAGCCTTTGTTGATGAAAGTGCCATTTCCAGAGAGATTGGACAAGACCAAGGAGGAGAAGCAATACTCTAAATTCCTTGAGACCATGAAGGAAGTGCAAATCACCATCCCCATCTTGGATGCAGTGTTGCACATTCCCCTATATGCAAAGTTTTTCAAAGATCTGATCACAAGGAAGAGGAGTTTGGACAGCCCTGAGTTAGTAGCCTTGACAGAAGATTGCAGTGCTGTGATCTTGAACCACATGCCCAAGAAGCTACAAGACCCTGGAAGTTTCAGCATTCCCTGTGTAGTGGGAAGAAAAACCTTCACAGCCCTTTGTGACTTAGGTTCCTCAGTGAGTGTGTTACCCTCTGCTGCAAGCCAGATTCAGCAGCTGGGAACGTTGAAGCCTACCCCAATGACACTTCAACTTGCTGATAGAACCTTGAGAAAACCAGTAGGAGTCCTTGAAGATGTGCCAGTCCAAGTTGGCAACTTTGCATATCCTGTGGACTTTGTTGTGCTAGAGATGGAAGACAATGCTGAATCAATGATTCTAGGCAGGCCATTCTTGGCAACTGCTGGTGCCATCATTGATGTCAAAGGTGGAACCCTCAAATTACAATTTGGATCAGAGCAAGCTGAATTCAGCATGAAACATGCCACTCACTTACCCAATGTTCCTGAACATTGCCATTCCATTGATGTTGTTGAAAGAAGTGTGCTAGAAACTTTGCCAGAACCTGAGCAAGAAGAGCCTGAAGCTCAAGTCTTTGTTACTGCTGAAACCACCAATGTACAGCAGCTCTGTGAAGTGAAAATTTGTGAAATTGTACCTGTGTCAAGTGCAAGAGAACCAGCTCATCTAGCTCACCATTCTGTTGTGGAGCTCAAAGAATTGCCTTCCCATCTGAAATACTCATTCTTGGAGAAGGAAAAGTTACACCCTGTGATTATTAGTTCTGCCCTTTCAAGTGAGCAAGAAGAAAGTCTTCTGTCTATTCTGAAGCTGTACAAGAATGTCATTGGATATTCCATTGATGACATCATTGGCATTAGTGAGAAAGTGTGTTCTCACAGGATCCACTTAGAAGAAGGCAGCAAGCCAACAAGAGAAGGACAGAGGAGACTAAACCCTGCTATGCAAGATGTAGTAAAGAAGGAAGTTCTGAAATTGTTAAAGGCTGGAATGATATACCCCATCTCTGACAGTGAGTGGGTGAGTCCTATCCACATTGTGCCCAAGAAAGGTGGCTACACTGTTGTTGAAAATGAAGAAGGAAGGCTCATGACCACAAGACCTGTTACAGGATGGAGGATGGTGAATGACTTCAGAAAATTGAACAAAGCTACAAGAAAAGATCACTTCCCTCTGCCATTCATGGACCAGATGCTAGAGAGACTTGCTGGCCAGAAGTACTACTGCTACCTTGATGGTTACTCTGGATTTCTGCAGATTCCAATCCACCCTTCTGACCAAGACAAGACCACATTCACCTGCCCATATGGAACCTTTGCTTACAAAAGGCTACCATTTGGCCTTTGCAATGCTCCAGGCACCTTCCAGAGATGCATGATGTCCATATTTTCTGATCACATTGAGAAGATTATGGAAGTTTTCATGGATGATTTCACTGTGTATGGAAAAGACTTCGAAGCCTGCTTGAAGAACCTCACCTTAGTCCTTCACAGATGCTCTGAGCAAAATTTGATTCTGAACTGGGAAAAATGTCACTTCCTTGTCTCTGAAGGCATTGTGTTGGGCCACCTTGTGTCTGCTAGAGGAATTGAGGTGGACAAGGCAAAGGTAGATGTGATTGCCAAGCTACCTCCTCCTGAAAATGTGAAGGGAATTCAAAGCTTCCTGGGCCATGCTGGCTTCTACAGGAGGTTTATCAAGAACTTCTCCTATCTTGCCAAGCCACTCACCAATCTCCTGAATCATGAAGTGAAGTTTGTGTTTGATGACACTTGTTTGCAAGCATTCAACCAATTGAAAGATGCTCTCATCACAGCCCCTGTTGTTCAACCTCCTGACTGGACACTGCCATTTGAACTTATGTGTGATGCAAGTGACTTTGCTGTTGGAGCAGTCCTTGGCCAGAGGAAAGACAAAGCTGTACATGTTATACATTATGCAAGCAAGACTTTGGATGATGCTCAGATCAATTACACCACCACAGAGAAGGAGCTGCTTGCTGTTGTGTTCTCATTTGATAAGTTTAGACCATACCTGGTTGGACACAAGTGCATTGTCTACACAGACCATGCAGCAATCAGATATTTAGTGAGCAAAAAGGATGCTAAACCAAGGCTCATCAGATGGATCCTTCTGCTCCAAGAGTTTGACATAGAAATTAGAGACAAGAAAGGGTCAGAGAACTCAGTTGCTGATCACTTGTCCAGAATCAACATTGATGAAAACAGAGAGATTCAAGACTTGATGCCAGGAGAACAGCTCATGGCAGTCAGTGCCACTTCACCTTGGTATGCTGACTTTGTGAACTTCCTAGCTTGTGATATTGTGCCAGCAGATCTCTCCTACCAGCAAAAGAAAAAATTCCTCCATGATGTCAAGAGTTACTATTGGGATGAACCTTTTCTGTACAAACATTGTGCTGATGGCATTGTGAGAAGGTGTGTTCCCTCTGATGAAAAAAGTGATGTGATGTTCCAATGCCATTCAGGATTGTATGGAGGACATGCTGGAGTGTTCAAGACTCAAGCCAAGATTTTGCAAGCTGGCTTCTTTTGGCCAAGTATGTTCAGAGATGTTCATGAGTACATAATGAAGTGTGATCCTTGTCAAAGAGCAGGAAAGATGTCAAAGAGAAATGAAATGCCCCAAACAGGAATCTTGGAAGTGGAATTGTTTGATGTTTGGGGAGTTGATTTTGTTGGACCCTTGCCATCTTCTCAAGGCTACAAGCATATTTTAGTTGCTGTTGACTATGTGTCAAAATGGGTTGAAGCCATTCCCACTGTTAATGCTGATGCCAAGGCAGTTTGTAGAATGTTCAAGACTATCATTTTCCCAAGATTTGGAGTGCCAAGAGTTGTAATCAGTGATGGTGGTGCTCACTTCAACAATGACCAGTTTGAGAAGCTTCTCACCAAGTATGGAGTGAAGAATCACAGAGTGACAACTCCTTATCATCCGCAGGCCAATGGCCAAGTGGAGTTGTCAAACAGGGAAATCAAGCAAATCTTGGAGAAAGTTGTGTCCAAGACCAGAGGAGATTGGTCAATGAAATTGCCCGACACTTTGTGGGCTTACAGGACAGCATACAAGACACCCATTGGCATGTCACCTTTCAGAATTATCTATGGCAAGGCTTGCCATCTGCCAGTCGAATTGGAGCACAGAGCGCATTGGGCAATCAGGAAGCTGAACTTGGACATTGGCAAAGCAGGAAACATGAGGAAACTGCAGTTGTGTGAGCTTGAAGAGCTCAGGAATGATTCCTATGAAAGTGCAAAGATTTACAAGGAGAAGACCAAGAAATGGCATGACTCCCACATTCTGAGAAGGGAATTCAAGGAAGGGCAGTCAGTGCTGGTGTATGATTCCAAGTTACACTTATTCTCTGGGAAGTTCAAGTCCAGATGGTTTGGCCCTTGTGTTATCAAGAAAGATCTAGGCCATGGTGCCTTTGAGGTTTATAGCTCAGCTGAGGGAACATTCAAAGTAAATGGCCAGAGGTTGAAGCACTACAGGATTGGAGATTTGATTGAAAACCAAGTTGAAGAAGATGATGAACCAGAGGATGGCTCCAATGCACCCTCTACCCATGCAAACCAGTGATGATGAAGCTACAGTCAAGCTAGTGACTTTAAACAAGCTCTCTTCCAGGAGGAAACCTGGTATCCCTTGTATCATATATTTCCCTTTCACCTTTTTATGTTTTTGCCTTGTGTGTTTGTTTCTTTTTGTTGTTTCAGTGATAACTTGGATGAGGAGAAAGATTGCTGTTGATTGACAAGGCAGAGAAGCAGGAAAACCATCAGGTGAACACTTTCCATTTCCACACATTTGTTAGAATCTGAATCAGAATATACTATACTATTGTTTGATCTTATGTGAAAGTGCTCTGTTAAGAAACGAATCAAATTTTGTTGCTTGAACCTGAAAATATCACTTTGCATGCTATGAAGAACTTTGCTTTGAATCTGCTTATAACTCTTGCAAATGCCTATTTTCAAAGCCAAGTTTCAAATCAGAACCTTTGTATGTCTCTACTCAAAGAACCTGTGAAACATCAGTATATTTGTTAATTGCCCTAAGAATGAAGTTCATGATCCATTTCTTAGCCCCTAACCAATTGCATCTGTTGCATTTTTTTTGCATTAGCAAACATGATCTCTGGATTGTGATTTGTGAAGCACTAACATACTAACAGGAAGGAAAAAGTTTAGCATTAGCAACCATGATCTCTGGATTGTGGTGTGTGAAGCACTAACCTGATGATGCTAAGTAAAACTTGTTGTAAATATCCAAAGCACTAGCACCTATGATCCTGGGATTGTAGTGTGTGAAGCACTAACTAAGTTGACCCATCAAGCTAAGTTACTAACTGACTAACTTGTCTATGCATTAGCCTATTATGTTCCTGGGAACTGTAATAGGTGAAGCACTAATTTTGCATTACATATTGGGCTATGTACTGGATCTTGAGTTTTCAATTTCAGAGTCAATTACTTTATACTCATGTGTCCATGTTGTTTGATCTAGACATACTCAAATTCTCTTGTGAAACTTGTTTTTGAATTGGCAATTGCAAGATTTATCTGCATTGAGTCAGCAATGTCCCTCATCATGCTCTATTACATTTTGTTTGGTACAATGCACCATTCTTTACTTGAGGACAAGCAAAGGTTTTGGTCTGGGGGTTTTGATCACTCTAAGATTTACACATATATCTGAACCTTGCAACCATAAAACTTGTCTGTTTTACCTCATTTCTACCAGTGTTGCACCAACATTTTACATCATTTGATCCTTTGTCACAGATCAGTGCGCCAAGGCACTTGAATCTACAAGTCAGAGTAATTCAAACCAAAGACCAAGCCACCAGGAATGGAGGAGTACATCTTGAGGAGCAAGAAAAGCAAGCACGGCAGAAAGTGGCTGGTACGGCACAAGAAGACAGGAAAAACGGCAAAAGCAGAAAAGCCGCTGCCGCCACCAACTTCCCACTACTCCTCTACGCCGCAGCAAGAATGCCACAAAAAGTCTTTAAAAGGAGAGGTCCAGGTTCACTCCCACCATATCCATCTCTCACCTCGCATCCACAGCCACTCCATCCATCCACCACTCCACCAAAACCTTCCTCCTCCATAGTCCAACACAAAAAACTTTTCCACCCTTTTCCCTCTTCTCCTCTGTTGTAACAAGACTGGATCCATGGCGTCCACCAAGAACTCCAAGAACTCCCTTAGGAACCTCAAGAACACAGGATGAACATAGCCCCAAGGATCTGAAGGCCCAGCTCTCCCTCAACCTCTGCATCCTCTGCCGCGACAGCAATTCTTCTACTTTCTCTGCCACGGCAAGCCTTCGGTGACAAACAACAAATCTCTCTTCCTTTCCCTCATGCTCTGTGATCTGTTGTGTTGATCTTGCGTTGTAAAGCAGTTTGAAACTTGTCTTTGACCTTTGCTGTGGTTTGAGTGACACACTCCATTGTAAACTCTAAGATTACTGTGAAAACTGTGTTGCACTTGCTTGATCTGTAGGTGTAAGACTAGTCTCTGCACCTAGTTCCAAAAACATATCCCTGTCTAAAATTTGCTAGTTTGTTCAATGCTTTCTTGTCTGACAAACAAGAAATCCTTGAACTTGTTATGTTAAAACTTCCCTGCTCAAAACCTCCTGTTACTTTTCTGTTTACAACACCAAAAACCCCACTTTTCTGCTTAGCTTCTGGAAATTAGGAAATAGTCTCATTTGTGTTGATCCCTGTGGAGACGACTAGAAAAACCCCCCTATAATCTCAACAGATCAACCTTGCTGAGTATTTGTGACTAGATCTAGCATGTTCTTATTTTAACTTCATGTCATTGTGCTTAATGCTATGCTCTGAGTTTTATCTTAATACTGAGGTGATTAGATTAAATTCCCATCTTGGGGGAGTATGAGTGAGATGAATAACCAAAACATCTCTATATAGGACGTGATGCCCATATGAATTCATTTGAATGTGAACTTTGTTGCAATCTTTTATGTTAATTGTATGATCTTTTGTCCGCCATATCTTTTATGATAGAGTGCATTAGTGAACCCATGAACCTCGATCCACTTTTTATTATAAGAAACACCTTTCTGTTCACTTTATCGTTGTTTTCATTTTCATTCATAATTAATTTCGAAAATACAAAAACATTTCCTTTATTGCATTTCACAAACCAAAACACTACAACCATATCTTTTACTGTTTATCATTGCATTGCATATTACTTTAGTTTGCATATTCCCATCGAGCCATCAAGATATATTCTGGCACCATTGCACTTGCATATTTACTTCCAGTTTTGTATACTTACACACACCTTGTGTCTGACAACCACTTGGTGAGGTTGAGAACACAAAGCAACTTTATTTACTTTGCAGGTTGTTTGAAGAAGGATAGAAGAGTCCTTGTACACATAGTTCCCCGAGAATTTGATATAAACCCTCGAGTCACCTTCATGGGGAAAATTGTGCTTCCCTGTGCTCAACACTCTACTCTTGGAGTCTCAACCTAGCGGAAGCATCACTTGTGCATCCACTATCAAGCACCCATTTTGATCTACCGAAAGCATAGTCCTCCAAGAGATCAATGCTTGGTATTAGGTCCCCATTTCTCAATAGGTCCTATTTTGTTAGCAACAAGGGTCTTTGGAACCCAAATAGACCAAGCAACATAACCATCATTTGGACCAAAATATTTTGCATACACATCACCATAATAATCATGAAATAAACATACTGAGGGTTAGCGATTCCCGCAAGATCATCATGAGTGGCTTTCCCACCCACAATTGGATCCTTCTTTGCTTGTGCGGGCTTGGCCTTGTTTTTCTTGTTGTTCTTCTTCTTCTTTGCCTTGGAGACATAACCAAGTTCGGTTTTCACATTGTTTGACCTTTGATTGCTCAAAAGTTCATTCAAGTTTTTCTCACCTATGGGGATGGTGGACTTGGCAAGCTCATCTTTCAACCTAGCATTTTCTTCAATAATATTTGCATGCTCACAAGAGGAAGTAGAAGAACTAGGCACATCATTTTTAGTCAATTGAATTTGAAGTTGTTCATTTGACTTTGTAAGAATAGAGTGTTCACCTTTCAAGGCCTTGTGAGCCTTGTCAAGATCTTCTAAATCCTTAACAAGTTTTTCATGACCAACACCAAATTCAATCTTTTTCTTTTTAAGCACTTTTACTTTGGCACGAGCATGGTCAGGCTCTTTAATGAGTTTGGAGATTACTTCATTATTAGTTTACTTAATGGAATCGAGCTTCTCTTCAAGAGTAGCTCGTTCATCTTCCTCTCCTTCAAGAGAGTCTTTTAGTCAGGCAATTTCATAAGCATACTCCTTTTCAAGTCTTCTTTGTTCATCAAGTTTTCCAAGGGTTTGACCATATTGACTCACTAGACTTTCAATGTGTAACTTGTGTACACCTTGCACAGTAGAAACATATTCATCAAAAGCCATTATCTCTTCCTTTACTCTAAGACTAGCAAGATCATTCAAAGAAGCATCATTTGTCTTAGAGATGAAGGAGGAAGGGGTAGGTGATACCTCGGAAGCCTTGGCCATAAGACATTTGACGTTCTTGATGGGAGAGTCCTCATTGGGTGATTCAAAGAGTGATGTGGGAAGAGTGAAGGTGGTTGCAATTGCGGCCACCTCACTAGTAGATGTTTTTTTCATCACTCTCACTTTCGGAGTACTCTTCTTGAGTCAAGAACATAAACTTTGGTTGCTTCTTCTTGGATCCACCCTTCTTCACAAATGGCTTCTTTGGTGGGGACTTGGTCTTGTTCTTGAGAATAAGCTTCCCACCATGATCTTCTCTCTTCTCATAAGGACATTCGACAACAAAGTGAAATCTATCATTGCAATTGTAGCATGTCCTCACTATTTGACCATTGTTGTCATTCCTTTGAAATCCACTTGACTTGCTTCTTCTTTGATTATCTTCTTTAGCCTTGATAGGACCAACCCAAAAGGTTTTTCCATAGAAAGCCATGTGCTCATTGTACTCATGCCTCATGTCTTCGTGGCACATCTCGAGTATTGCATCAACACTTGCTTGGAGAGGAACTTCTCTCTCAACCACACTTGCCTTCAAAGCAATGTTGGAACTCTTTTGCATTCCAATGGCATGAGCATGAGCATTTTACGCATTTTGTGTGGCAACCTTGTAGGCTTGCATCTCTTGCACCACTTGATTGGAGGTCATTTCATGATAGTTGTGTCTTGCTTGGACACTCTTCAAGTCCGCGGGCTCAAAAGGCATGTAAGCAAGCACATACTTCATCTTGATCCACTCATCATCAATATGGTGAGCACCAATGTTCTTGAAGGTGATAGAAATGGCCCTGAGCCTTCGGTACATCTCTTGATGGTCATCACCATCCTTCATAAAGAATCCCTTCACTTGATTGCTAAAAGACACATATCTTGTCCTCTTCATGCTCTCATGACCAACAAACACATCAGAGAGGCCTTGCCAAGCTTCTATGGCGGTGGAGAAATGTTGGATGTGAGGCAAGTCCTTGGACCAAACTGCAATTTGGATCATGTGAAGAGTGGTTGCATTGAGTTGACTATCAACCACCTCTCTTCTTGTCAAGTTGTTGGGATCCATGGCCATGAATCCTTCTTCAACGATTCTCCAAAGCTCGATGCAGGAACTGCACATATGAGAGATCATTTGATATTGCCATTAGCCAAAGTTTAATGCATCTAGCTTAGGAGGATCACCTCTATTATTAATATGAGGATGAGGGATCGGCGGGTCGGGAGAATACCAATGTGGGAATTCACCTTTCCCGTCGCCCTTAGTGGAAGACTGCTACTCGTGTGATGGCGCTAGAAAAGACTGTGGCGTTTAGTTGACGTGGGAGCAGTAAGTCCTTGTGCGTGGTGATGACCAGCCCGTTGGGAACCCCAAGAGGAAGGTATGATGAGTGTAGCGGCTAGTTTTCCCTCAGTTAAGAAACCAAGGTTTAATGTCGATCTTGAAGAAGAGAGACGGTGATGACTGAAGGTGATGCAGACTGGCTTAGTAACACTCCAACAAGGGCGCCGTTAACGATACTTGTTGACTCGTCTTCGGCCAGCAGCAACGCGGAACCTGCACACACACAAACAAATACTTTGTCCCCAACTTGCGATGAGGTTGTCAATCTCACCGGTTTGCTTGAAACAAAGGTTATGAGTGTATCGAGTGGAAAACAGTAGTAATATGCGAGTAAAGTAAACAGTGCGGGAAAAGTAAACAGGTGATTGCAATATGATTAAAATAGGACCGGGGTCCACAGTTCACTAGTGGTGTCTCTCCATAGATAAAATAACATGCTGGGTAAACAAATTACAGTTGGGCAATTGATAGAATAAAGATAACGTGATATGTCAAGAAGATCACTATGAGATTTACTCTGGGCATTACAACAAAATACATAGACCGCCATCCAACTGCATCTATGACTAATAATCCACCCCCGGGGATATCATCCGAACACCCTAGAAGTATTAAGTTGCGAACAACAGATAATTGCATTAAGCAAAGTGTGTAATGTAAACAAAGCATATGCCCTTGAGCATATGAATGATGTTTTCTCCCTAGTAGCAACAGCACATCTACCACCTTAGAGGTTTCTGTCACTCCCCCAGGTGAAATAGAGACATGAACCCACTATCGAGCATAAATACCCCCTCTTGGAGTCACTAGCAACTACTCGGCCAAGATAGCTACTAACAACGGAGAGCATGCAAGATCATAAACAACATAGAGATAACAAAAGATATAATTTAGTACAGCAACTTAATCATAAACACCAATATTCATCGGATCCCAACAAACCAACATCATAGTATTACATAACGGTGATCTCAATCATGTAAGGCAGCTCATGAGATCTAAACATGAAGCACATGGTGGAGAAGACAACCAGCTAGCTACTGCTATGGACCCATAGTCCAAGGTAGACTACTCACTCATCGCTCCGGAGGCATGCATGGCGATGAAGAAGACCTCCGGTGGCGATTCCCCTCTCCGGCAGGGTGCCGGGAAGAGCTTCTGGACCCTCCCGATCTTCGGGTCGACGGCGGCGGCGGATCGCGATGTATTCTGGAAAACTGATCGGGCTTAGGTTTTTCTCGTCAGGGGGTATATATAGGCGAAGGGACGATGTCAGAGGGGGGACCACGCCCCCTCACACGGGGCTGGCGTGGCCAGGGGGGTGGCCGCGCCGCCCCTGTGTCTGGGGCCCACGTGGCCCCACTCCATTAGGTCTTCGGATGTCTGGAAGCTTCCCCGTGAAATATGACTTCAGGAACTTGTTTCGTCCAATTCCGAGAATATTTCCTGTGTATCATGAAACACAAAAACAGCAGAAAACAGGAAACTGGCACTGTGGCACTTCGTTAATAGGTTAGTTCCGGAAAATGTATAAAAATGCCACTAAGTGTAACGAAACAATATACAAATGGTGTAAAAACAAGCATGGAGCATCAAAAATTATAGATACGTTTGAGACGTATCAAAGACCTAGCCTCGCTATTTTTATCTTTGTCGGCATCCTCTTCTCCCAACTCCACATTTTCTCCATTTAGAGTAGCGGGGGTTTCCGAAAGAGGAGGAGCACTAGGAGGTTTAGCTTGCATGAGTTGCGCTATCATTTCACGCAACTCGCTCATTTGAGATGACATGGTAGATTCCAAGGATTTGAAATCATCCATGGTAACTTGATTACCCGAATTCTCACTAGCTTGGGTGCCCATACTCTAAGGCGGTTAAGCCTGAATTCAGAGTCGAGGCTCTGATACCAATTGAATGGATCGTAAGGGCACGTAGAGGGGGTGAATAGGTGCTACTCAAATTTTAGTTCTTTTTTCAATTTAGGCTTAACACAAAAGGTAAGTTCTCTAGATATGCAACTAGGGTGAATTTACCCATATGACAGTTAACAGGCTAAGCAAGATACAACAAGTAAAGGAAATAAAGGATAGAAGTAATCGAGAGCGGAGCACACGGGGGCAAGAATATGATTCCCGTAGTTCCTTCCTTTTTAGGGGAAGTACGTCTATGTTGGAGGGATGTGGTTGCCATAAAGGCCTAACCAACGCCACAAAGGCTCTCCCTATTCTCCGGTGCAAGCTTCTGCCATAAAGGCCTAGCTCACTTTCCACTAAGGGGTTCCTCAAGGCGGAACCAGCCTTTACAAGCTTGGGGCACGCATCCACAACCGAATTGGAGGCTCTCAAGAACAACACAATGCTGTCAAACAATAAGTAACAATATCCAATACACAAATCAAGGTCTAGGGTTCCAAGGAAACCCAAGACTCAAATCCCTCAAGCAAATAATAGGGGAAAGTAAATCGCTTCGGTGGAGATGTAGATCACGGCCTTCTCCTTTGATTCCCCAAAGATCAAGGACTTTGGGTGGGTGAGAGAGGAGATCTTGCAAATTTGGTGGCTCCAAATATGGTGTTCTTCAATGGAGGGACGAGCAGCTTGAGGTTGAAGAAAGGGAGGGGTATTTGTACCCCTCCCGGAGAGAGCCATTGCAGTGTCCGGGGGTCGAATAATCCGACCCAATTTGGGGCGAATAATCTGGCCAGGGCGGATAATCTGGCCCCCCTTATGGTTGACAGCCATCTTGGTCCTTAGTAGAAATCTGGGGGGCGGATAATCCGGCCCCTTGGCAAAATAATCAGCCCCCCTTCTGGTTGACGACCGCCTGGTCCTTAGCCGTTTTCTTGGGGGGGGGGAGGGGATGATCCGGCCCTTGGACAAAATGTTCGGCCAAATATCCGGCTCCCCATCTGGGTGACGGCGCTCGAGTCCTTGTCATTTTTCCAGGTGGGCGGATAATCCGGCCCGGATACAAAATATCCAGCCAAATATCCGGGCCCCCATCTGAGTGACGCACAGCCAGGGACTCTTCTCCATTTCCTCTTTTTGGCAGCGATGATGCATAAGCTGCTTTAAAACACTTCAACACATGATTAAATTCCTAATGTTGTTGTCTAACACACCAAACACTAAAACTTGGGAAATTTTATTTCAATCTTTATGGATGTTTTATTACACCTCTTGTTACAGTTTTGATCTCTCTAACTAAACACTTTCAGAAAATGAAAGGGCATTTTCTGACTTTATGGTTTTGGTATTGATGGCAACCTATTAAAGGAGTGCTTAAGTTGATAGGTACAATTCTCTCTAAAAGCACAAGATTTGTTGTGGGCTAAATGATCAAAAAGTGCTTCAGGTTAAGTGGTAGTTTTGCTTCCCTATTGGAAGCAGTGATGTTAATCTTCTCTTGTGTCTGGGTGGCAGTGGTAGTGTCGTAGTACTTCTGCTCCCCTCCAGGAGCAGTAGTACCAAGGTCACTACTCGGCCACTGCCGCTTAGCCTCTAGAAAGCTTGCAGATGCCACAAATCCTTTAAGCAGAAGTGGAGTGGTAGTGCAATGGAAGTACGTTGGACTTAGGAGCCAAAATATCAAGAGAAGCGTTACTACCGCTGGTGCGACCGGTACTACTGGCTAAGGAATTTTCAGTCTAGTTTGTCAAAGGAAAAGAGCATCAGCTAAGCGGTACTACCGTTGGGAGCAGAGGTACTTCCGGGTAATCATGACAGCCAACATTAGAGTTGGTGAGGGGGTATATGAAGGGTTTCGTAGCATAGAAAACATAAAATTTCCTACAAAGACGAACAAGAGAGAACCAAGATCTAATCTGTGAGATGCAAAAACAATGAGTGAGACAGATTAGATCTAAATACCCATGTAGATGAAAGAACATTTCCTAGAACTTTAGTGTTTTGTGTGTTAGACGACAACATTGGGAATTTAATCATGTTTTGAAGTGTTGCAAATGATTAAGCTATCAGCTTATGCAACATCGCCATGAAAAAGTGAAAATGGAGAAGAGCCCCTGGATGCTTGTCACCCAGATGGGGGGCTGGAAATTTGGCCGTATATTTTGTATCCGGGCCGGATTATCCACCCCCAGGAAAAATGGCTAAGGACTCGAGCATCGTCACCCAGATGGGGGCCAGATATTTTGTATCCGGGCCGGATTACCCCCCCCCCCCACCCAGAAATTGACTAAGGACCAGCGAGCCCGTCAATCAGATGGGGCGGATTATTGGCCGGACATTTTGTCCAAGGGCCGGATAATCTGCCCTCCCCCCTAGAAATCGACTAAGGACTTGGCCGCCCATCAATCAGATGGGGGCCGGATTATTTGGCCCAGGACCAAATAATCTAGGTGGGCCAGATATCCGGACCCCCTTTTGGCTGGATGATCTGCCCTCCCTCCCCCTGGCGTAGCAACGACTCTCTTCAGGTGGGGCATAGATACCCCTCCCCTTCTTCAACCTCAAGCTGCTCGAGCTCCACGAAGAACACCTCCATATTTGAGCCACCAAATTTGCAAGATCTCCTCCCTCACCCAACCAAAGTCGTTGATCTTTGGGGAATCAAAGGAGAAGGCCTTGATCTACATCTTCATTGAAGCGATTCATCTTCCCATCTCATTTGCTAGTGTATTTTGTGTCTAGGGATTCCTTGGAAACCTTAGACCTTGATTTGTGTTTGATAACTTTGCTACTTGTTGTTTGATAGTGTTGTGTTGTTTTTGGGAGCCTCCAATTCAGTTTTGGATGTGTGCCCCAAGCTTGTAAAGGTCAGTTTCGCCTCGAGGAATCCCTTAGTAGAAAAGTGAGTTAGGCCTTTGTGGCAGAAGCTCACATCGGAGAATAGGGTGAGCCTTTTTGGTGTTGGTTAGGCCTGTGTGGCAACCACACCCCTGCAACATAGACGTACTTCCCCTCAAAAGGAAGGAATTACGGGAATTATATCATGTGTCTCTATGTGCTCGACTCTCAATTACCTCTATCCTTTATTGCCTTTACTTGTTGTATCTTGCTTAGCTTGTTACTTGTAATATAGGTAAATTGACCTTAGTTGCATATCTAGAGAATTTACCTTTTGTGTCAAGCCTAAATTGAAAGAGAATTAAAATTTG
Source organism: Dactylis glomerata (assembly GCA_007115705.1). Classification (NCBI taxonomy): domain Eukaryota; kingdom Viridiplantae; phylum Streptophyta; class Magnoliopsida; order Poales; family Poaceae; genus Dactylis; species Dactylis glomerata. The sequence goes on from QXEO01002109.1 coordinate 3,013,598, forward strand.
AGTAGCACCTATTCACCCCCCTCTAGGTGCCCTTACGATCCTTTCAATTGGTATCAGAGCCTCGACTCTTAACTTGGGCTTAACCACCTAAGACTATGGGCACTGATAGTGAGAGTTCGGGCAATCAAGTGACCATGGATGATTTCAAATCCTTGGAATCAACCATATCATCTCAAATAAGCAAGTTGTGTAAAATGATAGCGCAACTCATGCAAGATAAAACTCCTAGTGCTCCTCTTCCTCCTTCGGAAATCCCCGCTACTGTAAATAGAGATGAAGTGGGGTTGGAAGAAGAGGATGCCGATAAAAAATAAGGATAAAGATAAAGAGGTTAATTATCTACTAAGGGCGACAAGAAAGGTTAATTCCATCATTGGTATTCCCCTGACCTGCCGGTTCCTCGGCCTCATATTAATAATAGAGGTGACCCACCTAAGCTAGATGCATTAAACTTTGGTCAATGGCAATATTAAATGACCTCTCATATGCGCAACTCTTGCATCGAGCTTTGGAGAATTGTTTAAGAAGGATTCAAGGTTGTGGACCCCAACAACTTGACAAGAAGAGAACTGGTTGATAGCCAACTCAATGCAACCGCTCTTCACATGATCCAAATTGTCATTGGGTCCAAGGACTTGCCTCACATCCAACATTTCTCCACCGCTAAAGAAGCTTGGGAAGGCCTCTCCGATGTGTTTGTTGGCAATGAGAGCATGAAGAGAACAAGATACGAGGCCTTTAGCAATCAAGCAGAGGGATTCTTTATGAAGGATGGTGAGGACCATCAAGAGATGTACCAAAGGCTCAAGGACATTGCCACTACCTTAAAGAACCTTGGAGCACGCCACATTGATGATGAGTGGATCAAGATGAAGTATGTGAGCTCTCTCATGCCATTTGAGCCCATGGACTTGAAGAGTCTCCGAGGAAGGCACAACTACCATCTCATGACCTCCAATCAAGTTATGCAAGAGATGCAAGCCTTCAAGGTTGCCGCCCAAAATGTGGAAGATGCATGTGCTTGTGCTATTCGAATGCAAAAGAGTGCCAACCTATCTTTAAAGGCAAATGTCATTGAAAAGGAAGTTCCTCATCAATCAAGCATTTAAGCAAGACTCTAGATGTGCCCTGAAGACATAAGACATGAGTATAATGAACACATGGCCTTCTATGGAAGAACCTTTTGGGTTGATCCCAACAAAGCTAAAGAAGAAAACCAATGAAGAAGCAAGTCAGGTGGACTTCAAAGAAATGACCACAATGGTCAAAGAGTGAGGACATGCTATAATTGCAATGATCACTTTCAATTCGTTGTCGAATGTCCTTATGAGACGAGAGAAGACCATGGTGGTAAGCTTATCCTCAAGAATAAGTCCAAGACTCCACCAAAGAATCCATTTGTGAAGAAGGGTTCATCCAAGAAGAAGCAACCAAAATTTGTGTTCTTCACACAAGAAGAGTACTCCTCCAGAAGTGAAAGTGATGAAGAAGAAACCACTACTAATGAGGTGGCCGCAATTGCAACCTCCTCCACTCCTCCAACATCACTCTTTGAATCCCCCAATGAGGACTCTCCCATCAAGAATGTCAAATGTCTCTTGGCTAAGGCCTCCGAGGTATCATCTGCTCCTTCTCCCTCCACCTCTAAGACAAATTATGCTTCAATGAATGATCTTGCTAGTCTTACAGTAAAGGAAGAAATTATTGATTTCGATGAATATGTGTCTAGCGTGCAAGGTGTACACAAGTTGCACTTTGAAAGTCTCATGAGTCAATATGGTCAAACTCTTGAAAAACTTGACGAACAAAGAAGACTTGAAAAGGAGTATGTTCATAAAATTGCCTCATTAAAAGACTCTCTTGAAGGAGAGGAAGAGGAATGAGCTACTCTTGAAGAGAAGCTCGATTCCATTGAGGAAACCAATAATGAAGTAATTGCCAAAATCATTATAGAGCATGACCATGCTCGTGCCAAAGTAAAAGTGCTTAAAAGGAAAAGGTTGAATTTGGTGTTGGGCATAATAAACTTGTTAAGGATTAGGAGATCTTGACAAGGCTCACAAGGCTTTGAAAAGTGAACACTTCATTCTTACCAAGTCACATGAACAACTTCAGATTCAATTGACTAAATATGATGTGCCTAGTTCTTCTAATTCCTCTCGTGATCATGCAAATATTATTGAGGAAAATTCTAGGTTGAAAGATGATCTAGACAAGTCCACCATTCCCATAGGTGAGAAAAACTGAATGACCTTTTGAGTAATCAAAGGTGAAACAATGACAAAATAGGACTTGGCTATGTCTTGAAGAAAAAAAAGAAGAATAACATGAAAAAGAAGGCCAAGCCCGCACAAGCAAAAATGGATCCCATTGTGGGTGGTGATGCCACAAGGGGCAAAGCCACTCATGATTACCGTGCAGGAATTGCTAACCCTTTTTTTGAAGGGGGGAACAGTGGGAGAGAATCCCACTGCAATTTTTTATATATCACATAGATCTAAGTACAGAGAATTTACAAATGGCAAACTGCCAAAAAGTAAAAAAGAATCAGAAAAAAAATTCTAAAAATGTACAAATGTACAGATTCTAGCCAGGGTTGTAGTTATGTTGACTTCTTGCCCAAGACTTGAACTCATTGGACACTTTCTTCTTCATTCGGTATGTCAACATATGAATCTCTTGGTTAAAGATTTCTTTCCAACTTGACCATCTTGCAGTTTCATTTCTGAATATCTTATTATTTCTAACAATCCAGATGCTCCAAGAAGCTAGGATGATTATTTCCATGCTGAATGGCTTATTCAATTTGTCCTTCATGTTTGCAATAGAATCCAGAATAGAAAGATTTTTAAGGCATTCTGGGTATATGGAATCCCAACATTTGGCTGCAAAAGGACATTTCCAGAAGAGGTGAATGAGAGTTTCCTCCTGCTGGCACTCCAAAGTAGCACAACAGTAGTTTGGTAGATGAAAAAAAAATCTCCCCAGCAAATTTCTAGTGTTTCATCTGTCCAGCAATAGTAACCAGAAGAAGAACTTATGTTTGGCTTGACAAGATGACCTCCAAATCCAAGAGAAGTGTGGAGGACATGGTTGCTAACCCTCACTATGTTTTATTTCGAGATTATTATGGTGATGTGTATGCAAAATATGTTGGACCAAATGATGGATAAATTGCTTGGTCTATTTGTGTCCCAAAGACCCTTGTTACTAACAAAAGAGGACCCACTGAGAAATGGGGACCTAAAACCAAACATTGATATCTTGTAGGACTATGCTTCCCGTGGATCAAAATGGGTGCTTAATAGTGCATGCACAAGTCATATGACCGGAAGCAGAAAAATCATCACGGAGATGAGGCCCAATGTTGATAATGTAATCGTCTCCTATGATGATATGTCACAATCCAAGGTATTGGGTCTTGGCAAGGTGGTGGTCGCACCGGATATTTCCCTTGTGGATGTCATGTTTGTCGAGACTCTTGGTTATAATTTACTTTCAGTTCATGCACTTGGAAAGATAGGATTGCCGTCTTTATTGATTATGATATTGTGGTACTCTTGTGGAGCAAGTATCTAAAGGTCTCTTTCATTGGGCATGTTGAAAACTGAAGGAAATATGCCCTAGAGGCAATAATAATATTGTTATTATCATATTTCTTGTTTATGATAATGTTTATACTCCATGCTATAATTGTATTAAGCGGAAACATTAATACTTGTGTGGTTTGTGAACAACACCGTTTCCCTAGTACGCCTCTATGGACTAGCTCATTGATTAATGATGGTTAAGGTTTCCTAACCATAGACATGAGTTGTCAATTAATAATGAGATCATAGCATTAGGAGAATGATGTGATGGACAGACCCAAATAAAGCAGAGCAATTAGATCGTGTCATCGTGTTCATCTTTGCGAAGATTTTTCCTATGTCAAGTATTGTATTCCTTAGACCATGAGACAATACAACTCCCTGGTATCGGAAGAAAGCTTTGAGGTCATCAAACATCATCCTATGTGAGGGTGATCATAAATGTGTCTCTCAGGTGATCGGAAAGTACTTGTTGGGTTGTATGTATCGAGATGGAATTTGTCCCTCTCGAGTCGGAGAGATATACTTCGGGCCCACTCGGTAATCGATATCAACACCGCTTGCAAGCATGTGGTTAAGGAGTTAATCACAAAGTGATATCGGATTACGGAACGTGTAAAGTACTTGCTGTGAATGAGATTGAACTAGGTATGGCGATACCGACGATCGAATTTCGGGCAAGTAAAATATCGCGTGACGAAGGGAATACATATACGGGATTAATTGAATCCTGGCATCGTGGTTCATCCGATATGATCATCGATGAATATGTGGGAGTCAATATGGGTTTCCAGATCCCGCTGTTGATTATTGATAGAAGATCATGTCTGCATATTCTCGAACCCGTAGGGTCACACACTTAACGTGCATCGACGCTAGGATAGAATGGATAATTGGTTTATGAGTTTTTGGTCGGAATCTCGGATGAGATCCAGGACATCACGAGAGGTTCCAGAATGGTCCGGAGAATAAGATTCATATAAAGGAAAGCAGTTTTTGGATTCTGGAATCGTTTCAGAGTTTATCGGTATTGTACCAGAAGGTTCTAGAAGGATCCGGAGAGGGACCAACGTGGGCCCACTTGTCGGAGGCCTATGTGGGCCTAAGGGGAAGTGTCCTGGCCACTTTGGGCCAGGCGCACAAGGCCCCTAAGGCCCAGCCGGCCAGCCCTTAGGGGAAACCCTAAGGGAACCTTCCAGAAGGAGGGGGAAACTTGCCCCCCACTCTTCCCCCTAGGCCGCCGCCCTAGGGCTTGGAGGAGGGGCCAAGGCAGCTGGCCAGCCCCCCATATAAGGAGGGGCTGGGGCGCAGCCTCCTCCCACTCCAACCCTAGCCGCCGGCCAACTGCTGCCCCTCCACCTCCCTCTCTCGCGACTGTGCGTAGGCGAAGCCCTGCCGCAGAAACTATCCACCATAAGCACCACGCCGTCGTGCTGCAGATCCAATCTATCTCTCCACCATACTTGCTGGACCAAGGAAGGAGGAGACGTCGCTGCACCGTACGTGTGCATCTCTCGGAGGCGCCGTCACTTGCGGCGTAGGATCGGATCGGATCGCGGGGAGGAGACGGCTAGTACGACTACATCATCCACGTTCTGTTGAACGTTTCCGCTGTGCGATATCTTCAAGGGTATGAAGATATCATCTACCTCTCTCGTTGATTACATCTCCTAGATTAGATCTTGGCTTTCTTGTTCGCATCCGTAGGAAATTTTTTGATTTACTATGCTACGAAACCCTTCAGTGGTATCAGAGCTAGATCTATGCGTAGATGTGTTTCACGAGTAGAACGCAACATGCTTGTTGCGGGCGTTGATGTTTTCTGTTGCAAACCTCTTTGTTTTGTATTTCTTATGGCGCGGCATAGTGAAATCGAAGCGGTCCAGGCCAACTTTACGCGACCTCGTTCGCGAGACCGGCTCCGCACTTGACGTGTGGCTTGTTCCACACATGCGGCTGGTGGATGCCAGTTTCTCTCACTATAGTAGTCATGAGATTTACAACAGATGTTAGCAACCATAATATCACCGTTGTGGCTTTTCGTAGGTAAGAATCGTTCTTGACTTGCTACTCCCATAAGCCACGTAAAACATTCAACAACAAAGTAGAGGCGTCTAACTTGTTTTTGCAGGGAGTGTTTTGTGATATGGTATGGCCACAAGATGTGATGTGATATATGTGATGTATGCGATGATCATGTTTTGTAATATTTCACGACTTGCATGTCGATGAGTTCACAACCGGCAGGAGCCATATGGTTGTATTTATAATTGTGTATGACCTGCGTGTCAACTTCTTATACGCCATGTAATAGCTTTACCTTATCGCTAAGTAGTTAGCAATAGTTGTAGTTGCTATTCGTGGTGGAGGCAATCATGGTGGAGTGATGGAGATCATGCCGGCGCGCACAAGATGGAGATCATTGCGCGGAGATTGGCTATACCATGTCACATAAAATTATATGCATGTGATGTTTATCCTTTTATGTATCTTATTATGCTTAGATCGCGACGGTAGCATTTTAAGATGATTCCTCACTTAAAGATCAAGATAAAATTGTGTTCTCCCCATGTATGCACCGTTGCGAAAGTTTGTCGTGTTGAAGCATCTCGTGATGATCGGGTGCTATAAACTCTACGTTCACATACAACGGGTGCAAGCCAGTTTTGCACACACGAAAATACTTGGGTTTGACTTGACGAGCCTAGCATGTACAGACATGGCCTCGGAACACACGGACTGAAGGTCAAGCATGAGTCATATGGATGATATGATCAACATGTTGATGTTCACCATTAAAGCTACATCATTCACGTGATGATCGGTCTCGGTGTAGTGAATTTGGATCATGCTTCACTAAACAACTTTGAGGGATGTTGAATTTAGTGGGAGTTCATTAGTAATTTGATTAACTTGAACTAATTATCTTGAACTAAATCTTGTTGTATTTGCATAAGTCATTGTAGTCTTTGGCACCGTTTCCCACCGACACTTAGCTTAATTGAGTTAAAAGAACTATAGAATTCTGGATAATCACTTTTCGGTCTAGTGCCGTTTAGTTAGAATGTCAAGACTAAAGATTAAGTCATATTGCAAACTTTAGCAAACCTTGCTTGCTCCATACGATTTAATAAATTGTATTAATCTAAGAGCAACGATTCAAGTTTAGTATCTAAAGATCATATGTTTGCCTTCATGATAAATTGATCTTCAAAATTGTTTGAGAATCAAAGTGATCATCGAGCTGAAAGAATTGTTTTAGAAACAAATAAGAAGTGAAAGATATTTGATATCTAAGACTTTGATTGTTTGCAAAATGATGAAGTATAATTTAGTAAAAGAACATATGCTCATATTGTATGACTATATGCGAAGATTGAAGATGCTAGGCGTCCCGATCACCCAAAAGTTTGGGAACTAATATTATACTTGCATTCATCCTTATAAGTTATAGTAGTTTCATCATGAAAGATTTCATGATAGGACGAATGAAAAGGTATCGGCTAAATTGTTTTGCTATACCAAAAGAATACTAAAGAATGGAATCTGAAAGAATACCAATCATATGATGATGGCGATCCACTTCAAAGTGCAAAATCCAAGGCTATTAGTATTTGACTAAAAATCCTTTGGACTATGTGTCAAATGATTGACGCCACTATTGATGTCGATAGATTCTTCTAAAAAGAGAGGAAATGCTAAATAGGATCTGCAAAATTATTTGGTAGAAAAAGGAAAAGACTGGAATTGTCCAGCTCAGGTATATAAATGATATACATGTTATAGATGAATTCTTTTGCTCGTTAACAATGTAATTCTTGGGTATTCGATACTGATTTGTTGGTATGAAATGTCATACAAAGCAACACAATACAAGAAGTACAATGGCCTAAGTAACCAGTAAAAGAATATGGTAATGATGCATGTCGAGATACAAATAAAAGTGTTATTGTGCTTCTCGTCGGCATAAAACCTAGCCTTCTAGATATGTTAAGAACTTAATAATTGTTATTTTGTTCTAGTATTATGAGAGCAATGGTTGTTCAAATTATTACCGTCTTCCATAATCGATGGATAGATTATTATTATCTTGTTGGTGAAATAGACATTTATAACACTAATGCTAAAGGTCGCAAGACAAAACAAATTTTACTTATATGTGACACCGCCGTTTAAGTCATATTGGAAACAAAACATGAAAGAAATTCTATATTGATAGATTTTCGAGTCATTTGATTTTGAATTGATTGACGCTTGTGAGACTTTTCCTAAAGATGATTAAACTCCGTTCATGGGCCATAGAAAGAACAAGCGACTAACTACATGGAGATCGTACATGTTGATGTATGTAGTTCATATGTGAAGTCGAGCGTGGTGTATTTTCTATTTCATCAATGACTCGAATAGATGTACGGTATATCTACTTGATGAGATAGAAGTATGAAATTGTTCAATTTATGAAGTGAAAATTGTTGTAACAAGAATATTCAAGTTGTATGATTAGATCATAAAGAAGAATATTTGAGTTACAAGTTTAGCAAACATCTAAGAGTTAGAGGAATTGTTCCACAAACTTGCATCATGATAAACACCATAGGAGTATGGAGTTTTCGATGGATGTAATCAAACCTTGTTTGACATGGTTAGATCAATGATGAAATAAACTACCAATATAATTTGTGGATTATGCTTTAGAGACTACCGCTTTTCACTGAATAGAGTGCCATCATAATCTGCCGAAATGACACCATACAAGTTATAGTTGTCTTTTCTTGAATTTTGGTATGCAAGGCATATATGTAAAATGTTTACAACCAAAATCGGATTAGTAAGTCTTTGTAGGTTATCCCAAAGAATGTCGATGGGTATTCCTTCTATTATGAACCCAAACACATAGTGATTGTCACTAAAAGAAGTGAATTTCTTATGAAGGAGTTTCTCGCGAAAGGTTTAAGTGGGAGGAAGATAGAACTTGATGAGGTTGTTGAATCTGAGCAAGATGATCAGAGTAGCGCAACACCAGAAAATGTTCTGGAAGCGGCAACTACATTCATAGCTCACGCGTCTACAATATGTTGTAGTCACGACATCGAAGTTCCTATTTAACCAAGTTGGTCGTAATCAAATAGTAAGATTTGAGGACGAGATATTATTAGATAATAGTAACCAACAATATACAAAGAAGCGATGATGGGCCCTGACTTCGTCATATAAATTATTCTAGCAACAATTACATATTGAGATATGATAGTTGAATAAACGAAACAACGTTCCTCTACCGAAATGCACACCAAGGACGTGTAACTGACACGACCCAATGGGTTTTGTTAATTCAAAGGTTGCTAGATATGTATGCAAACTTCTATGGTAGAAGTAAGCATAGCGAAGTTGGAATCTTCAATGATGAAAATGTTAAAGTGTTAATTTCATCAAGATATTTGAAGATGCTTGTATTTACAAGAAAGTAAGTGGGAGCGCTAAGACATATTTCTAATGCTTTATGTAGATAACATATCGTTCATTGGAAATTATGTGTTTTTCTTGATATTGTTAAGTTTTCATTAAAATTAGTTTTTGATGAAAGACTTAGGTAAAACCAGAATATTAAGCATCAATGTCTATGCAGATAGATTGAGGCACTAATATAGTTTTGCCAGAATACATAGATGAAATATTGAATTTGTTCAATATGGAAACAATAAGAACGGTTCTTGTTGCATGGAAGAGGTTGGAGCAAGAATCAATTGTTTTGACACTTGATGAGTGAAACCACAAGAATGATTTTATCAATTTTGTATACCATGATATGTAGATCCAGATGTGTCCAATGCTCTAAAGGTTATAGCATTCATATGATGATCGTTGGACAATAGTAAAGATATTCTTATGCACTTTCGAAGAAGTAAGAATATGTTCTGTATGCAGAAGTGACAAATGGTTCATTGCAATGAGTTACATTGGCTTTGTCACACATACAAGTAAAATTTTATCTCAATTTTAAGCCATTTGTTTTCAGTTAGAAGGTGGCATAATAAGATGGAAGAAAGTTCCATGATGTCTTGGATGAGTTCCAATGTTAATATTGTGGCGGACACTGCAACGAGGGCTAAGTATATAATCGCTTTAGAAGCGGCATAAAAGATGCAAAGTGGATAGTGATAATCCAACTTATTTGAGGCACTATCGTCCAGGTCATATTGGCATAAAACGCATAAAGAAACTCCATTCTGATGGACTTTTGGAGTCTCTTGATTTTGAATCATTTGACACGTGCAAGCCATGCCTCATGGGCAAGATGATCAAAAACCCGTTCTCCGGAATAATGGAGCGAGCAACGAACTTATTGGAAATCATACATACCGATGTGTGCGGACCAATGAGTATTTCAACGCACGGTGGATATCGCTATTTTTCTAAGTGTGCTAGTACTATGTAGTCCTATTGTATGACAATAGTGACAACATAGTCTCGGCCAAGAAACAAAGGTCTCATCAGAAGACTAAGTTTATACGATGCTATCTCATACAAGATGAGTAATGCGTGCTGACGCAAAAGTATATGCAAATACAAACGGACCTGAAAGTGTCAGACCCGTAGATAAGGTTTACCACATGCAACGCGTATGAATAACACCAGAATGCCATAGGTGTTAAAGGCGCAAGTATTAACTAGATTATTGACTCTAGTGCAAGTGGGAGACTGAAGGAAATATGCCCTAGAGGCAATAATAATATTGTTATTATCATATTTCTTGTTCATGATAATGTTTATACTCCATGCTATAATTGTATTAAGCGGAAACATTAATACTTGTGTGGTTTGTGAACAATACCGTGTCCCTAGTACGCCTCTATGGACTAGCTCATTGATTAATGATGGTTAAGGTTTCCTAACCATAGACATGAGTTGTCAATTAATAATGAGATCATATCATTAGGAGAATGATGTGATGGACATACCCAAATAAAGCAGAGCAATTAGATCGTGTCATTGTGTTCATCTTTGTGAAGCTTTTTCCTATGTCAAGTATTGTATTCCTTAGACCATGAGATAATACAACTCCCTGGTATCGGAAGAAAGCTTTGAGGTCATCAAACGTCATCCTATGATAGGGTGATCATAAAGGTGTCTCTCAGGTGATCGGAAAGTACTTGTTGGGTTGTATGTATCGAGATGGAATTTGTCCCTCCCGAGTCGGAGAGATATACTTCGGGCCCACTCGGTAATCGATATCAACACCGCTTGCAAGCATGTGGTTAAGGAGTTAATCACAAAGTGATATCGGATTACGGAATGAGTAAAGTACTTGCTGTGAACGAGATTGAACTAGGTATGGCGATACCGACGATCGAATCTCGGGCAAGTAAAATATCGCGTGACGAAGGGAATACATATACGGGATTAATTGAATCCTGGCATCGTGGTTCATCCGATATGATCATCGATGAATATGTGGGAGTCAATATGGGTTTCCAGATCCCGCTGTTGATTATTGATAGAAGATCATGTCTGCATATTCTCGAACCCGTAGGGTCACACACTTAACGTGCATCGACGCTAGGATAGAATGGATAATTGGTTTATGAGTTTTTGGTCGGAGTCTCAGATGAGATCCAGGACATCACGAGAGGTTCCGGAATGGTCCGGAGAATAAGATTCATATAAAGGAAAGCAGTTTTTGGATTCCGGAATCGTTTCAGAGTTTATCGGTATTGTACTGGAAGGTTCTAGAAGGTTTCAGAGAGGGACCAACGTGGGCCCACTTGTCAGAGGCCTATGTGGGCCTAAGGGGAAGTGTCCTGGCCACTTTGGGCCAGGCACACAAGGGCCCTAAGGCCCAGCCGGCCAGCCCTTAGGGGAAACCCTAAGGGAACCTTCCAGAAGGAGGGGGGAAAACTTGCCCCCCACTCTTCCCCCTAGGCCGCCGCCCTAGGGCTTGGAGGAGGGGCCAAAGGCAGCCGGCCAGCCCCCCTTATAAGGAGGGGCTGGGGCGTAGCCTCCTCCCACTCCAACCCTAGCCGCCGGCCAACTGCTGCCCCTCCACCTCCCTCTCTCGCGACTGTGCGTAGGCGAAGCCCTGCCGCAGAAACTATCCACCATAAGCACCACGCCGTCGTGCTGCAGATCCAATCTATCTCTCCACCATACTTGCTGGACCAAGGAAGGAGGAGACGTCGCTGCACCGTACGTGTGCATCTCTCGGAGGCGCCGTCACTTGCGGTGTAGGATCAGATCGGATCGCGGGGAGGAGACGGCTAGTATGACTACATCATCCACGTTCTGTTGAACGTTTCCGCTGTGCGATATCTTCAAGGGTATGAAGATATCATCTACCTCTCTCGTTGATTACATCTCCTAGATTAGATCTTGGCTTTCTTGTTCGCATCCGTAGGAAATTTTTGATTTACTATGCTGCGAAACCCTTCAAAAACAACTTGTATGTGGTGGACTTCTCGAGGAAAACCACTACAAGTGCAATGTGTCTATTTGGAAAGGCTGATGTGGGTTGGCTTTGGCATCGCCAGCTAGCCCATGTCAACATGAGAACTTTGCAAAGTCTTCACAAGGGAGGCCATATTCTAGGACTAAAAGAAAGTGTTTCTTTTGCCAAAGATCGTGTTTGTAGGGCTTGTGTTGAAGGAAAGATGCATGACTCTCCCCATTCAAGCAAAACTATTATTTCATCCAAGAGGATTTTGGAGCTCCTTCATGTGGATCTCTTTGGTCCTCTGATGCGGGCAGATAACCACCCAGTTGGGAACCCCAAGAGGAAGGTATGATGAGTACAGCAGCAAATTTTCCCTCAGTAAGAAACCAAGGTTTATCGTATCCAGGAAAAAGCCAAACTCCAGAAGGTGATGCTTGCTAGCTTAGTGACACTCCAACAAGGACGCCGTTAACGATACTTGTTAACAGCACACAACACAACCAAATACTTTGTTCCCAACTTACGATGAGGTTGTCAATCTCACCGGTTTGCTGTAAACAAAGGAATGAGCGTATCGAGTGTAGAGCAATAGTAGTATGTAAGTAAAGTAAACAATGCGAGTAAAGTAAACAGGTGATAGCAATATAAAGTAAATAGGACCGAGGTCCATAGTTCACTAGTGGTGTCTCTCCATAAGATAAAATAACACATGCTGGGTAAACAAATTATAGTTGGGCAATTGATAGAATAAAGACAACGTGCATAAGTCAAGAGGATCACTATGAGATTTACTCTGGGCATTACAACAAGATACATAGACCGCCATCCAACTGCATCTATGACTAATAATCCACTTGTGGCGAATCAATCCGAGAACTCCACAAGTATTAAGTTGCGAACAACAGATAACTGCATTAAGCAAAGTGTGTAATGTAAACAAAGCATATGCCCTTGGACATATGAATGTTGTTTTCTCCCTAGTGGCAACAACACATTGAACGGATCGTAAGGGCACCTAGAGGGGGGGGGGGTGAATAGGTGCTACTCAAATTTTAATACTTTTTCAATTTAGGCTTGACACGAAAGGTAAATTCTCTAGATATGCAACTAAGGTGAATTTACCTATATGACAACAAGCAAGCTAAGCAAGATACAAGATATAAAGGCAATAAAGGATAGAGGTAACCGAGAGTGGAGCACACGGAGACACGGATGTAATTCCCGTAGTTCCTTCCTTTTTAGGGGAAGTACGTCTACGTTGGAGGGGTGTGGTTGCCACAAAGGCCTAACCAACGCCACAAAGGCTCACCCTATTCTCCGGTGCAAGCTTCCGCCACAAAGGCCTAGCTCACTTTCCACTAAGGGATTCCTCAAGGCGGAACCGGCCTTTACAATCTTGGGGCACGCATCCACAACCGAATTGGAGGCTCCCAAGCACAACACAATGCTGTCAAACAACAAGTAGCAAGATATCAAATACACAAACAAGGTCTTGGGACACAAGGGAACCCAAGACACAAGGGCCCTCAAGCAAATGAGAGGGGAAATCAAATCGCTTCGGTGAGGATGTAGATGATGGTCTTCTCCTTCGATTCTCCAAAGATCAAGAGCTTTGGTGGGTTGAGAGAGGAGATCTAGTTGATTTGGTGGCTCAAAATAATGGTGTTCTTCTATTTTGGACGAGCTGCACATTGGGGAAGAAGGTGGGGGTATTTATACCCCCCCAAAAATTAGACCGTTGCCTGCCAGAAAAGTCCGGCTAAAGCCGGAGTTAAGTCCGGCTAAAGCCGGTCACACCGGCTAAAGCTGGCCTCCACACCGGCTATAGCCGGTCTGAAAAATCCGGCCCTGCCGGAAATAGCCGGACAAAAAGCCAGGTTAGTCCAGAGGCGCAGAGCTTCTTCCGAAACAAGCCAGTCCGGCTATAGCCGGTCTGGGGACCGGCTAAAGCCGGCCTTCCTGGCCAACCTTCATATGAAACTTCTCCCAGAGCATATTAGCACCATTTCCTCAATAATTTCCTTTGGGTAATGATAATTATCAAGTGTAACATAGGAAACCCAATATCTTGTGCAAGAACATAATAAAATCCTACAAAGCATAATCACCACATTAAATAGATAATGTATTGTTAACAAACGCCAAAATCAATTAGGCGGGAAATGCTCTTTCAATCTCCCCCTTTTTGGTGTTTGATGACAATACATAATTTTGCATGTTTCAAACGATATAAAATATAGACGGAGTTCCCCCTTGCTATGTGCCTTATTTTAAGTTTTGTATTTGAATACAAAGACACATCAACAATAAGAACTCCCCCTAGATTTTATAATGTGATCCATATGTGCACAAGATATATAATAATTCAATAGCACATAATCAACAAGCATATAATATGACAAGATATAGCAAGTAGGATTAATAACGATAATCATAAGGTCTACTACACATAATAAGCATAGTTCAACACATAGTAGATGATAAGTTCAACCATGGGACACAAGCGAGCAAGCACACATAAGAGCTTGTGACCCAACCAAATCCAAATGGAAAACCACAAATCCAAATGGAAACACATGCAAATGGGACTTTCTCCCCCTTTGGCATCAAGACGCCAAAAAGGGAGACAACAAGACGAGATCACTCCTCAACGTCATCAAAGTCCTCATCATCCTCATCATCTTCTTGGTCATCATCTTCTTCCTCTTCATCATCATCTCCATCCCCTTCTTCATCTTCTTCATCAATGGCTTCCTTGCCCTTGGATGTGACATCGGCTAGCTCCTTCCAATCAAAAGATGAGCCCTCATTCCACTTGCCAAATGAAAAAGTGTCCTCAGATAGATCTTGCTCTTGGGACTCCTCTTCATGGCTAGCTCCTTTGCCCTTCTCCACAGCCCTCAAACGAGCATCCAAATCCCTTTGCTTCTTGTGAATGTGCTTGCGGTCCACATAGTCCTTGTATTGAGTTTGACGCACATCATTGTTCATGCAAAACAAAGCCCTTTGCCACCACTTGAGCTTCTTCATCTCTTGACCCATTCCACCACTTGGTGGATCCGCATTCTTCCTCCTAGAACCACTAGCATAGCGGTTGCCACCCAACACATCACTCGAAGAGGGAAAAGCACTTGAGGTGCTAGACACCAAATGAGCGGTCTTCTTGTAGAGCTTGTTGGGCTTGTGCACTTCCAACTCTTCATCTAGAAAATCTTGCTCAATCTCAAAGTCTCCTTCAATGCCTCTGTCAATGATGAGCCTCATGATAAATGGAGCATAAGGAGGGATCTTCCTATCAAGCATAGCAATCTTCATCTCCATGAAGATGAAGTACATCACATCGAGCTCCATCCCTTCACACTCACTTCCGGCCTCGAAGACAAGACGGGCATGGTGGAGCAAATGCACAAGTCCACCTCTGATAGAATCATTGTTGCCCCCACTTGGAGCAATGTTGGCACGGAACATCCGAAGCAAAATATCATAGAGGGGAAGGAGATTTGCAGTCTCTCCCGCTCTGCCCCCGGGACCATAGAGACACTGGATCTTCCTCTTGTTGTACTCTGTGGTGTCAAGATGCAAACGGGCACCTCTAGGTCGATGAATGCCATCAAACCTATAGCCCAAGAGCTGCCCGAAGCGAGAGATGGAAGAGCTCTTCCTCACTTCACCTGACATCCAAGTGAAACCAACCTCATCCCTAGTATCAAACTCCAAAGTGGCAAAGAACTGCTGGATCAAACGAGGATTATAATCTTGTCTGAAGACCATCAACTTGTGCAAACCCAACTTCTGAGTGACCCAGAGAGCATCAGCAAAGTACTCATCCCTGGACAACGATGCAATGTTGGTGAACTTCTTGGGGCAAACCTTTGTGCTCATTGTCTCATAAATCTGCTCATAGATCCTCTGATGCTCTGACCGGTAGAAGGAACCACTGTCGATGTCCCTTGGCAAGGCATAGAACTTCTGTTCACGGAACTCACGGTACTCTTGCTTGGACAACTTCTTGAGGTCACCAATGTTACCAAACAGAGATTTCTTCTTGCGTTCTTCCAACCGCTTCTTCTTCATAGCAGCTGTCATACGAGCATCGTGATGATCTTGACGGCGGGCAAGAGAGGGATCAACATAGCGAGACCTCTTGGGTCGAGAACCACCTGCAAACAGCACATAGGTAGATAGCATATAGAATGAGTATGCATGCAAGAGGATCAAAAAGCAAGAGCACAAAAGGAAAAAACATGACAGTACTTGGTGATCTACACCGGCTATTTCCGGACTCAGGCCGGCTTTAGCCGGTCAGGCCGGCAATAGCCGGTCTGACACCGGCTTTAGCCGGACCAGATGAGCAAAATCGAAATCTTAGGAGTAGGCCACCAAAACTAGTCAGGTGTTTTCAATCTATACAATGCAGGAAGGAATCACAAAGCCAAACATTCCCAGATGAACAACAAGGTACCACACAATCAACTAACCCTAACCCTAGGGAGACCTAGGGAGAGAGAGAGAGGAGAAAGTAGGGGAGGGTACCCTGGTCCATGCGAAGGGCGCCGGAGAGGATAGCCAGCCGATTGGGGGAACCGGCGGCCGGAGGAGAGGCGACGGACTGCGGCGGCGGCGGCACCAGGGAGAGGCTCGAGCAGGAAGATAGGCGTGGGGGGTGGGTAACTGAGGAAACCCTCACCCCCACAGCCTAAAGAGATGGGCTCAAAAACCCCAGGCCGGCTATAGCCGGGTGGGCCGGCTAAAGCCGCACCCCGGCTATTTCCGGAGATAGACCGGCTATAGCCGGTCAAGATGACCCAAAACAGATAACTTTGATTTCAGGAAATTCTGGGCATGCAAGATAGGATGCTGGGCTTTAGATAAGTGGGCTTAGGATAGAAAAACATGCATGGAGTGGTTCTCGGCACTTGACATTGCAAACACAAGAAAACTTTAGAAAAACCAATGCAAGTGCCTTCCCATTTCAAGGATAGAGACAATGACGAAAAAGTGCTCAATAAAACTCAAATAGGATTTGCAAGGAATCAACTCTTCGAAAAGAAGAGGTCGGTGGCCGAGGCCACCATGTATGAGTGTTATGGCATTGGACCGCGAAGATATATCTTGGGTCCATAACCAATACTCATCATTGAAACTCATATATCACAAAAATGATAGAAAGAGAACAATTTTGTCACTATTGGCATTATGGGGGGAGGGATAGCCCAATTAATTAGGACCGCACTCCCCCTATCTCCATGCCCACACCTAAACCAAACAAGTATTGAAGAGTAGGTGTATTTGCAAGATGCTCAAGCCACACTCCTTGAATCAATGATATTTAGCTCATTCCTCAAATATCCAAATCTTGCTTCATCAAGGGGCTTTGTGAATATGTCGGCAAGTTGATCCTTGGTGCTTACATATGCAAGCTCAATATCACCACGGGCAACATGATCTCTAATAAAATGATTCCGGATCTCAATATGCTTGGTTCTTGAATGTTGCACCGGATTATAGGCTATCTTGATAGCACTCTCATTGTCACATAAAAGAGGCACTTTGTCACAATTGACACCATATTCCTTTAAAGTTTGCCTCATCCACAACAATTGAGTGCATCCACTTGCGGCGGCAATATATTCGGCTTCGGCGGTGGAGAGAGATATACAATTTTGCTTCTTAGAAGACCAACACACCAAAGACCTACCAAGAAATTGGCAAGCTCCGGAGGTTGATTTCCTATCATCCTTGTCACCGGCCCAATCTGAATCCGTGAAGCCACAAAGAGAGAAATCCGAGCCTTTGGGATACCAAAGCCCATAAGTTGGGGTATGAACCAAATATCGAAAGATTCTCTTAACCGCCATAAGGTGGCTTTCTTTAGGAGCGGCTTGATACCTTGCACACACACCTACACTCAACACAATATCGGGTCTAGATGCGCAAAGGTAAAGCAAAGAACCGATCATAGAACGGTATACCTTTTGATCCACATCTTTACCATTGGGATCAAGTTCAAGATGACATTTTGTGGCCATTGGTGTGGCGGCCCCATTTAGTTCCTTCATCTTGAACCTCTTGAGCATGTCTTGGACATATTTGGCTTGATAAATGAAAGTCCCTTCTTTCAATTGCTTGATTTCAAAACCAAGAAAGAACTTCATTTCGCCCATCATAGACATCTCGAACCTATCGGTCATAAGCTTTGAAAATTCATCATTAAAAGCTTTGTTAGTAGAGCCAAAGATAATATCATCAACATATAGTTGGCATACGAAAAGCTCCCCATTGACCCTCTTAGTAAAAAGAGTGGGATCGATTTGCCCAACTTCAAACCCACGGTCTAACAACAACTCCCTAAGGTGCTCATACCACGCACGTGGGGCTTGTTTAAGGCCATAGAGTGCCTTATGGAGTTTGTAGACATGGTTAGGAAAGTTGAGATCCTCAAACCCCGGGGGTTGCTTAACATACACTTCCTCTTTCAATGGACCATTAAGAAATGCACTCTTAACATCCATTTGTTGCAACTTAAAGTTATGATGAGTGGCATATGCAAGAAGGATACGGATGGACTCAAGGCGAGCCACGGGAGCATAAGTTTCTCCAAAGTCAATTCCTTCCAATTGAGAGAAACCTTGAGCAACCAATCTAGCCTTGTTCCTCACAACAATTCCATGCTCATCTTGCTTGTTCTTGAATATCCACTTTGTGCCAATCACATTGCGGCACTCCTTTGGCTTCTCCACTAACACCCATACATTATTGCGCTTGAAGTTATTGAGTTCTTCATGCATAGCATCCAACCAATCCGGATCTTCAAGAGCTTCAAATACTTTCTTGGGTTCAACCATGGAGATATAAGCATGATGAGAGCTAAATTGTGCCAATTGACGCCGGGTTGACACTTTGCTTCTTAAATCTCCAATAACCCTCTCAAGGGTATGACCTTTAAGCTCCAAATCCCTTTCAACTCTTTTCTTGCGACGGGTTTCGATCTCCTCATTTGACCTTGGAGGAGTCACTTGATCATCTTGATCATTTTGGTCCCCGTCTTGACCATCAAATTGACCTTGATCATTATTATCTTCATGAGTAGGTTGATCTTGGTCATGTGAAGAATTGGGGGCGGTTGAGATAATCGGAGAGGATGGTGGTGCCCCTTCTTCTTCATGAAGGTCCTTGTCTTGTTCTTCGGTTGGTGCATTAGTTGCTTCCTTGGGAGAGGCTTGTTGAGCTTGTGAAGATGAAGGCTCCACTTGAGTAGAGCATAGTCCTTCTCGGTCCGCCACAAGGTGTCCCTCAATGGGGCGGAAAAATCCCACGCCCATTCTTCCTAAGGCTTCTCGAGGTATTTCATCATCTACATCACAAGAAACAACATCTCGCCCCCCTTGGGAGCCATCATTTTCTTCGAATACCACACTACAAGATTCTTCAACACGCCCGGTGGACTTGTTGAAGACTCTATAAGTGTGGGATTCGGCACCATAACCAACAAAAATACCTTCTATTGCTTTCGGATCAAATTTACCTAAACGAACTCCTTTTCTTTGAAAGAAACACTTACACCCGAAAACACGGAAGTAGGAGATGTTGGGCTTGCTTCCGGTGAGTATTTCATATGGAGTCTTGTTTAGGCCTTTGCGGAGGAAGAGCCGGTTTGAAGAGTGACAAGCCGTAGAGATAGCTTCGGCCCAAAAGTTGTATGGAGACTTAAACTCCGCCAACATGGACCTAGCCATATCCATAAGAGTCCGGTTCTTCCTTTCGGCTACACCATTTTGTTGAGGGGTGTATGGAGCGGAATATTGATGACGAATCCCCTCATCACTAAGAACTCCATTTAAGGTGTAGTTCTTGAACTCCGAGCCATTGTCACTTCTAATTGCCAAAATAGTTTGCCCATGTTGACATTCAACTTCCTTGGCAAAGTCGATGACGGTTTGTTGAGTCTCACTCTTATGCTTGAAGAAGTAGACCCAAGTGTATCTTGAATAGTCATCAACAATCACCAAACAATATTTCTTCCCACCAAGACTTGCATGAGAGGGAGGACCAAAAAGATCCACATGAAGGAGCTCCAAGATCCTCTTGGAAGAAATGATAGTCTTGCTTGGGTGGGGAGAATCATGCATTTTTCCTAGAATGCAAGCCCTGCAAACACGATCTTTGGCAAAAGAAACATTCTCTTTTAGTCCGAGTATGTGGCCACCCTTGTGAAGGCTTTGCAAAGTTCTCATATTGACATGGGCTAGTCGGCGATGCCAAAGCCAACCCACATCGGCCTTTCCAAATAAACACATTGCACTTGTAGTGGTTTTCCCCGAGAAGTCCACCACATACAAGTTATTTTCAATGTGCCCAACGAAAGCGACCTTTAGAGACTTGCTCCACAAGAGTACCACAATTTCATTATCAATGAAGACGGCAAAGCCCATCTTACCAAGTGCACGAACTGAAAGTAAATTGTAACCTAGGGTCTCAACAAGCATGACGTCCACAAGGGAAATATCCGGTGCGACCACCACCTTGCCAAGACCCAATACCTCGGATTGTGACATGTCTCCATAAGTGACGGTTATGTGGTTGTCATTAGGTCTCATCTCCGTCATAATCTCCTTGCTTCCGGTCATATGACTTGTGCATCCACTATCAAGCACCCATTTTGATCCACCGGAAGCATAGTCCTACAAGAGATCATTGCTTGGTTTTAGGTCCCCATTTTTCAATGGGTCCTCTTTTGTTAGCAACAAGGGTCTTTGGAACCCAAATAGACCAAGCAACATAACCATCATTTGGACCAACATATTTTGCATAAACATCACCATAATAATCACGAAATAAAACATAGTGAGGGTTAGCAATTCCCGCATGATCATCATGAGTGGCTTTGCCACCCACAATAGGATCCTTCTTTGCTTGTGCGGGCTTGGCCTTCTTTTTCTTGTTGTTCTTCTTCTTCTTCTTTGAGACAAAGCCAATCCCCGTTTTATCACCAAATGCCTTTTGCTTACTCAAAAGGTCATTCAAGTTTTTCTCACCTATGGGAATGGAGGACTTGGCAAGCTCATCTTTCAACCTAGCATTTTCTTCAATAACATTTGCATGATCACAAGTAGAAGTAGAAGAACTAGGCACATTATTCTTAGTCAATTGAATTTGAAGTTGTTCATGTGACTTGGTAAGAATAGAGTGTTCACTTTTCAAGGCCTTGTGAGCCTTGTCAAGATCTTCTAAATCCTTAACAAGTATATCATGACCAACACCAAATTCAACTTTTTCCATTTTAAGCATTTTTACTTTAGCACGAGCATGGTCACGCTCTTTAATGAGTTTGGAAACAACTTCATTATTAGCTTCCTCAATGGAATCGAGCTTCTCTTCAAGAGTTGCTCGTTCCTCTTGCTCTTCTTCAAGAGACTCGGTTAGTGAGGCAATATCTTGAGCATATTCTTTTTCAAGCCTCATTTGTTCATCTAATTTTTCAAGAGTTTTACCATATTGGCTCAATAGACGTTCAAAGTGAAGCTTGTGAACACCATCTACACTAGACACATAATCATCAAAAGCAACAATTTCTTCCTTTACTCTAAGACTAGCAAGATCATTCAAGGAAGCATCATTTGTCTTAGAGGAAGAGAAAGATGTGGGTGATACCTCGGAAGACTTGGCCATAAGGCACTTGACGTTCTTGACAAGAGAGTCCTCATTGGGGGATTCAAAGAGTGATGTGGAGGAAGTGGAGGTGGTTGCCATTGCGGCCATCTCACTAGTTGTGGTTTCTTCTTCATCACTCTCACTTGCGGAGTACTCTTCTTGAGTCAAGAACACAAACTTCGGTTGTTTCTTCTTTGGTCCACCCTTCTTCACAAATGGCTTCTTGGAAGGTGACTTGGTCTTGCTTTTGAAGATGAGCTTTCCACCATGGTATTCTCTCTTCTCATAAGGACACTCGGCAACAAATTGAAATCTATCATTGCAATTGTAGCATGTCCTCACCCTTTGACCATTGTTGTCATTCCTTTGATAGCCACTTGACTTGCTTCTTCTTTGATTGTCTTCTTTAGCCTTGTGTGGATCAACGCAAAAGGTTTTTCCATAGAAGGCCATGTGCTCATTGTACTCATGTCTTATGTCCTCGGGACACATCTCAAGCCTTGCTTCAATGCTTGCTTGATGTGGAACCTCTTTCTCAACCACACTAGCTTTTAATGCAAGATTGGAGCTTCTTTGCATTCCTATGGCACGAGCACGAGCATCTTCCGCATTTTGTGCGGAAACCTTGTAGGCTTGAATCTCTTGCATCACTTGATAGGAGGTCATCTCATTGAAGTTGTGCTTTCCTTGAACACTCTTCACATCCGCGGGCTCATATGGAGTGAGAGCAAGAATGTACTTCATCTTGATCCACTCATCATCAATATGGTGAGCACCGAGGTTCTTGAAGGTGGTAGCAATAGCCTTGAGTCTTCTATACATCTCTTGATGATCCTCACCATCCATCATGAAGAAACCCTCCGCTTGATTTGAGAAGGCAATATATCTTGTTTTCTTCATGCTCTCATTGCCAACAAAGACGTCGGAGAGTCCTTGCCAAGCTTCTTTGGCGGTGGAGAAATATTGGATGTGAGACAAGTCCTTGGGTCCAACGGCGACTTGAATCATGTGGAGAGCGGTGGCATTGAGTTGACTATTGACCGTCTCTCTTCTTGTCATGTTGGTGGGATCCACGGCCTTGAATCCTTCTTCAACAATCCTCCAAAGCTCAATGCAAGAACTGCGCATATGAGAGATCATTTGATATTGCCATTGACCAAAGTTTAATGCATCAAGCTTAGGCGGATCACCTCTATGGTTAATATGAGGCTGAGGAACCGGCGGGTCGGGTGAATACCAATGTGGGTATTCACCTTTCCCGTCGTCCTTGGTGGAAGACTTAGCATCGCCATTTTTGTCGGCACCCTCCTCATCTATCCCCACATTCTCCACTTGTGGAGTAGCGGGTTTTTCCGGAGGTGGAGAAGCATTAGTAGTTTTAGCTTGCATGAGTTGCGCCATCATTTCACGCAACTCACTTATTTGAGATGTCATGGAAGCCATGGATGATTCCAAGGATTTGAACTCACCCATGGAAACTTGACCCGAGCCCTCCGAGCCCTCCGTAGGTGGTGGATCCATACTCTTAGGCGGTTAAGCCCGAAATAAGAGCCGAGGCTCTGATACCAATTGAACGGATCGTAAGGGCACCTAGAGGGGGGGGGTGAATAGGTGCTACTCAAATTTTAATACTTTTTCAATTTAGGCTTGACACGAAAGGTAAATTCTCTAGATATGCAACTAAGGTGAATTTACCTATATGACAACAAGCAAGCTAAGCAAGATACAAGATATAAAGGCAATAAAGGATAGAGGTAACCGAGAGTGGAGCACACGGAGACACGGATGTAATTCCCGTAGTTCCTTCCTTTTTAGGGGAAGTACATCTACGTTGGAGGGGTGTGGTTGTCACAAAGGCCTAACCAACGCCACAAAGGCTCACCCTATTCTCCGGTGCAAGCTTCCGCCACAAAAGGCCTAGCTCACTTTCCACTAAGGGATTCCTCAAGGTGGAACCGACCTTTACAATCTTGGGGCACGCATCCACAACCGAATTGGAGGCTCCCAAGCACAACACAATGCTGTCAAACAACAAGTAGCAAGATATCAAATACACAAACAAGGTCTTGGGACACAAGGGAACCCAAGACACAAGGGCCCTCAAGCAAATGAGAGGGGAAATCAAATCGCTTCGGTGAGGATGTAGATGATGGTCTTCTCCTTCGATTCTCCAAAGATCAAGAGCTTTGGTGGGTTGAGGGAGGAGATCCAGTTGATTTGGTGGCTCAAAATAATGGTGTTCTTCTATTTTGGACGAGCTGCACATTGGGGAAGAAGGTGGGGGTATTTATACCCCCCCCCCAAAATCAGACCGTTGCCTGCCAGAAAAGTCCAGCTAAAGCCGGAGTTAAGTCCGGCTAAAGCCGGTCACACCGGCTAAAGCCGGCCTCCACACCGGCTATAGCCGGTCTGAAAAATCCGGCCCTGCCGGAAATAGCCGGACAAAAAGCCGGGTTAGTCCAGAGGCGCAGAGCTTCTTCCGAAACAAGCCAGTCCGGCTATAGCCGGTCTGGGGACCGGCTAAAGCCGGCCTTCCTGGCCAACCTTCATATGAAACTTCTCCCAGAGCATATTAGCACCATTTCCTCAATAATTTCCTTTGGGTAATGATAATTATCAAGTGTAACATAGGAAACCTAATATCTTGTGCAAGAACATAATAAAATCCTGCAAAGCATAATCACCACATTAAATAGATAATGTATTGTTAACAAACGCCAAAATCAATCAGGCGGGAAATGCTCTTTCACACATCTACAACCTTAGAGGTTTCTGTCACTCCCCCAGATTAAATAGAGGCATAAACCCATTATCGAGCATAAATACCCCCTCTTGGAGTCACTAGCAACTACTCGGCCAAGATAGCTACTAACAACGGAGAGCATGCAAGATCATAAATAACATAGAGATAACATAAGATAATATTCAGCACATCAACACAATCATAACACCAATATTTATCGGATCCCAACAAACACAACATGTAGAATTACATAACGGTGATCTCGATCATGTAAGGCAGCTCACGAGATCTAAACATGAAGCACATGGTGGAGAAGACAACCATCTAGCTACTGCTATGGACCCATAGTCCAAGGTAGACTACTCACTCATTGCGCCGGAGGCACGCATGGCGATGAAGAAGACCTCCAGTGGCGATTCCTCTCTCAAGCAGGGTGCCAGGAAGAGCTTATGGACCCTCCCGATCTCGGGTCGACGACGGCGGCGGATCGCTATGTGTTTCTAGAAAAGTGATCGGGTATTTAGGTTTTTCCCATCGGGAGGTCTTTATAGGCAAAGGGGCAGCGTCAGAGGTGGACCAGGGCGGCCTCACCACCAGGGGGCGCGGGCCAGGGGCAGGCCACGCCGCCCTATGGTGTGGCCGGCCCGTGGCCCCCTCCGTCTCCTTTTCGGCTCTCTGGAAGCTTCGGTAAATTTCCGGATGTTTGGCTTTTGTTTCGTCCAATTCCGAGAATATGTCCTGCGTAACTTTTCTGAAACACAAAAATAGCAGAAAACACGGAACTGGCACTGTGGCATCTTGTTAATAGGTTAGTTCCGGAAAATGCATAAAAATGCCACGAAGTGTAAGGAAACACTAAGCAAATGGTGTAAAAACAAGCATAGAGCATCAAAAATTATAGATATGTTTGAGACGTATCAGCATCCCCAAGATTAACTCCTGCTCGTCCTCGAGTAGGTAAGTGATAACAAAAGAAATAATTTTTGAGGTGACATGCACCTACACAATCTTGACCATATATGTAAGCGTTGTGCGCTGGGATCAAAAGAACTTAAAACATGGGCATGAAAGATATAATCTTGATAGAAGAAACTTAGCAACCATGTCATAACATGAAAAAGAACACACACAAAAGATCATGAAAATGAAACAATGAAAGTCAAACGTGTGTTCAAATCATAAGGAAAAACATACAAATGGTTTTCAGCTTGTCCTTCATGAGAGAGCAAAACATAAATGCATAGGACACCTTCAAGTTTAAGAGGGCGACTAGATACAAATAATTTAAGAACAAGTGAAACCAACATCATGAATCAATCAATGAAAACTTTGGGACAATGCACATTATACTCGGAATGACAACTATGCTCTCTTAGACGGTGCATAAAGGTAGAAGGTGGAGACTCAACATAAAAGTAAAAGAAAGGCCCTTCGCGGAGGGAAGCAGTGATTAAACATGTGCTATAGCTTTTCATTTGTAAAACAGAGATAAAACTTGGGTTTTGAGAGGTGGTTGCTTTTGTCAACGACTGGCAATGGGGACTTACTATCTTCCATAATAAACAAGTGAGAGTGGTTCCGAGTTCTTTGAAAATTTGGCATATTGGTGCTCTTTTATAAAGCTTTGGCACTCCTCCCCACCTTTTTTCCTTTCTCAAACCATGGCTAACCGATTCCATCGGGTGCCCACCAACATTCACATACCATGGAGGAGTGCCTTTTTTATTTTTTAGAATTAGATTGCAATGGTCTGACCAGCTCTCATGCAAATTAATGACGAGCAAATGAAGCTGCCTAGTCGAGGGGTACTTAATTTAATATGGAAGATAGCAATTCCGACCACTACGTCCCCATGAGCTAAAAACAGTGTCACAAAACGAGATGTATTTTGAAGGTTTTTTCAAAGGTAGCACATGAAAATTTACTTGGAATGGCTTACAAATACTATGCATAGGAATTTATAGTGGACACAATGGCAAACTTGGTTTTTAGGAGTTGGATGCATGAGTAGAGCTCATACTCGGTACAAAATGAGGGCTAGCAAAAGACTGGGAGCGACCAACTAAGAGAGCAATAACGGCCATAATCATGCAAAGCGACAAAGCGACATTAAAAGAAGCATAAGATGGCATCAAAAGTCAAAAACTAAATGATCATAGAGGCAATGGCGAATTTGTATGAGTCTAACATGTGTGAGCATGCGCCAAGTCAACCCAAATAAAGCATCAAGGAGAAAACCAAAATAATGCTTCCAAATAATTAAAACAACGCATGATTTTTTTCAAAGGCTCATTAAGCAATCTCAGTCATTTGAGACAAGTCATGCTACAGCAAAACCACTAAGCATACTATCAAAAATACATCAAGCACGACATGCAAAAGCCTAGGCCGCAGTCTACACAAGCTCTTTCTTGTACCACTTTTTTGCATAAAGCTTTTTCTCTTTTGCAACACCATTCGAACTTTTTATAAACAACTCTTTCGATGAAAACCAACATGGACCAGAGGCAAAAATACACCTTTATGTAAAGATATAACAAGATCTGAACACAAATCAAGGCAAAAATCGAAAGCTAAACACAGTTCTAGAAAAAGAGAACACTCGTTGAAACGACAAGAGTGAAAAACAGAGTGTTCTTGTCAAATGAAAAGCAAGGCAACTTCTCCAAAAGAAATTTGTTGGGGTCCAACCATTTATTGCAGCAAACAAAACTAAACAAAACTGAAAACTAAAACAACTGACACTCTAAGAAAAACGCATAATGCATGAAGCAATAAAAATATAGTGCATTGAAAGGTGACCTAATTTTTGCCGATGAAGAAGGGGTGTCTCGGGGGCATCCCCAAGCTTTGACGCTTGTACCTCTTGGATATTTCTTGGGGTGACATGGGAATCCCCAAGCTTGAGCTTTTGTCCGTTCTTCAACTCATCTCATCATTCTCCGATCCCTACACTTGAAAACTTCCTTCATACAAAACTAAACACAAATCTATTAGCAACATTAGTGCAAGCATAACAATGAATCAACCCCTTTTGCTTCAGGTTTCAACTCAAAACCACCACATATAAAGTATATACTGCTGTAGAAACTTCCCCAAAAGTTCCGTGATCAAAAGAACTCAAAAAGAAAGCGATCAAGTGGCAAATACAAATATTGGCAGAAATCTGTCAAAACAGAACAGCTGACAAATGTCGATTTTTTAGAGGGTTTTCTGTTGCTCAAATCAAAAAGTGTTCAACTAATGAAAGTTTGGATATAACCTGGGACATATGCACAAGAAATCTCAGGTCCAAAAGATATACAGATAATTTTCACGAATTTTTACGGTGCAGCACCAAAAACTGTTTCAGGACAGCAGCATCCCCAAATCTTACCTCACTCAAATTAGAGGCTTCTCTTGGCACAAAAACGAAATAAAAAAGATAAGGAGAGGTCATTACAGTAGTAATAACTTCCAAGACTCAAATAAAAGAAAAAGAACTGAAAGTAAAACATTGGGTTATCTCCCAAGAGTGCTTTTCTTTAACGCCTTTGAGCTAGGCGCAGAAAATGCGAATCAAGTAATATCAAGCGATGAAGCATCAAGCTCATAATTTGCTCTAAGAATAGAGTCAAAAAGTAATTTCTTCCTCTTTCTAGGAAAGTGTTCCATACCTGTCTTGAGTGGGAATTGATATTTGATGGTGCCTTCCCTCATATCAATGAAGGCACCTACAGTTCGAAGAAAAGATCTTCCCAAAATAATAGGACATGAAGCATTGCATTCAACATCCATGACAAGAAAATCAACGGGAACAAGGTTATAGTTAACCATAATAAGAACATCATTAATCCTTCCCAAAGGTTTCTTCTTAGCAACATCAGCAATAGGAACATCATAATAACACTTTTCAAGCGGTGGTAAATCAAGCATGTCATAAATTTTTCTAGGCATGATACAAATACTAGCACCTAGATCACATAAAGCATGGCAATCAAAACCATTAACATGCATATCAATGATGGGTTCCCAACCATCTTCTAACTTCTTGGGAATAGAAGCTTTTTGCTTCAACTTTTCATCCCTAATTTTCACAAGAGCATTCGTAATATGCTTAGTAAAAGCAACATTTAAAGAACTAGCATTGGGAGTCAAAGCAAGCTTTTGCAAGAACAAAATAACTTCAGATATATTGCAGCCATCAACATCAAAATCATTAAAGGAAATAGAGCTATCATCTCCCACACTCTGAAAAATTTCAGCACTCTTTTGAGAAAAAGTTTAGCTGTTTTAGGCTTTTTAACACAAGGAGTGGGAGTTTTCTCCACACCAATCAAAGTAAGAGGATTGCTAGCATTAGGAATAACATCATTAGAGGTAGTAATGGTACATACCTTCATCTTTCTAGCCATCTCATCTTCTCTTTCCCACCTGGCATGCAATTCCGCTAGCATCCTAACATTTTCATCAATTCTAACTTGGATAGCATTAGCAGTATGATGAAGCCGAGTAAATTACCGACCAGTTGGAAAACCCCAAGAGCAAGGTGTGATGAATATAGCAGCAAGCTTTTCCCTCAGTAAGAAACCAAGGTAGTCAATCCAGTAGGAGAAAGCCAAACGACTGAAGGTGATGCCCACTAGCTGCATGATGCTCTAACAAGGGCGCTGTTAACGATTTATTGTTAGCACGTCTTCAACCAGTAGCAACGTGGAGCCTGCACACAACACAACCAAATACTTTGTTCCCAACTTATGATGAGGTTGTCAATCTCACCGGTTTGCTTGAAACAAAGGGTATGAGCGTATCGAGTGGAAAGTGATAATAATATGCGAGTAAAGTAAACAGTGTGAGTAAAGTAAACAGGTGATAGCAATATAAAGGAAATAGGACCGGGGTCCACAGTTCACTAGTGGTGTCTCTCCATAAGATAAAATAATACATGCTGGGTAAACAAATTACAGTTGGGCAATTGATAGAATAAAGACAACGTGCATATGATGAGAGGATCACTATGAGATTTACTCTGGGCATTACAACAAGATACATAGACCGCCATCCAACTGCATCTATGACTAATAATCCACTTGTGGCGAATCAATCCGAGAACTCCACAAGTATTAAGTTGCGAACAACAGATAATTGCATTAAGCAAAGTGTGTAATGTAAACAAAGCATATGCCCTCGAGCATATGAATGTTGTTTTCCCCCTAGTAGCAACAGCACATCTACAACCTTAGAGGTTTCTGTCACTCCCCCAGATTAAATAGAGGCATGAACCCACTATCGAGCATAAATACCCCCTCTTGGAGTCACTAGCAACTACTCGGCCAAGATAGCTACTAACAACGGAGAGCATGCAAGATCATAAACAACATAGAGATAACATAAGATAAATTTCAGTACATCAACTCAAGCATAACACCAATATTCATCGGATCCCAACAAACCAAACATGTAGAATTACATAACGGTGATCTCAATCATGTAAGGCAGCTCATGAGATCTAAACATGAAGCACATGGTGGAGAAGACAACCATCTAGCTACTGCTATGGACCCATAGTCCAAGGTAGACTACTCACTCATCGCTCTAGAGGCAAGCATGGCGATGAAGAAGACCACCAGTGGTGATTCCCCTCTCCGGCAGGGTGCTGGGAAGAGCTTCTGGACCCTCCCAATCTTCGGGTCGACGGCGGCGGCGGATCGCGATGTGTTCTGGAAAAGTGATCGGGTCCTTAGGTTTTTCCCGTCGGGGGGTCTTTATAGGCGAAGGGGCATCGTCAGGAGTGGACCGAGGCAGTCTCACACATAGGGGGCGCGGCCCAGCCCCTGGCCGCACCGCCCTGGTGTGTGGGGCCCATATGGCCCCACTCCGTCTCCTCTTCAGTTCTCTGGAAGCTTCGGTGAAATTCTGGGCGACTGGCTTTGGTTTCGTCCAATTCCGAGAATATTTCCTGTGTAGCTTTTCTGAAACACAAAAACAGCAGAAAACAGGGAACTGACACTGTGACGACTTGTTAATAGGTTAGTTCCGGAAAATGCATAAAAGTGCCACGAAGTGTAACGAAACACTAAGCAAATGGTGTAAAAACAAGCATGGAGCATCAAAAATTATAGATACGTTGGAGACATATCAGCATCCCCAAGCTTAACTCCTGCTCGTCCTCGAGTAGGTAAGTGATAATAAAAGAAATAATTTTTGAGGTGACATGCACCTACACAATCTTGATCATGTATGTAAGCGTTGTGCGCTGGGATCAAAAGAACTTAAAACATGGGCATGAAAGATATGATCTTGATAGAAGAAACTTAGCAACCATGTTATAACATGAAAATGAACACAAACAAAAGTTCATGAAAATGAAACAATGAAAGTCAAACGTGTGTTCAAATCATACGGAAAAACATACAAATGGTTTTCAGCTTGTCCTTCATGGAGAGCAAAACATAAATGCATAGGACACCTTCAAGTTTAAGAGGGCGACTAGATACAAATAATTTAAGAACAAGTGAAACCAACATCATGAATCAATCAATGAAAACTTTGGGACAATGCACATTATACTCAGAATGACAACTATGCTCTCTTAATGGTGCATAAAGGTAGAAGGTGGAGACTCAACATAAAAGTAAAAGAAAGGCCCTTCGCGGAGGGAAGCAGTGATTGCAAGTTTTATAAACCTTCAAAAATTATGGTACTTACCGGCTTTGAGCTCTCATTGCCCCCATCATAAGCATCTTGAATGGTTAAAGTTAATGCGAGAACACTTATGTTGCATATGCTTGACAAATCATAAGTTGAAAACCTCGTGTCCCATGAATACGAGTACCCAAACCTCATGCTACTTTACTTAGAGTCCCAAGCAAGCTCTTGTCATTGTAAGTATATACGTATCATCGAGAACCGCCAACGGGGTACCTCCGTGCCCGATGACATGGAACAAGCCCACATCAAAATGACAGGACAAGCAGATAATGAACACCTCGACATCTCTTTTATTTACCATTTGTATAGCTTTTTATTTTGAGATGCGTCGTCGAATGTCCACTATGGGCATGCTGAAAATTTCCACCATGAATTATGCATGGCTTAGATTGGCGGCCCAGGCGTTTCTGTAACACATATACAAACTCCGTGATCCCGCAAGATTTTCAATTCATTTCATACCGCGAGTATCCATAAACAAAAGATCACGATATCAACTCAAATAAGAAGTGCAATGTTGAAAGCTTGCCCCATGACGGCATGGCTGGGCTAATTCCCAACTTACAACTTGCAAGCATAACAACTCAACATAAGAGACCACAATGTCAAATTTTTAAGAACGAGATAAATAAAGTGTGTCATCCGGTTCGTGAGAGCTTTACTGACCAATTTTCGCATAACACTGGTAAGAGTTTAATTTGAAGAGTAGATAAAAGCAAGTCAAATGTACTTTGGAATAGCAAATTGCTAATAGGTATGTATGGTGGACACTTTGGCAAACTTGGTTTTTAGGAGTGGGATGCACGAGTAGAGCTCATACTCAGTACAAAACGAAGGCTAGCAAAAGACTGGGAGCGACCAACTAAGAGAGCAATAACGGCCATAATCATGCAAAGCAACAAAGCGACATTAAAAGAAGCATAAGATGGCATCAAAAGTCAAAAACTAAATGATCATAGAGGCTATTGGTGACTTTGTATGAGTCTAACATGTGTGAGCATGCGCCAAGTCAACCCAAATAAAGCATCAAGGAGAAAACCAAAATAATGCTTCCAAACGATAAAAACAATGCATGATTTTTTCAAAGGCTCATTAAGCAATTTCAGTTATTTGAGACAAGTCATGCTACAGCAAAACCACTAAGCATACTATCAAAAAGACATCAAGCATGACATGAAAAAGCCTAGGCTGCAGTTGATACATCTCAAACGTATCTATAATTTTTGATGCTCCATGCTTGTTTTTACACCATTTGCCTTGTGTTTCGTTACACTTCGTGGCATTTTTATGCGATTTCCGGAACTAACCTATTAACAAGTCGCCACAGTGCTAGTTCCTTGTTTTCTGCTGTTTTTGTGTTTCAGAAATGTTACACAGGAAATATATTCGGAATTGGACGAAACAAAAGCCGAACGTCCAGAAATTCACCAAAGCTTCCAGAGAACCGAAGAGGAGACGGAGTGGGGCCACGAGGGCCCCACACAATAGGGCAGCGTGGCCTGGCCCCTGGCCGTGCCCCCTACGTGTGAGGGCACCCTGGCAGCCCCCTGACAATGCCCCTTCGCCTATATAAAGCCTCGGGACGGAAAACCCTAGGGGAATCGGTGTTTTTCCCAGAACAGTGCTGCAGCTCCGCCGCCGTCGAAGACAAATTTCAGGGGACAAAAGTCTCTGTTCCGGCACCCTGCCAGGATAGAGAAGTGCCCCCGGAGCCATCTCCATCGGTCTGCATCGCTGTCTCTGCTGTCTCCATCGACCTCACCGCCATCTCCATCAACCTTGCTGTCTCCTATGATGAGGAGGGAGTAGTTCTCCCCCGGGGCTGAGGGCTCTACCGGTAGCTATGTGGTTCACCTCTCTCTCCTGTGATGTGATCTTTATGTGATCGTGAGCTTTGTATCTAGTTGAATTGGTAGACGTTATTATTCAGATATTATGCTACTCCTATGCTTAATTATTATACTCTCCGGAGATACCTCGTATCATGGTGTAAAGGTGACTAGTGTGTGCATCATGTGTATCTTTTTGGTTAATGTCTCTATGAATTGTTGGTGTTTGTTGGAACCATCTAGTGCGTTCATGGTGATAGTGTGGGACAATCTAGTTTGGGTACATACAGACTTTGAGGAGTGCTTCGTAGCCCTACGTATGATTAGTGTTCGTTTTTCATTGGAGAATTGTTTTGAGTTGCATATGGATGATAGTATCTATTGGTTCAATTATGTTATATTTGTTGGGAGTGTGTCCACTAGTGAAAGTATGATCCCTAGGCCTTGTTTCCAAGCATTGCACACCGTTTACTTACTGTTTTGTTACATATTTGCTCACAGCGATATTTATTTCAGATCACATTTGCTACTTATAATCATCACAACTACTTGTATTTCACTATCTCTTCACCGAACTAGTGTACCTATATATCTGACAAGTGTATTGGGTGTGTTGGGGACACAAGAGACTTTCTGTATCGTAATTGCAGGGTTGCTTGAGAGGGATAGCTTTGACCTCTTCCTCCCTAAGTTCGATAAACCTTGGGTGATCCACTTAAGGGAAACTTGCTGCTGTTCTACAAACCTCTGCACTTGAAGGCCCAACACTGTCTACAAGAACAGACGCCTGCGTAGACATCAAGCTCTTTTCTGGCGCCGTTGCCGGGGAGGTAAGGTAAAAGGTACTCACATTCTTTGGTTACTAAGTCTTTTAGTTGCTGGTGAGTGCTCGAAGTTATTTCCTTTAGATTCTACAATTATATCTTTTTGTTTCTTGTTTTTATTTTCACTAGTTAGGCTTAATGGAAAATAAAGAGTTCTTTAGTCTTTTCCCGAGTTTAGATTTGAAGAGAAAATTGAAAAACCTTTGGAGCTTAATTTGCATACTAATAGTGTTGTTAGTATGAATGCTTTAAATACCGTTGTTGCTAATGCTATGGAAAAGTCTAAGCTTAGGGAAGCTGGTTTTGTTAAACATGATATTTTTAGTTCCCCAGCTTTAGTGGAGAAAGTTTGCTCTGATGATATTTTATCTCCCCTATGTGATGTTTCTATGCCTGTTACCTATGTTAGTGATCATTATTGGGAAAAGCACTCTACTTTTGATATTGAAATTTTTTTTGGTACCGATTCTAAGGTTAATAATTGTTGTACCATTAGTACTATCCATGTTCCTTCTTATGATGATATGTTTGATGAATATGCTTTGCGGAATAGTTGTTCTCTAGCTAGTGATGATACTGAACCTCTAGTCTATGATGGTTACAATGATGAGTATAATATTTTCAGTTCACCTACTTTTGAGGAGAAAATTAGTTATGATTACAATATACCTCCTGTTTTTGATGATTATGGTGATGAGAATAATTATTTTGTTCAATCTGCTCCTGCTATGATTGTTCATGTGGGGAGTATTAATCCTTTTATGCATGTGGCTCATGATAGGGATGTTTTATTTGATAGTTATATTGTTAATTCTATTCATGATGCTACTGAAAGTTACTATGAGAGAGGGAAACATGGTTTGATGGATCTCAACAATATTGAGTTTCCCCTCTTTATGTTGCAATTCTTGAAGTTGTACTTGTTTTGCCTTCCTATGCTTTTTGCTTTGCGCTTTTATGACTTGTCTCTTTACAAGACTATTTTTCATAGGAAGTGGTTTAGATTTAAATGTGTTTCATACTTGCTTTTTGATGCTCTCTATTGCTTTAATTTCCTATATGGCGCCTTTGCCTCAATCTCTTATATGGCGCCCACATGAGCATCTTTGCAAATTACTGCGCCTAGCTCAAAGACGTTAAAGAAAAGCGCTCTTGGGAGATAACCCATTGTTTATTTTCAGTACTTTTTATTTTATTTGAGTCTTGGAAGTTATTACTACTGTAATGACCTCTCCTTATCATTTTTATTTCGTTGTTGTGCCAAGTGAAGCCTCTAATTTGAGTGAGGTAAGATTCGGGGATGTTGCTGTCCTAAAACAGTTTTTGGTGCTGCACCGTAAAAATTCGTAAACAATCTCTGTATATCTTTTGGACCTGCGATTTTTTGTGCATATGCCCCAGGTTATATCCAAACTTTCATTAGTTGAACACTTTTTGATTTGAGTAACAGAAAACCCTCTAAAAATTCTACCTTTGTCAGCTGTTCTGTTTTGACAGATTTCTGCCAATATTTGTGTTTGCCGCTTTATCGCTTTCTTTTTTAGTTCTTTTGATTACGGAACTTTTGGGGAAGTTGCTACAGTAGTATATACTTTATATGTGGTGGTTTTGAGTTGAAACCTGAAGCAAAAAGGGTTGATTCTATGTTATGCTTACACTAATGTTGCTAATAAATTTGTGTTTAGTTTTGTATGAAGGAAGTTTTCAAGTGTAGGGATTGGAGAATGATGAGATGAGATGAAGAATGCACAAAAGCTCAAGATTGGGGATGCCCATGGAACCCCCAAGAAATATCCAAGAGGTACAAGCGTTAAAGCTTGGGGATGCCCCCGAGGCACCCCTTCTTCATCGGCAAAAATCAGGTCACCTTTCAAGACACTATATTTTTATTGCTTCATGCACTATGCGTTTTTCTTGGAGCGTCTGTTGCTTTTGTTTTCTTTTGCTTTGTCTGCTGCAATAAATGTTTGGATCACATCATGTGTTTGGAGAGAGACATGCTCCATTTTTCATTTGCCAAGAACACTCTAGTTTTCACTCTTATCGTTCAATGAGTGTTCTCTTTTTCTACGACTGCGTTTAGCTTGCATTTTTCGCCTTGATTTGTGTTCAGATCTTGTTATATCTGTACATCAAGGTGTATTTTTGCCTCTGGTTTATATTGGTTTTCATCAAAAGAGGTGTTTACAAAAAGTTTGAATGGTGTTGGAAAAGAGAAAAAGCTTTATGCAAAAAAGTGGTACAAGAAGGAGCTTGTGTAGACTGTGGCCTAGGCTTTTGCATGTCATCCTTGATGTCTTTTTGATAGTATGCTTAGTGGTTTTGCTGTAGCATGACTTGTCTCAAATAACTGAGATTGCTTAATGAGCCTTTGAAAAAATCATGCGTTGTTTTTATCGTTTGGAAGCATTATTTTGGTTTTATCCTTGATGCTTTATTTGGGTTGACTTGGCGCATGCTCACACATGTTAGACTCATACAAAGTCGCCAATAGCCTCTATGATCATTTAGTTTTTGACTTTTGATGCCATCGTATGCTTCTTTTAATGTTGCTTTGTCGCTTTGCATGATTATGACCGTTATTGCTCTCTTAGTTGGTCGCTCCCAGTCTTTTGCTAGCCCTCGTTTTGTACTTAGTATGAGCTCTACTCGTGCATCCAACTCCTAAAAACCAAGTTTTGCCAAAGTGTCCACCATACATACCTATTAGCAATTTGCTATTCCAAAGTACATTTGACTTGCTTTTATCTACTCTTCAAATTAAACTCTTACCAGTGTTATGCGAAAATTGGTCAGTAAAGCTCTCACGAACCTGATGGCACACTTTATTTTTCTTGTTCTTAAAAATTTGACATTGTGGCTCTCTTATGTTGAGTTGTTATGCTAGCAAGTTGTAAGTTGGGAATTAGCCCATCCATGCCGTCATGGGGCAAGCTTTCAACATTGCACTTCTTATTTGAGTTGATATCGTGATCTTTTGTTTATGGATACTCACCGTGTGAAATGAATTGGGAATCTTGCGGGATCAGGGAGTTTGTATATGTGTTAGAGAAACGCCTGGGCCGCCAATCTAAGCCATGCATAATTCATGGTGGAAATTTGCAGCATGCCCATAGTGGACATTCGACGATGCATCTCAAAATAAAAAGCTATACAAATGGTAAATAAAAGAGATGTCGAGGTGTTCATTGTCTGCTTGTCCTGTCATTTTGATGTGGGCTTGTTCCATGTCATTGGGCACAGAGGTACCCTGTTGGCGGTTCTCGATGATACGTATATACTTACAATGACAAGAGCTTGCTTGGGACTCTAAGTAAAGTAGCATGAGGTTTGGGTACTCATATTCATGGGACACAAGGTTTTCAACTTATGATTTGTCAAGCATATGCAGCATAAGTGTTCTCGCATTAACTTTAATCATTCAAGATGCTTATGATAGGGGCAATGAGAACTCAAAGCCGGTAAGTACCATAATTTTTGAAGGTTTATAAAACTTGCAATCACTGCTTCCCTCCGTGAAGGGCCTTTCTTTTACTTTTATGTTGAGTCTCCACCTTCTATCTTTATGCACCGTCTAAGAGAGCATAGTTGTCATTCTGAGTATAATGTGCATTGTCCCAAAGTTTTCATTGATTAATTCATGATCATGGTTTCACTTGTTCTTAAATTATTTGTATCTAGTCGCCCTCTTAAACTTGAAGGTGTCCTATGCATTTATGTTTTGCTATTCCATGAGGGACAAGCTGAAAACCATTTACTATGTTTTTCCATATGATTTGAACACACGTTTGACTTTCATTGTTTCATTGTTCATGATCTTTTGCTTGTGTTCTATTTCATGTTATAACATGGTTGCTAAGTTTCTTCTATCAAGATTATGTCTTTAATGCCCATGTTTTAAGTTCTTATGATCCCAGCACTCAATGCTTTCATAGATGA
Organism: Dactylis glomerata; assembly: GCA_007115705.1. Taxonomy (NCBI): domain Eukaryota; kingdom Viridiplantae; phylum Streptophyta; class Magnoliopsida; order Poales; family Poaceae; genus Dactylis; species Dactylis glomerata. Next base: position 3,051,292 of record QXEO01002109.1, read on the forward strand.
TCAAGATTGTGTAGGTGCATGTCACCTTAAAAATTATTTCTTTTGTTATCACTTACCTACTCGAGGACGAGCAGGAGTTAAGCTTGGGGATGCTGATACGTCTCAAACGTATCTATAATTTTTGATGCTCCATGCTTGTTTTTACACCATTTGCCTTGTGTTTCATTACACTTCGTGGCGTTTTTATGCGATTTCCGGAACTAACCTATTAACAAGTCGCCACAGTGCCAGTTTCCTGTTTTCTGCTGTTTTTGTGTTTCAGAAAAGCTACACAGGAAATATTCTCGGAATTGGACGAAACAAAAGCCGAACGTCCAGAAATTCACCGAAGCTTCCAGAGAACCGAAGAGGAGACGGAGTGGGGCCACGGTGGCCCCACACAATAGGGCGGCGCAACCTAGCCCCTGGCCGCGCCCCCTACGTGTGAGGGCGCCCTGGTAGCCCCCTGACGACGCCCCTTCGCCTATATAAAGCCTCGGGACGGAAAACCCTAGGGGAATCAGCGTTTTTCCCATAACAGTTCCGCAGCTCTGCCGCTGTCGAAGACAAATTTTGGGGGACAAAAGTCTCTGTTCCGGCACCCTGCCGGGACGGGGAAGTGCCCCCGGAGCCATCTCCATCGGTCTCCATCGCCGTCTCTGCCGTCTCCATCGACCTCACCGCCATCTCCATCAACCTTGTTGTCTCCTATGATGAGGAGGGAGTAGTTCTCCCCCGGGGCTGAGGGCTCTACCGGTAGCTATGTGGTTCACCTCTCTCTCCCATGATGTGATCTTTATGTGATCGTGAGCTTTGTATCTAGTTGAATTGGTAGACGTTATTATTCAGATATTATGCTACTCCTATGCTTAATTATTATACTCTCCGGAGATACCTCGTATCATGGTGTAAAGGTGACTAGTGTGTGCACCATGTGTATCTTTTGGTTAATGTCTCTATGAATTGTTGGTGTTTGTTGGAACCATCTAGTGCGTTCATGGTGATAGTGTGGGACAATCTAGTTTGGGTACATACGGACTTTGAGGAGTGCTTCGTAGCCCTACGCATGATTAGTGTTCGTTTTCCATTGGAGAATTGTTTTGAGTTACATATGGATGATAGTATCTATTGGTTCAATTATGTTATATTTGTTGGGAGTGTGTCCACTAGTGAAAGTATGATCCCTAGGCCTTATTTCCAAGCATTGCACACCGTTTACTTACTGTTTTGTTACATGTTTGCTCGCAGCGATATTTATTTCAGATCATATTTACTACTTATAATCATCACAACTACTTGTATTTCACTATCTCTTCGCCGAACTTGTGCACCTATACATCTGACAAGAGTATTGGGTGTGTTGGGGACACAAGAGACTTTCTGGATCGTAATTGCAGGGTTGCTTGAGAGGGATAGCTTTGACCTCTTCCTCCCTGAGTTCGATAAACCTTGGGTGATCCTCTTAAGGGAAACTTGCTGCTGTTCTACAAACCTCTGCACTTGGAGGCCCAACACTATCTACAAGAACAGACGCGTGCGTAAACATCAGCAGTCTACACAAGCTCCTTCTTGTATCACTTTTTTGCATAAAGCTTTTTCTCTTTTCCAACACCATTCAGACTTTTTATAAACACCTCTTTTGATGAAAACCAATAAGGACCAGAGGCAAAAATAAACTTGATAAAAAGATATAACAAGATCTGAACACAAATCAAGGCGAAAATCAAAAACTAAATGCAGTTCTAGAAAAAGAGAACACTCGTTGATATTATAAGAATGAAAAACGGAGTGTTCTTGGCAAATGGAAAGCAAGGCAACTTCTCCAAAAGGAATTTGTTGGGGTCCTACCATTTATTGCAGCAAACAAAACTAAACTAAAATGAAAACTAAAAACAACTGACGCTCCAAGAAAAACGCATAATGCATGAAGCAATAAAAATATAGTGTCTTGAAAGGTGACCTGATTTTTGCCCATGAAGAAGGGGTGCCTCGGGGGCATCCCCAAGCTTTGACGCTTGTACTTCTTGGATATTTCTTAGGGTGATGCATGGGCATCCCCAAGCTTGAGCTTTTTTCCATTCTTCAACTCATCTCATCACTCTCCGATCCCTACACTTGAAAACTTCCTTCATACAAAACTAAACACAAATCTATTAGCAACATTAGTGTAAGCATAACATAGAATCAACCCTTTTTGCTTCAGGTTTCAACTCAAAACCACCACATATAAAGTATATACTACTGTAGCAACTTCCGCAAAATTTTCGTGATCAAAAGAACTCAAAAAGAAAGCGATAAAGCGGCAAACACAAATATTGGCAGAAATTTGTCAAAACAGAACAGCTGACAAAGGTAGAATTTTTAGAGGGTTTTCTGTTGCTCAAATCAAAAAGTGTTCAACTAAGGAGAGGTCATTACAGTAGTTATAACTTCCAAGACTCAAATAAAAGAAAAATAACTGAATGTAAAAACATTGGGTTATCTCCCAAGAGTGCTTTTCTTTAACGCCTTTGAGCTAGGCGCAGAAAATTGCGAATCAAGTAATATCAAGAGAGGCATTAAGATCCATTGAAGAGGTCTTCTCAATAAGGCAATGTATTTCATCCACATAAGTTTTTGAAGACCCTTTGTGATCACACTTTGGTTCACTCAAATCACTAAAAAGATTTTTGGGACAGATCCAATCAAAATTATTTTCAAAAGCTTCATACAACCCCAAGAGTTTGCTAGGTATAGGTATCTCGGTTCCCTCATTGTTTGTACTAATAACCTTTATAGGTGAACCCAGCTTATTAAAGCGCTTAAGAACTTTCCTAGCTTTAATGGCAACATCTTTAAATTCTAAGCG